>CM024268.1:11787349-12387349 GCA_013621005.1 Aeschynomene evenia
TTATGACACAACTCAAATCATCATCCATCATCTGCCAATTTGAGTTCCAAATTAAATAAGTGCATAATTCATTGACTGTGCCCGATGATGCCCAATGATGACAAAGTTAATTATATATGGAGGGAAGTTATCAAGAGAGGAATTATAATTGGTTAGGAATTCTCTACTATTATAAAATGTATGGATAGATCGGTGGCTCATTAATTACAATAAATTGATTGAATTAATAAAATTTGAATATTATCAAGGGTTAATGAAGATATATGTATGATCACTTAGTATTTATGAAAAGGTACACATATAGCTAAGTTTAATAACTATAGAATTGAAGTAATGAAAGGTTGATGAAGGTATGTATAATTCAATATTATGAAAAGTTAATAAAAAACATCAATAATATTTTGTCGTACAACAAAAAATAACATCCAAATCATTCCCCCATTAGAAAATACTCCCCATTCAAATCATTTCAACTATTTTTTTCCCTTTTTTTCTCTTTCTACATCTACATCTTCTATAATATTTTTTTTAAAATAATCATTCCCTTTATAATCATCTTTAATATTATTTGTGTTTTTTAATTTACCTATCATCATTAGAAAAATTTTAGAACAAAAAATATAAATTAACAAAAAAATTTAAAACAGCTAGACAAGCACGAATTACCTGTCAAGATGTATTAGAAAAATTTAATAAAACAAAAAAACATATATTAAAAAAAAATAAAAAATACGGTTTAACGGACCTACAAGACGTTAGTTTATTATTAAAATATATTTACTCTCGGTTATAAGTAAAAAACAATATTTATATCGATAAAATATGAGTTAAACACGGATGATTATAAACCAAAATGAAAACGATGTAACATATGTTGGCCTAAGGTGAATGCTACTATACTCATTAAATTAGAGGGTATTGGAACCCATTCTCATTACTGTCATTAAAAATATGACACGTGTTAATTTCATTTTCATCTCATTAGATTTTTATCAAATCTCAAATAAATCTCGATACAATCTTCTTACTGTTTTATTTAAATTTATATTTTTAACTTTACACATAACTCCCTAAATTCGTCTTCTTTCTAATTCCATAGGACAACTTGAAAGAAGACCTTCATAGCTATCTCTACTGAGCACCATCTACCCCAACAAAGAACACCATATCTCACACCTTTTTTTTTCTTTTTCCGTTTGTTTCAAATTCAAAACAGTAGATGACAATGATTCAAAAGTCACCAAAAAATCATAAACTTCCCAATCTCTAACAGAAACATAGTCCATATACGCTCATATCAAATCATAAAATTTTGTCCGAATAAAGGTTTAGAAAATAAAACAAAATTATTAAGAGTAACTTAATGAACGATTGTGGCTTTAGGATGACAAAGAAAAAGAGAGGAGTTAGGGATTCACTACAAACACAAAGCATGAAGTTGCAACCTTGGTTCAACAGCGACAAACTAAGGTGAGGTTGGAGGGATTTGAGCTACTCTTCGACGAGGTGGCTCTAGTATAGTTGGTAGCACGTGGCAGCGCAAGTAGTCGTGGATGATTGTGGCGGATGATAAGTTTTGTCGTGTGATAGCGAAGAGCGACAGTGACGAAGGCGAGGTGGTATATACACAGTAATTCAAGGGAAGCAGAGATATGCAATTTGGTGGCAGTCTAGTCGTTGATGGTTTGTGATTGTGACGCAAAAGAGGCAGTGATGGAGTGTTGCGATGGCGATTCAGATTTGTAGAGAGATAACAAAATTAGGGATTTCTCTACAAAGTTAAAAAAAAATACTTTAATAATAAAGGGGTGAAAATGTTAAAAGAATTTATGTTGAAACTTAAATGAAATTTTTTAAAAAAAGGTGAGGTGGAATTAAAATTAACACATGTCATAATATCATAAGACCCCATGTACAAGGTTTTAATACCTATTAAAAAATAAGGTACACTAGCATTCACCTTGGCCTAAAAGACCAATCTCAATACTTTAATTTACCATAATGACTCTCGTTGATATCAATAATGCTTTAAGTGCAATAAAATACGTCCAATTTGTATTCAACGTGTGTTATCCATGTTACAGGATGTGTGCTATACGTATATGTATATAGCACGCATCTTGTAACATGGATAGCACACGTTGAATACAAGTTGGCCGTATTTTTATTGTATGTCAAGCATTATTGCGTTGATATCGTGATATTTTCATTTCAATAAAACAACAACTAAAACCCTCCCAATATAAGCACACAAATTATATTAGGGTGCGTTGGTTATAAGATAATCTAGATAGATTATCGATAATCTTGTAATTAAATTATTCAGTAATCTAGATTGATTTGTTTGGTTGCACAATAATCTTGGATTACCCACGTTACCTCCAAAGTGATAATGTAAATCATTCTCATATATAGAAAGTATCTATCTAGATTATCATCCGTAGGTAATCTTCTAATTTTTTTATTACCCAAATACCCTTTGTATCAAATCCTTATTATAGTAATATATGTATTTTAAAGAATATTATAGTAATATATATTTTAGAAGATAAAATAATGTAAAAAATTAAAAATTGGATTAATAATTTTAAAATGTTGGACTATTGCATATAATGATCAATAATAACAAATTTTATAATGTAAAAAAAAACATTTCTCTTTTATTAATTCAGAGAAAGAAGGCAACATTATATCACATACTATTATCAATCCCTTCAACATTGTCACTAAAGAAAATAAAATGAATATGTACCAAAAAGATATAATAATAATTAATAACCAAGAGCATAACTAATAACCAAGAGCAAGATTCTTGATATGAGTGGAAGATCCATAATCAAGTCTAACACGAAATTCAAGCGTGCTATTAATTACTTGGCTTAGGAGAATAGGGAGTATTAGGAGATTCAGGACATACATTATATTCATACATGCATAAGCATCTATAATATGCACATATTCCGTCACCTGTGTTACCATATTTGTTTTTGCAATCCTGTATACAATCTTTAGAGTCATAGATGCAATACATGTCAATCCAATCTTCAAAACACAAATCACCAACCACTTGATGATGATTTATCATCGAGATAACTGCAAAATATTAATTAAATAATAAATTACACATTTTTTTTTTAAATTTAAGTGAGATTATTGTTTCTTTCTTACACTACTAAAATTTACTTAAGAGGTCCTTCATGAATATGTAAAATTATTGCACCAAGTTGCCCGGAAAGTTATACTAATATCTCTTCTACTGTATATGAATAATGCATTTAATGTATCAGCATACAAGTTGATGTCAAATTGATAAATAGAGGTGACTTGAATTGAATTAAAATGGAATTAATAAATTAATTAAGGTGAGAATATTTTGATATCTAGGGTATTGTGTGATCAGTATAAGATTCTTCATCTAATATTATTTGACACATGGAAATGAATAAATTCTAGTATATTATTGAAACTCAAAGTACCAAGATATTTTGATATCTTAACATAAAGTTTGTGTTCTATATATTAATTTTGTAATTTACCAAAGTTTGTTTATTTTTCAATATATCATAGTATTATTTGACAGATGAAGTAGATAACAGAGTAAGGATGTGAATATACTAATACTTCCTCTAAACTAAAATAATTATTCATTTTGCAAATTATTTGTTCCAAAATAATTGTTTATTCATTAATACACTTAATAAATAGTTTTGGTAAATTAAATGTGATAACTTAAAAGAGATTTTGTGAAAGAAAAAAATTAAGTAAGAACAATTTAGTACAATCATATAAATTTATCTTAAATTAATGTGATCTCAACCACTTTTTTAATATTATGTATAATTATATTTGGACAATTATTTTGGTTTGAAGGAGTATAATATATATCTAAAAAAAAATATTGATTATTAAGGAATAAAACAAACCTGTCCCCAATAAGACAAGTGCACAAAAGTTTGCCAAAGTTAACTGAGTCATTTTTCTAGTACGTGCTGTGCAGTGTGAATAATTCTTAATTAATCTTGATATTTGTTGTGGTAATATATTGACAACTTCAGAAAATGGGTGGAGTATATATAGGTAAAAATTAAATAGATATTTATGAAAGGTTGATAAAAATACTATATTTCAAACTTTAGGAAAAGTTAATTGAATTAATAAAGTCAGGTATTTATGAAAGGTTAATTAATGTATAGATCAATTGATATTTATGAAAAGTCATTGAAGATGCGTATTGTTCTTATTCTATATGGTGTTATTTTCACTCTCTTTTGTGGTCATAATATAAGGTCCTAAATTTTAATTAAGACAAATAAGGGATAATTAATTTTATTAGAGTCTAATTACCTCAATTAATTAGGATCATGTTTGTATGATATGTTATGTTTGATATATGGATTAGTTAATTTAATCACGAGCTTTATGTTTTGATCCCTAGGTCCTTAAAAATTCACCTCACTTCTTCTTAATCGAATTTTGACCCCTTGAAATATTTCCTCCCACACCCTACAATTTCTTAAGATTTAAAACAACCCCAAACACCACTCTATGTTTGTTTTCTCTAACTCTGGGGTCAGAGTCACAGAGTCATAGGAAAAGTGACTCCGTAAATTGTTTGATTTTGGGGTCATAATTAGAGAAATGCAGAGTCACTCTGACCCAGTGAACAAATTTTCCCAATTTTTGTCTACTCCAAAAGTGGATTCATGGAGTCACTGGCTGGTGGACACATATTAAGGTGATAGTTTAATGAATTTTTGTTCCAATTATATCCTTATTCATTTTTCAAAATTTCAATCTCATCATTTCTAACCCTAACCGTCATTTGTCTTATCAAAACAAATATGATACAAGACACTAATGACTCTAAGGACTCTGACTCTGCGTATTTACCAAACAGAAAATTGAGTCACTGTGACACTGTGCTAATGACTCCAGTGACACTGACCCTGGTGACTCCACTGACTCTGTCACCAGAGTTCACCAGAGTCAGTAAAAATAAACGCAACTAACACATAACACACTAAGACCAAACCCAACACAACACAATATGGTCACTTCACGACCCGAACCCGCTTCCTCTAACCTGACCCACCCTCTCCCGCTCCAAGATCGAGTCGCAATTGTCAGCGCGTCACCCCTCTAAGACTAGTTTATAGCACACTTGTTGAGGTTCCACTATTGATCACAGATACAAGATAGTATTTCTTCAAGCCTTTTCAAGGTCTACCAATCTAATATTCTTGACCCAGCCTTCTCAGGCTCTTCTCTACTGATCCAACACACTATGATAAGATTTCTTACTCAGATATTATCACAAGAATTGTAAAATGATGGCAAAAGTGCCTTGTATTGATCACAGAAAGACTTATATACACTTGATCAATGAAAGAAAAGAAAGAACACGTGAGAAATAGCTGAATAACTATCCCAACTAACAAGTAACAGCTGCTAACCAACTTATTAACTAATTACAATAATAAACTCTTAATTACAACAGAATACAAATTAATTAACAGTATTTTGTAGTAAATCTAATACTCCCCCTCAAGTTGGGAGATACAAGTCAAGGAATCCCAACTTGAAAACAAGAGAATTAAACTTTGAAGGGGGAAGAGCTTTGGTTAATACATCAGCAAGTTGGTGCTGAGTGCTGAGATGAACCAATTTAAGACTGCCTTGTGTCACTTTCTCTCTGATGAAGTGACAATCTATCTCCACATGCTTTGTACGTTCATGAAAGGTTGGGTTAGAAAAGAGGTAAATGGCCGATTGATTGTCACAAAAGACCATTGCAGGGCCAGCTTTAATTCCAAAATCTTCAAGCAAGGCTTGTAACCATGTCAGTTCACTGGCTAACGCAGAGAGAGCTCTGTATTCAGCCTCGGTAGATGATTTGCTGACTATATGTTGCTTCTTGGTCTTCCATGAAATTAGAGAATTTCCTAGAAAGACCATGAAGCCTGTAGTTGATCTACGTGTATCTTGGCACCCAGCCCAATCGGCATCAGCAAATGCTCTAAGGGAAAGAGAAGAGGAAGCAGAAAATAAAATACCTTTCCCTGGTGTGTGCTTCAAATATCTCAATAGATGATGAAGAGCCTGTTCATGTTGTATCCTTGGATCAGACATGTATTGGCACAGTTTTGATACAGCAAAATTAATGTCAGGCCTCGAAATGGTTAAGTACATAAGCCGACCGAGAACTCTTCTGAACTGAGATGGATCAGCTACAAGATCACCTTCACCAGAGCATAGCTTGAGTCCTGGATCCATGGGAACACTAGTTGGTTTTGAGTCTAAGAAACCCGTATCCTCTAACAGAGACATTGTATACTTTCTCTGAGAGAGACATATTCCAGCTGGAGATTTGGCAATTTCAAGCCCAAGGAAAAATTTCAAGTCACCTAAAATCTTGAGTTTGAAAAGAGATTCAAGTTTCTTTTGTACCTTTTGAATCTGAGAAGGATCAGGACTGCAAATGATGATATCATCTACATAAATCAATAGGAAAACCACAGCTCCACCAAAGGTTATGTAAAACAAACTATAGTCACTTTTGGATTGAGTAAAGCCATGCTGTAATAGAGCATATGAGAACTTGTTGAACCATTGTCTGGATGCTTGTTTTAAACCATATATGGACTTGTTAAGTTTGCAAACAAGTCTCTCCCCCTCTCTAGGATAACCCAAAGGTAGATCCATATAAACCTCCTCATCAAGATCCCCATTTAAGAATTCATTGTTATCAGGAGCAATCTCCTTTTTCTCTCTTCCGCTCAATCTCTGAAATTTTCCCTCTGTTTTCTATTCCATTTCTCTCATTTTCTCAGCCAATTCCATGGCTCAAGAACCAATTAATCCTTACCTTCTTCATGCTTCCGATCAACCTGGACTGCTTTTGGTTTCCCAACCTTTCACTGAGCTCAATTTCAACTCATGGTCTCGATCTATGAGGTTGGCCCTTAACTCCAAACGGAATTTAGGTTTTGTTGATGGATCTATTCCTAAGCCAGATCCGGATCAAGATCTTGTGCTTGCTGAATTGTGGCAATGCAACAATGATATCGTTTCTTCTTGGATCCTCAATTGTGTCTCCCAAGACATTGCAGAAAGCTTGATCTATGCAGATTCAGCTGCAATGTTATGGAAGGATCTTGAAGAACATTTTCTCCAAGCTAATGGCCCGAGGCTTTTTGAACTGAAGAAAGCCTTAGTGAGTCAATCTCAGGGTTCTCTCTCTGTCAATCAATACTACACCAAGATTAAGAGTCTTTGGGAGGAATATTCTGCTCTGATACCATATCACAAGAATTGTAAAATGATGGCAAAAGTGCCTTGTATTGATCACAGAAAGACTTATATACACTTGATCAATGAAAGAAAAGAAAGAACACGTGAGAAATAGTTGAATAACTATCCCAACTAACAAGTAACAACTGCTAACCAACTTATTATCTAATTACAATAATCAACTCTTAATTACAACAGAATACAAATTAATTAACAGTAATTTGTAGTAAATCTAATAGATATTCTTCTAACCGACCTTCTCAGGCTTAAATACAAGTGTTATACAAAGGAGTGTGTATAGAACACGATTTCTTAACTCTAAGATGTCTAAGACTTTCTTAGATTTTAGGCTCTCTATTCTAGACCAATGATATACAATAAGTGTATCTAGAATGAAAGTAAAATGATTTACAAGATCAGAAAATAAAAATGAATGTTGTTTCTGATGTATTTCTGTTGTTGCTTGATTGATACTTCTGATCTTCAAAAATTCTTCTCCATTTATAGATGATGGAAAGAATAAATCTGTTGTTGGAGCTTATTGGGTCTTGAGTAAGTTAGAGATGATATTTTAATCTCAGCTTGATGAGTTGCCCAATGTATTATAGTTGTTGCAAATGCTTTCCTCGTGCTTGCTGTTTTCTTGAAAGTGCAATATAATAATAATATATTGTTGTAGTGGCTGATATTGTTTCCACTTACTTGTATTTTAGTATTTTCTTCCATAATCCCATCTGTCTTGAGTCTTTCAACATTCTCTACATACATGTCAGATGTTTTGCAGTGAGCTAAAAGTATTAATGCGAGCTCCTATAGGCATTATTTGAATTTAATTCTTCTTTTGTTATTGTTGCATGCTTTAGATGTGGCATGTCTTCACTATAATCATTCTTTTGACGTTACTTCTTGCTTCTGATGATTACTTCTTCATACCATAATATTTCTTATATGTATTCTTGAATTTAATTAAGGAGGATTTCTTGCTTGAATATATACTTCTGAAATTGATTCTTGTATATTTTGCATACAATGGATGTTGTATCAATCTCTTAAAGTGTTTTGTAGCTTCTTCTGTAGCTGCTGCTGTTTGTACTTGCTTCTGATGTGGCATACACTTTAAAGACTTGATTCCCAAATCATATTAGAGGCATATGTATGCTCTTGATGTGTATACAAGCTTCTGGTGTGATTTTGCATATTCTGATGATACTTCTGAAGCCTTACCTTGACTTTTTAAAGTAAAATAACAATCTATACTAGCATATGATGTATAAACAGATTAAATGAAGCATTTTTCTAGCTTTTGATGTGATCAGAATTATGTTTAAGGATAAACTCAATATGCTGAAAATTTAAACTTAGAGTTATCACTTGTATAGTTTTGTCATATATCTTATAATTGAATTATTGGAAGTATTGGTTTTGTTAATCATCAAAACCCTTTATAAAAGGTTTTAGGAGCTAACAAATAGACCATCGAAGATATATATAGTTTGAAAAACAACACCATTCGTGAACTTTTGACAAGACCTGTTAACAGAAAGCTGATATGGAGTTAAAAGTGCAAATGTTGACATTCACATTAGGACAAATGGACAATGTAAATGGGAAGGATTTTGAATCCCTAAATCAACCAATACTCCAAATTGATCTCAAATAAAGACCCCTATCATTCCACACATTGTTTACAGATTCTCCTTCATTGAAGTTCACAGATTCTCCATAAAAGCTAAACACACCATGTGTATATTTTTATGCACACCCTCCCACTCATTTCATTTTGTGCCCTCTCCGTTAATAATAATAAAAAAATATCTGCCTTGGGAAGGCGTATGTATCAACATGAAAAATGATGCTCAACAATACAATAACAATAGTAACACTTGTGCCATATCTAATCAACAACGACAACAACTACATCTTCAAATTCAGAGAATAATTCATCATCTTGCAGCAAGAAGAGGCTGAGGAGTGAAAACAAAGATCAGAAGCATCCAATATACAGGGGAGTGAGGATAAGGAATTAGGGGAAATGGATATCAGAGGTAAGAGGATCAAGGATATGACTTTGGACATATCCAACTGTAGAAATTGCAGTAAGAGCACATTATATTGGTGTGCTTTCCATGAAGGGCAATTTTGCTTTTCTCAATTTTCCTCAGTTGGCTGCACACCTTCCAAGGCCTCAAACCACTTTTCTGAAAATCGGACCCATGTCCGGTCCGGGTCCGAATAGGCCTTAAAAATCGAGATTCTGAAAACTGGTCAAAAATCGAAAAAACCGGTTAAAAACTAGGAAAATCGGTAAAAACCGGTTGAACCGGTCAACTTATTATATAAAAATAAAAATTTTAATTTTTTAAATTTAATAATTATTTTATAATAAAATTTAATATATAATACACTTTAATTATTAAAATTAAGGACCAATGTTTTAAAAACCGGACCGGACATTGAAGTGGATGGGAGAGTGGTTCACAGGTTTAGAGGTTCAACCGGTTGGACCGGAGTTCAACCGTATAGAATTAAATATATATAAAATATATATATATTTATCTAACAATATATATGCATTTGATGAATTATATGCTATAAAAATTAAAATATGTTAAAAATATTGATTGAAAGTTAAAATATAGAATATTTAATAAATTTAGAGGTTTAATAGTCCTTAATTTTAATAATTATATCATATTTTATATGATATTTTATTATAAAATAGTTATTAAATTTTAAAAAATTAAAATTTTTATTTTTAAATTAGTTGACCGGTTCAACCGGTTTTTTTGCCGGTTCACCGGTTTTCACCGATTTTTTGAAAATCGGTTTTTATCTCAGAACCGAACCGGGCAAGGGTTCGGTTCTCGGTTGAACCGGTCGGACTGGCTGGTTCGGTCCGGTTTTTTAAACATTGTTAAGGACTATTAAACCTCTAAATTTATCAAATGCTATAAATTTCCACTTTTATTAATATTTTTCATGCACTTTAATTTTTCTATAGCATATAATTCATCATAATGTATATATTTATAGATAAATATATATTTTATAAATATTTTATTATATCCGGTTGAACCTCCGGTCCAACCGGTTAAACCTCTAAACCCCTCTCTCGTCCGGTTCAATGTCCGGTCCGATTTTCAGAACCTTGCCTCAAACCACTTCTCCAAAGTACATTCAAGCTGCAAGCCATGTGGATCATTAACCAGCTTCATCATCATCTTTATTCGGGATTAGTTTGGGGATATTAGTTGATTTAGGAATTCAAAACCCTTGCTCTTGACTTTCTCCACATGTAAATGTGCACATTTGCAATGTTAACTCCATGCTAGCTAGCTTTCTGTTAACAGATCTCGTCACAAGTTTACGGAATTGTGTCATTTGTCAAACTATATATACCTTTGGGGGCTATTTTTTCCATAAAATCTTTTGTGAGTGATTTTTTTTGTAACGACAAAATCTTTAATAGGTGTATATGGTACTTCACCTATTGAAAAACTCAAAACAAAATAAGTTCCCATGCAAACATGTTCTACTTTATAAATAGTTAAATCCTTCTCACTATTAAAATACAAAATCATTAATAACTCTTAATCTAATAGTTTAAATTTGTAGACAAAATGATTTTATTTTACTTGACTCCCTCTTGTTTGTGAAGTCCTTGATCGCCCCAAAACACACTAGTGAGACCCACACTTTATTATGAGTGAGATGTGTGAATGTTTAATAAATATAAATGTTCAAATAACATTGTTGAATTGGGAAACACATCTCCAAAATTGTATTCCTATTTCCTACACTATTTAAATTTAGTAATATCCTGTTTTTTATTTATTAGGTGAAATCATGAAAAAGTCACGATTTCAACAAATAAGTTCGTAACGGAGATGAAATCGTGAGGGTTCCTACACTCTTTAAATCTAGTAAAATCCTCTGTCAATGTACATAATTAATTTAGTGTTATCGAAAAAAAAAATGTACATAATTAATTTAGAGTTTAATTTTCATTCTTAATCTATACTATTATATAAAGAGAGATTCAAAAAATAACCATTTTTTTGTGTCCACACTCATTTAGATAGTTATTTTTTGAATTTTAAAAATAAAATTATAAAAGTAAAAAATAACCAACTCTAAACACAAATTACTGTAATTCTTTTTCTTTTCTTTTTTTTTCTTTTCACTTCTTGATCTTTTATGTTATATTTTTAATATTTAATATAAATCAACATAAAAATAAAAAAATAGTTTGATGGATATAAAATGTCCAATAAAACGCTAGTAAGTATAAACAAGATTTACATAGTCAACTAATGACCATTATACATAAAAAAAAGTGGTACAATTAATTATATTTTATCAAAACTAATTAAAAACTAATTAAAAACTATTAGATGATTTGACAAATAGTCATGAAAATTAAACTAATTATTTCAAATAAAAAAACAAATTTAAATCATAACATAAATACTTGCCGCCTATGAGAGGGAGCCTTTGAAGAAAGTTTAAAGAATCAACTATATTAATGTCATGGTAACACATGACATTATCTAACACCACAAAAACATAAATACACATGACATTATGACATATAATCTCATGTCATAATCATTGAATCCTCAATACTTTGACTTGTATAATTTATGAGTTCCGATATATGTACAACAAATAATCAGTCAAAATAGATAATAAGTTGTGCATAATATATATAATATAAAATGCATAATGAATATTACATGTTGCACACACTATATATCACATGATACGCACAATATATATCACATGTTATATAGAAAAATAATAATACAACATATGATATATGTTGTGCACAACATATAATATACATATATTTATATTATATATAATATATTGACTGTTTTCATTTTTATTGTAAAGCGAATATTTCCTATAATTTATTAGTTACGTGTACAAGTTAAAACCTTCAACCTGAACCTCGAAATATATAAATAAGAATCAACCAGCCAAAAACAAACACTAACACATAACAAACGAAGACCAAACCCAACACAACACAACACAATAATATGGCTACTTCACGACCCGAACCCGCTTCCTCTAACCCGACCCACCCTCTCCCGCTACAAGACCGAGTCGCAATCGTCACCGGGTCATCCCGCGGAATCGGCAGAGAAATCGCGATCCACCTCGCCTCTCTCGGCGCCAGAATCGTCGTCAACTACACCTCTAACTCGGACCGAGCCGACTCAGTCGTTGCTCAGATCAACTCCTCCTCCTCCTCCGCCGCCGCTCCTCCACGAGCAATAACCGTCAAAGCAGACGTCTCTGACCCTAACGGCGTCAAATCGCTGTTCGACTCAGCGGAACGAGCCTTCAACTCAGAAGTCCACATCCTGGTAAACTCAGCCGGCGTCCTCGACGCCACCTACCCTACAGTCGCTAACACCGCCGTGGAATCATTCGACAGGATCTTCACGGTGAACGCGCGCGGCGCGTTCCTCTGCGCGAGCGAGGCTGCGAGGCGATTGAAGCGCGGCGGCGGTGGGAGGATCGTCTTGCTGACGTCATCTCTGGTGGCGGCGCTTCGTCCGGGGTACGGCGCCTACGCGGCGTCGAAGGCGGCGGTGGAGACGATGGTGAAGATCTTGGCGAAGGAGCTGAAAGGGACGGGAATCACGGCGAATTGTGTGGCGCCGGGGCCGATTGCGACGGAGATGTTCTTCGAAGGGAAGACGGAGGAGTTGGTTGAGAGGTTGAGGAAGGAGAGTCCGTTGGAGAGGCTGGGAGAGACGAAGGATGTGGCTAATGTGGTTGGGTTCCTTGTTGGTGATGGCGGTGAGTGGGTCAACGCTCAGGTTGTGCGAGTCAACGGTGGATTTGTTTAATTGAATGAAAGTGAGATTAGGGCATGTGTAATGCCAAGTTGTTCTTTCTTGGTTTGAATTTTGATTCACATGTTATTGTAATTAACTTCTGTAATGATTTAGGTGCATCTGAAATTAGAGTAAGGATAGAATAGTTGAATAATGTTAGTAGTAAAACATGTACCTCATAAAATTAAGGATTTAATTTTCAATTAGGTACCATCTTTTTTACATAGTTATCCAATTATATACTATCATATTAGTCAAAATTGTATTTTCTCTCTTTTACTACCTAAAAAGTCATACAAACAGAATGTTTTGATTTGATGACAGTGTAAAATATCTTTACACTGTCAGTAAATCAAAATCAAATGACTGTCATTCAATCAAAATACTATGTCATCCAATCAAAATATTTTGTTTATATAATTTGTTAGATAATTTGAGAAAGAAAACACAATCAGTTGATGTGACATCATATAATTATATTAATGTGTAAAAAAATTATAGCTTGTGGATGAAAATTAAATCCTATTTATTATATTAATTTATACACACATAAAAGATATCAAATCTTATCTAAAAAAGATGTATCAAATAATTTTAGACTAATCTAAAATTTCATAGAAATGATCAATTACATATAAACTTTTATTCCAGCGATGGGTTATATATATGTGTGATCGATATAAGTATTTTTTTATGTAGAAGGAGTAAGTTTGAATTTTTTTTTGGTTTCTCACGCTATCCTAGCCCGGAAGGTCAAAGACTAATCCATCGCGGATGTTAGCTCAATTTAAGGGTTTGTCGCTGGCCAATGGGTTGCTGAATACACAAGGTGTGGATCAAACCCCCAATGGGTTGCTGAATACACAAGGTGTGGATCAAACCCCCAACTCTTATTTAAGCAGACAAGTGACCTAACCACTTGACCAACCAAAGTTTTGGTTGAGTAACTTTGAATTGATCATATATATAAAAATTTAAATCTTACTTAAATTATATGATCACATAACTTTTGGATGACCGACTTATAGAAACTAAAATTAGTTGTGTCAATGTTATTATGGAAAGTGGATATTTTTCGGGTAACATGACCTATAGCACACTCTTTTCATAAACATGCCTTCATAATTTAATTATTGTTATATGATATGAGACTTGTCTGTGTTACCATGTATTTATTTGAAGAGTATAATTGAGATCATCATTTGTCAGTAATTTCATCCCAAAGTATGAATCTATCATTATGTTGATTTTCATCATCAAGAAAAATAAGCATTTTGTTTGTTAGTTTTATTATTTTGTTTATCAATATAACCTATGTCTAACCCAATACTTCAATTTGGTCCAATATTTTAATTTGTTGTGGTTGTGATATCTCCATATTTTTTATAGACAAAGAATAAAAAATTATGAGTTTAATTATAATGCAAATTTTACACTGTCAGCAAATCACATTTATTGATTTGTGACATTTTAGTTATTCGGTAGTTGAGATAAAAACTTTTACTGATGAGTCAATCCATGATTGGATGTCTGTATAAAATTACTTTACACTGACAGTAGATTAAAATTAAACTCTTTATACCATGTCCTAAGGGACTTTTGTTATAAGGTAATTTGGATAGATTACCGATAATCTTCTAATTAAATTACCTAGTAATCCAGATTGATTCGTTTAGTTTCGTAATAATATTGGTAATATGGATTACTCAGTCATCTACACTACCTCCATGGTAATGTATATTACCTCCATATCAGGTGTCTATCTGGATTATCAATCCTAGGTAATCTTCTATTTTATTTTATTATACAATTACTTTTTCTTACTAATTACATTTTTCTTACATAATTTTCTAATTCACTCAACATATTAGGACTAAAGTAATTATTCACTCAATCAAAATAAAAGAAAATTAGAAATTTATATATAACATGTATTATAATATAAAAATAACTAATTAAATATAAAATTGATCAAATTTTACTAAATAAAAATGTTTAGAGAGTAAAAATAAAAAATTAAAATTATATTTTTAAAAAATAAAAAAAATCAGGGTCACCGCCCTCCTTCATCACAACTATGTTTCGCCCATGTTAATATAAATATTTTAGAGGGCATTATAGTCATATATGTAGTTTAGAAGATATTTTATTAATATATATAATATAATTATATTTTATTAATTTATTTTATAATTATTTACAGGGTATTATAATAATATATATATATATATATATATATATATATATATTATATTGTAATCTTTTTAATATACCAAACGGGGTAATATAGATTACCAATTATATTATTTGTATATATCAAACAAGCTAATATGAATTATTGGTAATTTAAATAGATCAGGTAATCGAACTCCCCCTAAAATCTATACTATTGTATAAAGGGATTTGTAAAATATAACTACCTTTTTGATATCTACACTGATTAAAGTAGTTATTTAAAAAATATATATATAAAAAATTAAAATAATATAATAAATAATAACTACTTTTTCATTATCACAATCTCACTTAACAAATAATAACTCCATTATTACAATCTCACTACTATCTATTTAATTTTAATTTATAAAATTATTAAATTAAAAATAAATAAAATAATAAAAATATGAAACTAAAATTAACTAATAATAATAAAAATGTGATTTAACGGATATGAAGTGCTCGGTAAAATACTAATAATAATGAATAATGCGGAGAATTTGTTGTCATAATATTTATGTGAGAAATAATTATTTACCTCCATATAACCATACCTTAGACTCACCTGATCCTTTTTAATCTAAGTGAGTCATTATATTGATGTATAATCCAACTTGAATCATCATACATCATCGGCCAAATTAGAGTTTCCAAATTAAATTAGTACTCCCTCCGTTTTTTTTAATTGTCTAGTTTTAAATGCACGTGGGAATTTAGGTAATGATTGATATAGTATTAAAGTTAACAAAATGTATATATGTTTTATTAAATTTTCCCTTTACTTCTTTGTTATTATCTCTCCTCAATTATTAGAGATAATGAGTATTAAATAAGGGTAAAAGAAAAAGAAAATAATAAAATTTGTCTTAAAATTTAAAATGAACAATTAAAAAAAATGCGCATCTCTAAATTGAACAATAAAAAAAAAAACGGAGGGAGTATGATTCATTGAGTGCGCCCAATGATGACAAAGTTGTATATGGAGCGCACAAATCATAATTGGTAAGCAATTCTCGTTTGTTTCTTTATATAATAAAAATATATTCAATTAATATATATTATATATTATACATAATTTGTGGTAAATGTATAAAATATTGAATACTAGTTAGATATATTTTTATTGTACAACAAGTATTATTGAATTCTCAACTATGATAAAATTCATGTATATATTGGCTTATTAATTTCAATAAATTGATAGAATTAATAAAAGTAGATATTTATGAAAGATTAATGAAATATATCTGTATCTCGTAGTATTTATGAAAAGATGTACATAGCTAAGTTTAATAACTATAGAATTGAAGTAATAAAAGTCGTCGTTGTTTATGAAAGGTTGGGTATATATAATTCAATATTATGAAAAATTAGTAAAAAAATACACTCCCATTCAAAGAGATTTTATAGGTATTTGAATATAATTTCTATAATAATGTTTAGATACAGCTAAATTGATAATATAAAATTTTTTGTCTAAACTAAGATTGATAAACTTTCATTTAGCTTCTCCATAAATATTTTTCAAAATATTTAAAATAAACATTTTTGTTATTATATATTAAAAAATATAAAGTAACTTATTATAATTAAGTTACTTTAATGTAAAGATTTAAATAAAGTATTTACTCCTATAAAACCTTAATTCTACCTAACAAATGAGATTGTAAAAATTAGAAAAAGATGAGTTATTAATTCTTTAATAAACAATTAACGTTTGTAATGTGTGAGTTTTATGAAATAATTCAATAAGAATAAATAGTCTCTTGCTTTTATTTTTTATTATAAAATATATGACTCTTAAAGACAAGTAAAAGAAACAATATTTAGCAATATTAGCATACATAATATGATCAAACTTTCTCAATTTCAATGCACCATAATCTCACTCATTGACATCATGACATTTTTATTTCAATAAAAAAAAGGTAATATTATATCACATACTATTATTAATCCTTTCAATATTGTCACTAAAGATAGTGAAAATGTATAGATATCAAAATGATCTAACAATTAATAGTCAAGAATAACAAAATTCTTGATGAGTGAAAGATCCATAATCAAGCCTAAGACAAACTCCAAGCATACTCTTAAATCCTTCGCTCAGGAGAATCAGGACATTCATACAAGCATACACATTTTAGAATTGCACACAATCCGTCACCTGTATTACCATATTTCTTTTTGCAATCTCGCATACAATAATAGGAGCCATTATTGATGCAATTATCGTCAACCCATTCTTCAAAACATAAATCACCAGCCACTTGGCGATGATATGTCACCGAGATAACTGCAAAATATTAATTAAATGACAAATTATATGTGTGCTCTTGGATTTTTGTAAAATTTATTGTTTCTTCGTTATATTACTAAAATTTACTTAAGAAGTCCTTCATAAATTAGTAAAATTATTGTCCCGATTTTCCTTTAAAATTATACTAATATCCTCTCTGCTATACATGAACAATGTATTTAATTACTATTTATTATAGCATGCTGTTAGCTCCAAGAACCCTATATTGTCATAAGATGTTTTGAATGATAAAAATCTCTAAGTGTTGGATAAAAATTTTATTTGTGAATACTAATGGTTTCATCAAGTGTTTCAGGAGGTTAACCTATGAGGTATTAAAAATATTAAGAAAACACCTGAACCAAAAGAGCACCTAAGAGGCGCATAACATAAGCTTAAGGAGCTAAGAGACGCATAGCACAAGCTAAAGTTAGAGGCTCACATAGCATAAGCTATAGCTAGAGGCTCATAGCATAAGCTCAAGACATCAAGGGAAGCTTCTTGCACCACAAGCAAGCTATATGTGGAGCATAGCATAAGCTCAAGACACCAATGGAAGCTTCTTGCACCACAAGCAAGCTATAGGTGGAGCATAACATAAGCTCAAGACACCAAGGGAAACTTCTTGCACCACAAGCAAGCTATAGCTGGCGCATAGCATAAGCTCAACACATCTAGGAAGCTCAAGCAAGCTCAAGCTAGTAAGCAAAGCTACCTAGCAACCAAAGCTAATCACCTAGGCTTGGTGATAGTAGAACAAACTAAGCACACCAAGGGAGCTCAAGCAAGATTAAGCTCAAGCAAGCATAGGCGCATGAAAGCATTAGCTCAAGCATTAAAGTCAAGTTCAAAGTTTCCTTATTTGGAAGTGGACTTGGATGCCTATAAATACCCCATCATTTGACAAGAACATGAAGAGAATTAAGAACAAAAAAAGTCGAAACTCTGTCAAAAATCCAAACAACTCTTTGTACTCGAATTCATATATATTTAGATCAAAAGGGTTAATTTGTAAGGTTTAAGCTAGAACAATTTGAATACTCTTGCTTTTGCAAGTTAAGCTTAGAAGATCAAATAAGAGCAAAACTTAGTTGTATCTAAGTTCTTATTTGATTCTTAGAATCACAAGAATCTCTTCAATTTACTGTTTGTACAAGTCCTTCTAGTTGTGAAGGCAGAAGTCCTTGAAGGTTAAAGGCAGGGTAGAAAGACCTTCAGTGTTGAAGGCAAGGAAGTCATCTCTAGGCTGAGGTGCAGTTAGTCACTTCAGGTGTGAAGTGCAAGAAGTCCCCAGTGGTGTGCTGAGGCAGAAATCCTTCAAGTGTTTGGAGGTGGTGATTAATAAACTCTCAAGTGAAGCTTGAGGACTGGAGTAGGCACATTGCCGAACCAGTATAAAAACTTACTGTGTGCACTTTCTCTACCTTTATCTTCTACATAGTATTTTAGCATAACATAGAGCACACACACACTTGCACCTAACTTGATTAAAATAACATAACTTAGCCACCTAGAGCCAAAGCTCAAAGACTAGATTAATTAACTTAATCTACAAGCACAAAGTGATTATAACATAAGCAAGCCTTACACCTAAGGCTAAGCTAATTCGAAACTTAAGCTTGCATCATTCTCTAATCCGCTGCACTCTATAACTAGACAAGCTTATAGCTTAATCAGAATTGCAAGTTTCAGGAAGCAAAGTTTTTAAGCAGACGTGATTCAACCCTCTTCTCACGTCACAAGCACCTTCACATGCAAGTTTATATCACATTGACAAATATAAGAGAGTTGAACTAAATTAAAATGCTGCTAATTAATTAAGATGAGGATATTTTGATATTTAGAGTATTATTGTGTGTTCAGTATGAGCTCTTTCATCTAATATTATTTGATACTGGAGAATGAATAAATTCTATTACATTGAAAGATCAATATATCAAGATATTTTGATATTTTAATACAAATTTTTCTTTTAGATATATTTATTTTGTAATTTACCAAAATTTGTCTTTTTTTTCAATGTATCAAATAATATTTGAGAGAGGAAGCAGATAATAGAGTAAAAATATAAATAAATTAATATTCTCTCTGGACTAAAATAATTGTCTATTTTACAATTTTTTTTAAAATAACTATTTATTCAAAAAACATAGGCAACCAATTATTGATTATTTTTTCCATAATACTCTTAACATAAATGGTTTTGTTAAATTAAAGGTAATAAGTTAAAGATAGTTTATGAAACAAAAAAGTTAGGATAATTTAGTCCAATCAAATAAATTTATTTTAAATTAATGTTATCTCAAACATTTTCTTAATATTGTGCATAATTAAAATTGGACTATTATTTTGGATTGAAGGAAATATAAGCATAATTAAAATTGGACAACTATTTTGGTTTGAAGGAAGTATCATATATTTAATAAAAAAGATATTATTGATTATTAAGGAATACAATGTACCTGTCACCAGCATAATGACTGCAAAAAAGTTTATCAAAGTTAACCGAGTCATTTTTCTAGCATGTGAATAATTCTTTAGTAATCTTGATCTCTATTGTCGTGATATATTGGCATTTTTGAAAAATGGATGGAGTATACATAGTGAGGCTTCGATTGCTGGTATTTATGAAAGGTTAATGAAGGTACTGTATATACTTCAAACTTCGTGAAAAGTTAATTGAATTAATAAACTCTGATATTTGTAAATGTTAATTAATGTACATATTGATTGATATTTATGAAAAGTTATTGAAGGTGCATATTAATATTCTATATGGTGTTATTTTCACTCTCTTTTGATGCATTCAAATCTATTATATCTTTGATCTATGTAAATATCATATATATATATATATATATATAATATAATTATTATTCTAACTAAAATTTGAATTACTCACTCTTCAATAAATTAAGTATTTTTTCCATCTCTTTGCAAATTAAATCATTTTAGAAAAATACTTAGTAGGATCGAAAAGAAAACTGCCAAAATTGTGTCAAACCCTCAAATTAAGCCACATATATATTACATGCTGTCAATGAGGGTTGACACACCTGGTTCAGCTTTCCGCTCATGTTAGGCGTGACTTGGGTTCGAATCTTGGGGAACCCTCTTTGGAGGGCGATCTGTATAAATTCCATTGTAAATCCTCATTGAGGTTGGTGGTATGTCCTGGTCCTGCATGGGATGTGCCTCTCCTAATTTAAACTTTTGATTATAAAAAAAAAATTACATGCTTCAGGCTATCACATACAACAAATTTTGGACGTATAGCACTACTCATTATTTAAAGAATTATAAATAACTTTTTATTCTTTGTCCAAAACAAAAATATTGGAGGGCACCATAACCATGACACCCGACTAAAATATTGGATCCAACTGTAAAGTGACTTAGAACACAAGGGATGGACCAAATTGGAAAAAAATAATATATAATGGATGATATTGCTAAAAAATACAATTCAAACTAACAAACTAAAATGCCCAACATATTTGTAGTAGTTTAAATCAAAATTAAACATTATTGAGTGCAAAAAAATGTATCAGTCACTTCAATTAGGCCCAACATCGATTGAGCCTCACTTCCTTTACTAGAGGTAAATGAGAGTGAATGAATGAAAAAAAAGCATCATGTCTTCCTGTTGGGATTGCTTAGAAGTCTCACATTGGGCACAAAACCATGAAGGTGGAGTGTGCTTGGTTATATATTGGAACTTAGTTTCTTCATTGTAGTGCACCAAGTCAAAAACACTCAATATAGTATTTAACTTTTATTTTTCTTCCTATTCTTATTGATAGAGTTTGGGAAGGGTAGTTCAAATATTAGGTTGGAGAGTGTGGGTGTACTGGGGTGTGGTATGGTTGAGAGAATAGTCTATGTGTTGCAACAATTTTCACATAGTATTATTTTCTGGTTGTCATTAGGCAACGGCCGTGGTTTTTTCTCCGGTTTTGGAGTTTCCACGTAATTATTTGTGTTGTGCTTGTGTTTTTATTTTCTCTATTTTAAGGTTGTTTTTCAAGGGGGAAGTAATTTTTCCCAACAAGTGGTATCAAGAGCTTTGGTTCGGTAGGAATATTTTCTGAGTATGCTCTGTGGTTGCAGTGTAATCTGATCTTCCACATCATAAAGGATTTGTATTCCGGTGGAATAATTTCTTAGTATGCTATGTGGTTGCAGTATTATCTGATCTTCCACATCAGAAAAGAATTATTCCTGATTTCTTGGAAAGCAGCATTGGTTACTGAAAAGTGTGATTCTGTAGTAGTGTTGTTTTGAAAAGGTTATGGCTAAGGAAAGACTTTGTACTTAAGCGTGTTCGGTGTGACCCACCTCTCTTTCCTGGGAATCATCCTAACACACGGTTTACAGTTGATTTACACTATTTCAGCAAACAGTGGCAATGTCAACTTTTCAAAGTGTGAAGCTTGACATAGAGAAATATGATGGGAAAATAAATTTTGGCTTGTGACAAGTGCAAGTCCAAGATGTATTGATACAAGCAGGTTTACACAAGGCCCTATCAGGAAAAATTTCTGGCATAGAGAATGACAAATGGGAGGAATTAGATTTGAGAGTTGTTAGTGCTATTCGCTTGTGTTTAGCTAAGAACGTTCTTGCAAACGTTCAAGGAATAAAAGAAGCCAAAACACTGTGGGAGAAACTTGAAAAATTATATCAAGCAAAAGACATCTTGAATCGGTTGTTGCTGAAGGAGCAGTTCCATTGTTTGCGCATGGATGATCATACAAAAGTCTCTTATCATCTTAGTGCTCTTAATGGTATAGTCTCAGAGTTAGAGGCTATTGGCATCAAGATCGATGACGAAGATAAGGCACTAAGGTTGATATTGTCTCTTCCATCTTCCTATGAACATATCAAGCCTGTTTTAATGTATGTGAAGGAAACTCTGCATTTTGAAGAAGTTGCAAGCAAGATTATTTCTGAAGAAAGAAGAATGAAAAATGACGGGAAGACTTCATCAGAATCAGTGTTGGTGGCTAGGGGAGAGAACTCTGGGAGAAGGTTCCATGCAAAGACTCCGACGTGCTGGAAATGTGGTCAAAGTGGACATGTAAAAAGAAATTGTCCAAATCGTGCAGGGTCGGAAAAAGGTTCTTCGTCAGAAGTTTGCAATTTATCTCTCCTTGTAGTAGATTATGGTGATCTTCTCTAGAATGTGAGAATTGTATCCCCATGGCATAACTGCGATGTCATGGAAAATGATAAGGTTTGCTAGCGGGTCCATAGGTACACGAGCATTGGTTAGCAGGTGATGCAAGGTGTGGTGGAGTTATGTTGATGGCAGATGAACTTCCAGGGAAGCTAACATGGGAGTTGCACCATAAATTTCAGCAAAGTTTCAACATGTATCAAGGTGAAATTCTTGGGATAGTTTAATTCCAAGTGACTGTATTCTTTATGGTGGAGTATGATGATAGTTCTTTAGAACTATGATTGTTGGTATAGACAAATGGCAAATGAAGATGTGTTCCTTCTAATCAAGGTGGAGATTGTTGGGATTGCTTAGAAGTCCCACATTGGGCACAAAACCAAGAAGGTGGAGTGTGCTTGGTTATTGGAACTTAGTTTCTTCATTGTAGTGCACCAAGTCAATAACACTCAATATAATATTTGACTTTTATTTTTCCTCCTATTCTTATTGATAGAGTTTGGG
The DNA here is from genome assembly GCA_013621005.1 of Aeschynomene evenia. NCBI lineage: Eukaryota > Viridiplantae > Streptophyta > Magnoliopsida > Fabales > Fabaceae > Aeschynomene > Aeschynomene evenia. Next base: position 11,810,691 of record CM024268.1, read on the forward strand.
AAGGGTAGTTCAAATATTAGGTTGGAGAGTGTGGGTGTACTGAGGTATGGTATGGTTGAGAGAATAGTCTATGTGTTGTAACAATTTTCACATATTGTTATTTTCTAGTTGTCATTAGGCAACGACCGTGGTTTTTTCTTCGGTTTTGGAGTTTCCACGTAATTATTTGTGTTGTGCTTGTGTTTTTATTTTCTCTGTTTTAAGGTTGTTTTTCAAGGGGGAAGTAATTTTTCCCAACACTTTCAAATTGTGAGATTCTACATTTTTTTCTATTACTGAAATAACGTTTTCTTTAAGTAATTAGAGGCTTTCTTACCTCCAATCCCATTTCAATATTCATTATGCATGGTAAAGTATTTTGTCCCAAAATTTTAAAAATCAAAATTAGGATAAATTATATTGACATTGTTTGAAGTTTGGTAAAATTTAATTTCACCTCTACTTTATTTGTAAAATATATTAAAGAGATCCTAAAATTTAAAAAATTATTAGATTGATATCTCTAGAAAAAAAGGAAATTATTGGGTGGTCATGGACCGCCATGTAGAATTATAGTCTAGCTACCTAAATAATGACATGTGTTTTAAAGGACCCACCTTTATCAATTAAGAACTAATCATGGTTAGAGAAGTTCTTGGATGGTCATGGACCGCCATGTAGGATTATGGTCCAGCCACCCAAATAATGACATGTGTTTTAAAGGACCCACTTTTATCAATTAAGAACTAATCATGGTTAACATCATTTTTTGACGATAAACTTTTGGGTGGTCATGGACCGCCACGTAGGATTATAGTCCAGCCACCCAAGTGATGTCATATGTACATAGGACATGCCACATGTCATAGAATCCATTTTTTACTAATCTAGCATAGTTTTTTTTTTTAAATAAAAAAAGAATCATATTAAAATAAATATTTATTTTACTTATTAAATATTTAATTCTAATATTTTTAATTATTTTAATTTATAAAAACTAACTAATTTGAATCACAAGAAAAAATAAAAATAAAATGATTATTTATAATAAAAAATAAATTTATGAAAAATTTCTTCTTCCCCACATAAATAATTTAAAAATGATAAAATTAAATATTTATCATTTATTAATAGATAATATTGTGTATTCATAGGACTTATTATTAATAATTAAAAGTATATTATAATTTATTTTTTATTTTTAAAAAATAAAAAGGAGAATCAAATTCACTTCTCAATAATTTAAAAATATTATATATTTTAATTATATGAGATGTGGGTCTTTTTTTTATTTTCCTTTTGAAAATTATGTTAAATTAGTAAAAGTGGATCCTAGCTATGACATATGGCATTTCTTTTGTACAAATGTCATTACTTGGGTGGCTGGACCATAATTCTACTGGCGGTCCATAACCACCCAAGAATTTCTCATTTAATGGACCATTTATGAAGAATTTTTTTTTACATGTAATGCTACGTGTATATTATAAAATCAGTCATCATATACAACAATTCAATTTTTTAAAATTATTAATTAAACTTTTAAAATATTAAATTAAGTGTTAAAATAAAATATTGAATTAATAATCTTATTAAAATATTGAATTAATAAAATATTGTAACCTTTACTGATGATCATTCTAGGAAATTGTGGGTTTACACTTTGAGGACCAAAGATCAAGTGTTGGATGTGTTCAAGCAATTTCAGGCTTCGGTTGAAAGAGAAACATGGAAGAAGTTGAAGTGTATTCGCACGGACAATGGTGGTGAGTACTTAGGTTCATTTGATGCTTATTGTAAAGAGCATGGTATTAGACATCGGAAGAATCCTCCGAAGACACCTCATTTGAATGGGTTAGCTGAAAGGATGAATATGACTTTGGTGGAAAGAGTTAGGTGTTTGTTGTCACAATCTGGATTTTCAAAATCTTTTTGGGGTGAAGCTTTGAGCATAGTCGTTCATGTTTTGAATCGGCCACCATGTATTCCCTTGCAACATGAAATGCCATAAAATGTGTGGTGAGGTAAAAATGTTTCTTATGACCACCTTAAAGATGCGAAAAATCCATTGGTCAGGTTTAGTGATGATTTTTCTGACTTGGATATTACCCCCTCTACACCAGTGATAGAAGATGAAAGAGTTGAAGCTCAAGATAACCAGCAGGATGTAGGTGCAAGTGAAGATGGAATTGTTTACCCAGTACATGATGAAGTTGGTGATGATGCTCATGATGAACAACCAACTTTGGAGATTCCCGCAAATACACTTAAAAGATCAACAAGCAGAGAAAGGAGATCTTCATCAAGGTATTCCCCACATGAGTTTGTCTTGTTGACTGATGGGGGAGAACCTGAATGTTATGAAGAGGCTATGGAAGATGAAAATAAAGCTCAATGAATTCAAGCCATGCGAGAAGAAATGAAGTCTTTGTACGAGAATGACACATATGAGCTGGTCAAGTTGCCTAAGGGCATGAGAGCGTTGAAGAACAAGTGGGTGTTCAAAATCAAGAATGAACAACACAGTTCCAAGCCTCGATACAAGGCTGATTGTTAAAGATTTTAGTCAGAGAAAGGGTGTTGACTTAGAGGAGATATTTTCTCCAGTTATAAAGATGTCTTCCATTCGTGTTGTGCTTGCATTAGCAGCTTCTCTTGATTTGGAGATTGAGCAAATGGATGTGAAGACTGTTTTTCTTCATTATGACTTAGACAAATAGATATATATGGAGCAACCACATGGTTTTATAGAAAAAAGGAAAAAAAGATTATGTGTGCAAGTTGAAAAAAAGTCTCTATAGCCTAAAGCAAGCTTCTAAGCAATGGTACAAGAAGTTTGAATCTGTTATGGTTATCAGAAGACGAATTCATATCATTGTGTATTTATGCAAAAATTTTCTGATGATGATTTTATCATTCTTTTGCTTTATGTTGATGATATTTTGATTGTGGGAAGGAATGCTTCTAGGATTGATGAGTTGAAGAAACAACTGAGCAAGTTCTTTTCTATGAAGGACTTGGGTCATGCCAAACAGATTTTGGGCATGATGATTACTCGTTATAGAGACTCTAGGAAGCTTTATTTGTCACAAGAGAAGTACATAAAGAAGGTTCTTCAAAGGTTTGGCATGGATGGTGCTAAGTTTGTTGCTAGTCCTCTTGCTCCTCATTTTAAGTTGAGTATCAAGCAGAGTCCTACCACGTACTGATAAGGAGAAACAAGAAATGAAAGAAATTCCTTATGCCTCGACGATTGGAAGCTTGATGTATTCCTACCAAGCCAGACATTGCTCATGCAGTTGGTACAGTGAGTCATTTTCTCTCTAATCCGGTAAAGAGCATTGAAATGCTGTTAAATGGGTTACTCAAAGATACAACTAACTTGAGTCTTAATTTTGGTGGTGAGAAACTGTGCTAGTTGGCTTTACTGAGATAGACATGACAGGAGATGTTGATTCTCGAAAGTCTACCTCAGGTAATATGGTCAAGTTTGCAAGGGGAGCTATTTCATGACAGTCAATGCTACAAAAATGTGTTGCACTTTCTACCACAAAGGCCGAGTTCATTGCAACAACTGAAGCTTGTAAAGAGTTGTTGTGGATGAAAAATTTCCTATTGGAATATGGTTTCAAGCAAGACTATTATGTCTTGTTCTGTGACAGTCAAAGTGCGAGTTGGTAAGAATGCTACATTCCATGCAAGATCTAAGCATATTGATGTTAGGTATCATTGGATACAAGATGTGTTGAATTCCAAGTTAATGGAATTGGAGAAAATTCAACTGATGATAATGATGCTGATATGATGACGAAAGCTTTGCCTGGAGAGAAGCATGAAACATGTTGTTTGATCGGCAAATTGACGAGGGCCTCTACCTAGTCGAGAAGGGGGAGATTTGTTGGGCCAATTCTCTCCTAGTAAGGCCTAAGTCCATGATTTTAGGGTGTGTCTTTGCACACTTTAGGGGTCTTTACCCTAATCATATTGAGAGTGAATATGAGGGTGTGTATAGCCATCTTTGTTGAGAGAAAGTGAGAGAGAAACATTTTTTTGGTTTTGACTAGAGCAGCAAACGTGAAGCGGCTGGTTCTCTTTTGTTAACTGGTGGATTGGCCTGAAAATTTAGTCGGAGAATCTTCACTCATTGTTCTTCGATTTAAGCGGTTGGATCGTCCAGAAAAGGTCTTCAGCAGCTGCAGAATTTTCGTGAAGTGCTGTTGTTTGCAGCAGGGTTCTGTAGCGACCAGTCTGGATGTTTTGAAAATCCAACGGTGAAATCTTCTCCAATTGAACTGCTATCTAAGCAGTAGCTTCCTCACTCATTATGCCCTATTTTGTGCGGTCAGATTGTCAACCAGAGCTCTGGATCAGTACAAAAAAAATTCGTGAACAGAGGTCATTTTCTGGTGATGATATTCTTGAACTCTTCTTTGTTGATTTCAACTTGCAGATGTCTTTGGGCCATTGTTGGTGACCATTTGATGATCTAGAAGCGTTGTATTGATATGCTATGTAATTGTAACTTGTGAGACTCCATGTATGTTTGATTTGGTGATAGTGGAGAATTTTACCGATCTGTGGGTTTTTTAACTCTAGCATTGAGAGATTTTTTCCAATTATAATTGGTGTTGATTTTTTCTGCCTTTCCCTTGAATATTGCATGTTATTTTTGCTATTGTAATTTTGCCTAGAGCACTTCCATATTTTTCGGTAGTTAGAAAATATGTTGTTTTCGCTGCTAAGCTCTCAATTTTTCGGGTAACATGACCTATAACACAAATTTTTCATAAACATGACTTCATAATTTAATTATTGTTATATGATATGAGTCTTGTCTATGTTACCATGTATTTATTTGAAGAGTATAATTGAGATCATCATTTGTCACTAATTTCATCTCAAAGTATGAATCTATCATTATGTTGATTTTCATCATCAAGAAAAATAAACATTGTTTTGTTAGTTTTATTATTTTGTTTATCAATATAACCTGTCTAACCCAATACTTCAATTTGGTCCAATATTTTAATTTGTTGTCGTTGTGATATCTTCCATATTTTTTTTAGACAAAGAATAAAAAATTGTATGAGTTTAATTATGATGTACTGTCAATAAATCATATCTATTGATTTGTGTGATTTTTTAGTTAGTGACTAATTGTAATAAAAACTTTTGCTGATGTGTCAATCTATGATTGAATGTATGTGTAAAATTACTTTACACTTATATAGTGGATTAAAATTAGGCCACCACTATAGTGAAGTGGACAAATTCATTAGAAAAAGATGAGTTATTAATTCTTTAATAAATAATTAGCGTTTGTAATGTGTGAGTTATGAAATGATTCAATAAGAATAAACAGTCTCTTGCTTTTATTTTTTATTATAAAATATAGGGAAAAAAACATTTTATCCTTGAATGTTTGGGTTGTTGCAATTTAATTCATGAACTTTCAAAACGGGCAATACGATTCTCTGTATGTCTTAAAACATGCATTATGTCTCATCCGTCATAACTCCATCCATTTCTCCGTTAAATAAGCACATGCAGTGCACATGACATTTATTAAATGACTAAAATACTTTTTTTTACGGGGAATAAAATACTTTAACCCATAAATGTTTAGATCGTTGCAATTTAGCCCCTGAACTTTATCCTCCCAATATGACTCTTAAAGACAAGTAAAAGAAACAATATTTAATAATATTAGCATACATAATATGACCAAACTTTCTCAATATTTCAATGCACCATAATCACTCTCGTTGACATTGTGATATTTTTATTTCAATAAAAAAGACAATATTATATCACATTATTATTAATCCTTTTAATATTGTCACTAAAGATAGTGAAATGTACACATACCAAAATGATCTAACAATTAATACTCAATCAAGAACAACAAAATTCTTGATGGGTGAAAGATCCATAATCAAACCTAAGACAAAATCCATGCATACTCTTAATTACTTGGGTCAGGAGAATCACGAGAATCAGGACATTCATACAAGCATACACATTTTAAAAATGCACACAATCCATCACCTGTGTCACCATATTTGTTTTTACAATCTCGCATACAATAATTGGGGTCATTATTGATGCAATTCAAATCAACCCATTCTTCAAAACACACATCACCAGCCACTTGATGATGATTTGTTATCGAGATAACTGCAAAATATTAATTAAATGACAAATTATATGTGTCTCTTAAAATTTTATGAAATTTGTTGTTTCTTAGTCATATTATTAAAATTTATTTATGAGATTCTTCATGAACTAGTGAAACTATTGTACCTCCCTTAAAACTATACTAATATCCTCTCTGCTTTACATGAACAATACATCTAGTGTAGCATGCAAGTTTATATCACCTTGACAAATAGAAGAGAATTGAACTAAATTAAATCGCTATTAATTAATTAAGGTGAGAATATTTTGATACCTAGAGTATTGTCCACGTAATATGAGCCTTTTCATTTAATATTATGTGGGGAATGAATAAATTCTATTACATTGAAAGATTAATATATCAAAAAATTTTGATATCTTTAACGCAAATTTTGATATCTTTAACGCAAATTTTGTTTTTAGATATATTCATTTTGTAATTTACTAATTTTTTTTTCAATGTATCAAATAGTATTTGAGGGAGGAAGAAGAAGATAATAGAGTAAAAACATAAATAAATTAATATTCTCTCTGGACTAAAGTAATTGTTTATTTTACAAATTTTATTTTGTTTCAAAATAATTGTTTATTCAAAAAACATAGTCAACCAATTATTGATTATTTTTTTCACAATACTCTTAACATAAATGGTTTTGGTAAATTAAATATGATAAGTTAGAGATAGTTTATGAAAGAAAAATTTAAGTAAAGATAATTTAGTACAAGCATATATATTTATTTTAAATTAATGTTATCTCAACCAATTTCTTAATATTGCGCATAATTAAAATCGGACAATTATTTTGGATTGAAGGAAATATAAGCATAATTAAAATTGGACAATTATTTTGGTTTAAAGGAAGTATAGTATATATCTAATAAAAAAGAGATTATTGATTATTAAGAAATACAATGTACCTGTTATCAGCAAAATGATTGCAAAAAAGTTTGCCAAAGTTAATCGAGTCATTTTTCTAGCAAGTGCGTGTGAATAATTCTTCACTAATCTTGATCCCTATTGTTGTGATATATTGGCATCTTCAGAAAATAGATGAAATATACATGAAACTTCAATTGGTATTTATGAAAGGTTAATATACTTCAAATTTTATGAAAAGTTAATTGAATTAATAAATTCTAGTATTTGTGAAATGTTAATTAATGCACATATCCATTGATATTTATGAAAAGTTATTGAAGGTTCATATTAATATTCTATATGGTGTTATTTTCACTCTCTATTCAAATCTATTATATCTTTGATCTATGATATGATTATTATTTTAACTAAAATTTGAAATACTCACTCTTCAATAAATTACGTATTTTTTTCCCTCTCTTTGCAAATTAAATCATTTTAGAAAAATACTTAACAGGGCTGAAAAATAAAACTACCAAAATTGTGTCAAGCCTCTCAAATTAAGCCACATCTATTTCACATGTTTCTGGCTATCACATACAACAAATTTTGGACGTCCACTACTCATTATTTAAAGGCATGATGTATTATAAATGATTTTTTATTTTTTGTCCAAAACAAAATATTGGAGGGCACCATGACACCCGACTAAAATATTGGATCCAATTGAAAAGTGACTTAAAACACAAGGGACCAAATTAGAAAAAAAAAAAAAGTAATGGATAATATTGTTAAAAATAATATACTATTACACAATTTTGGGATGAAATTAGAGGCAGATGACTATCACACGTCATAATCTTAAGAGAAGTACTAAAAGATACAACTACTAAGAACATAAAAATTTGGCTGAAAAATCACAAAATAAATGGTTACACACATGTCTCATATTGTATGACATTGCATATGCAAGAAAATTAAATTGGTGCTTAGATTGTAGAATCATGGACGGATCTAGAACACTTAGAAAGGGGGCCAAAAATAAATACTAATATTGTTAAATAAATAGTATAATTTATAATATAAAACAATTTTAAAGTAAAAAAATGAATTCAAACAATAATACATCTTTAAATCCTAAAATTTATCAATACTTGATATTATATTCTAGACAATCTTCTTTCTAAATATACATAATAAGATATTAAGTGAAAATTATATCTTCTATATAATTTTTTAGTCAATTCTCATCAATATTCATATCTAAAAAGTAATTAGATATAATTTTATTAATTATACTGTATATTTTTAAATCATATAAAAAATAACATAAAACTTATCAAATATAATAACTTACATAACTTATACAACAGAATAAATGACATGAGATAAAAAAAAAAAAGATATATTCAACATATATTTCTATTTCTTATGCATTTAAAAGAATATAAATAGGATAAAAATAAAATAAATAAATCATATCGTATTATATATTTTTTAGAAAATTATAGCGATATATGCTTAAAGAATTGTTAAAGTATTGTTATTATATATGGTATTAATGAAAAGTTATAAATAAAATTTAATAAAAGTAGTAGCATCTATACTTTAGTTTATGATGAAAAGAGCTAATAGAACTAAAAAAATCACACCATAGCATAGCTGCATAGGATAGAACCCGAATCCTTTAAGTTACAAAAAGTTTAAAATATTGTAATTATCATTTGTGCTATGACAATTCAATAATAATAATACCTATTTATAATATCTTATGAGATTTGAGGGGGGAGGCCCCTGCTGCCCCCCTATGGATCCGTCTCTGTGTAGAATAGTAGTGTGTAGTAGATAGTAGACTTCTCGTGTTGATAAACGTAAACATATTTGGAGTAGTTTAAATCAAAATTAAACATTATTAAGTGCAAATAAATGTTCAGTAACTTCGATTAGGCCTAACATCGATTGAGCCCCACTTCCTTTATTAGAGGTAAATGAGAGTGAATGAATGAAAAAATAATATAGCATCATGTCCTCTAAAAATTATGAGATTCTATATATATATATATATATATATATACTCTATTACTGAAATGATGTTTTCTTCAAGTAATTAGAGGCATTTTTACCTCCAATCTCATTATGCATGGTAAAATATTTTGGCCCAAAGTTTTAAAAATTTAAATTAAGATAAATTATATTGACATTGTTTGAAGTTTGGTAAAATTTAATTCACCTCTACTTTATTTGTAAAATATATTAAAGAGATCCTAAAATTTATAAAATTATTAGATTGATATCTCTAAAAAAAAGAGAAATTTTTAGGTTGTCATGACCGTCATGTAGAATTATGGTCCAACTACCCAAATAATGATATGTGTTTTAAAGGACCCACCTTTATCAATTAAGAACTAGTCATGGTTAGAGAAATTCTTGATGGTCATGGACCGTCATGTAAGATTATGGTTCAGCCACCCAAATAAAATAATGATATTTGTTTTAAAGGACCCACCTTTATCAATTAAGAACTAATCATAGTTAACATCATTTTTTGACAAGAAATTTTTGGGTGGTGGTCATGGACCACCGCCACGTAGGATTATGATCCAGCCATCCAAGTGATGTCATATGTACATAGGACATGTCACATGTCATAGAATCAATTTTTACTAATCTAGCATAGTTTTTTTTTTTAAAATAGAAAAAATCATATTAAAATAAATATTTATTTTACTTATTAAGATATTACTTATTAAATATTTAATTTTAATATTTTAATTTATAAAAATTAACTAATTTGAATTACAAGAAAAAATAAAAATAAAAATGATTATTTATAATAAAAAATAAATTTATAAAAAATTTCTTCTCCACGTAAATAATTTAAAAATGATAAAATTAAATATTTATCATTTATTAATAGATAATATTGTGTATTCATAGAACTTATTATTAATAATTAAAATATTATAATTTATTTTTAAAAAATAAAAAAGAGAATCAAATTCACTTCTCAATAATTTAAAAATATTATATATTTTACTTATATATGAGATGTGGGTTTTTTTTTTCCTTTTGAAAATTATGTTAAATGAGTAAAATTGGATCCTAGTTATAACATATGGTATTTCTTTTTATACAAATATCATTACTTGGGTGGCTGGAGTCTGGACCATAATCCTACGTGGCGGTCCATGACCATCAAAGAATTTCTCATTTTAATAGACTATTTATGAAGAAATTTTTTTATAAGTAATGCTATATGTATATTATAAAATAAGTCATCTATCATATATAATAATTCATTTTTTAAATTATTAATTAAACTTTTAAAATATTAAATTAAAAGTTAAAATAAAAGATTGGATTAATAATTTTAAAATATAATAACTGATTTTGTTGTATAAAAAAATATTTTTTTAATTGCAACACTTTCTTTTTTTTAATCATTTTATCCATTTTAGGTGTGAGAAAGTTAGCCAAGAACATAAGAAACAAAGAAACAGAACATAGCAGAAGCAAAGAACAGCAGAGATGGCTACTCCACTACCACAGTTTCGCCCTCTCCAAGACAGAGTCGCTATCGTCACCGGCTCCTCCCGCGGAATCGGCCGAGAAATCGCCATTCACCTCGCCTCACTCGGCGCCAGAGTCCTCATCAACTACACCTCCAACTCGTCCCTAGCCGACTCACTCGCCGCTCAGCTCAACTCCGACACTGCCGCCGCTGGAGGCCCTCTCCCTCGAGCCATCGCCGTCCGCGGCGACGTTTCTGATCCGGCTGACGTAAAGGCGCTCTTCGACTCGGCGGAGCAAGCCTTCGGCTCGGCGGTTCACATCCTGGTCAACTCAGCCGGTGTGACTGATAGCAAGTTACCGTCCATAGCCGACACCACCGTGGAGGATTTCGATCGCATTTTCAGGTACTTTAGTTGTCTCTGTTTCTGCGGTGACAATGAAAAATTGCTTTAAGTTGATGAGACTGTTCGGTGATAGAATTTAGTTAGTGAAGTAGCTAAATTATTTGTATATGGTTTGAGTTGGGGTTTAGAGTTTAGGGATTCATTATTAACGGTTACATTATTGTTGCTAAATCCTAAACCTAAGCCTCTAGTGGTATTTACAAGAGACCCAATAGTGAGGTAACTTTCAATTTAATCCACAAAGTCTTGGATGGTTCAAGTAGTTTCTTTAAGCTTCTTGCTTGTTCATTTTAAGCAAGCTTGCAAGTTTGAGTCTTGGAGATAGACAAAATGAGAAGACAGAAAAAGTGTTAGGAGAACTTTACTTCTATGGTAGTAATGGTTTGAGTCAGGTTTGTTGGAGTTCATTGTAATGGCTTGAGTCAGATTACAATGTAGTCTTCAACGCAGGCTGCTCTTTGGGTGCTGCCGTCGGCCCTTCCCCGGACCCTGCATAACGCAGAATGGTTGTGCATTGGAGTGCCCTTTTATAATTGGATTTAACTCCCATTTCTAGAAGTAGGTTTGTTTCTATTCTTAATTAATTCTACTTGAAGAATTGAACCCAGCATGTGCTGGGACAAAATCTTTGAGGATTTTCATTTTCATAATAAAAGCTATGCAGGATATATGTCATAAATTTGAAATACTGATCTTTTTTATTTCTGAAGATTAATATTTAGTATGACACTTACTTGATAATTATTCTGGGAGTTCAGGAAAAGAGGAAGTGCTGAACTTAGTGGCTCTTGTAATGCTATGATTGAATTATGGAAAACAACTTTTAGTAGCTCCTTCTTTGATCTCCATCTACCAATTGAAGTGTGAACTTCCCTTTCCTATCTGATAATTTACTACCTAACCAATGTCTTTTGATATGTGTTACTTATATCAATAATAAACATAATAGTTGGGAGAGTCACATCAATATTTTCTTTTGTGCATTCCTGGCCCTATTGATTAACATTAATAAATTCTCCTGCCATCCAAGGAGATCAGTTTTCAAACCAAGATGGTAGCATAGTATGTGCAATGGAAGATATTCTTTTATGTTGTCAATGCATATTACCCTAGGGTCATGAAAATTTAGTATCAATTATTCATATAGTGGAAGCATATATCCAGAAACGTCAATTCGTAGATAATTTTGTATAGGTGTTCTAATTAAGAGCCAATGGATCACTTGCAGTGTAAATTCAAGAGGGGCATTCCTGTGCTGTAAAGAGGCAGCAAACCGTTTGGTACGTGGTGGTGGAGGTCGAATTATATTATTAACTACATCACTTGTTGCTGCGCTGAGGCCAAAGTTTGGTGCTTACACAGCATCCAAAGCAGCTGTCGAGGCCATGACACACATTCTTGCAAAAGAGCTGAAGGGAACAGGGATTACAGCTAACTGTGTTGCTCCGGGGCCGACTGCGACTGATATGTACTTTGATGGGAGGTCTGAAGATCAAGTGAAAGCGAATATCGCAGAGTCTCCACTTAACAGGCTTGGTGAGCCCAAGGATATAGCTCATGTGGTTGGATTTTTGGCTACTGATGCTGGTGAGTGGGTTAATGGTCAAGTTGTTCGTGTTAATGGTGGCTATGTTTCTTAGTTCTTGTATACGTGTATGTGTGGATGCTTTGTCTTAGAATAATTTATTCACAATTTTTATGACAGATAATAATGCTTACAAATGAATGATCATAGTTTCTTCTCTTGGTATCTAAATACATTCGCCCCAATATGTTCTTGGCTTGTAGAAATAAAAATGTTATTCCAATATCCATTAGTGGGTGTTTCATTGGAACACGCATTTTTTGTTGTAATAATGCTACCTCTCTTGCACTTGGCTGATATGAACAATAGATTCAGTAAACATCTAAGTCTAACATGAAATTTATAAGGTAGTGAAAATAGTGAAAATGACTCTTTAAATGAGAAGTGAGCAGGAGAATTGTTGGAAAAAGATTAGTGTGTGGGTCTATATATGTAAAATTAATTTAGAATAAAATTGATTGTGCTATAAATGATTTTCTTAGAATTGATTTTAAGGTAAAACGATTTATGTTTAAAAATTTGATTTGAGGAGTTCCATAAAGATTGAAAGAGAAAAAACCTAGAACAAAGAATTCTTCACTTCTACTAGAATTGGTTTTGTATCCTAGAATTTCACTCTGCTGAAAAACCAAACAACATATTAAATGATCATAATCAATTTTTTCATTTCAAAAATCAAAGTGTCCAATTGGGTTTCTAAACAAATATATGAATAGGTGCTAGAAAGTGTTTGTACTTTGTAGTGAATTGCTCACTTGCACTACCATAGTGGAAGCATATACAAGCACTAATGATTAATTCACAATAAATGGAAATGTCGATTTCTTATGAGTACCTAGTTCTTATGCATTATTCAATGTCATACATATTTTCCAAAACTCCTCCTCAATTTGGATGATATAGGTTTTAAATAGTTGTTTGACTATGTTGATTATCACAACATAGCTTCATGTACTGAATCTCTTCAGACTTGCTTTTTAAGCAGGTGCTTGAACCAAATAATGGTGGGTGACTCTAATTTATGAATCATAGTTGTTTGACTCTAATTTATGAACTCTTGAAAAATTGCACCACTAGCTCTCTTATAAAGATATGACTTCAAACTGAGCTGTCACTAAGTTTAGATATTGTAAATGTAAAAGCTTTCTTTTTTCTTTTTTAACTCCTAATTGTACAATCTCAGTCAGCCATAATATTAGGCTTAGATATATAGTGTACATTCTAGAATAGGCTCATAATTCTCAATTTGGATGATTCATGTGTGAGGGTGGATCAATAACCATTACTATGACAACTTCAATAACTTTAAGTAACAAGTCTACAACAACTATATCTTACAGATATGGAGGCAAAAATTCCAAAGCTAATGGTAGAAATAAGAGTCTATGAAAACATCCATCCAGAAGAGAAACACATAGCAACAGTTATAGCAAAACCAGCAAAAGCACCAAATCCAAATGGATAACCAATGATTTGCAGCTTCTTGTTATCATGCTGAGAAGGCTGATCATCTGGCAGATAAGGCATAGAACCTGAAGAAAAAGAACCATAATGGTGGTAGAGTCCCAGGTTCCCTTCAAAGCTTGTAATTGGAAAAGTATCAAATTGGCCCCCTGTTGGGATTTCCCCATGCAACTGATTATAGGACACATCAAATTTGGACAAGAAACTCAGTTCCACTAGTGAATTTGGTATTTCTCCTGTGAGTTTATTGTGAGACAAATCCAAAGTCTCCAACATTGTCATTCCTGATAACTGCTGAGGAATTGGTCCTGAAAGGTTGTTCTCTTTCAAGTCCAAAACATGTAGGCCTTTCAAGTTACCGAAATCTTCCCATATTTGCCCTTGAAGGTTGTTGTAACTGAGGACTATAGATGAAGGAAAACTCGAAACCTTTTTGTGCATTCTATTGTTCCCACTAGTGTAGAAGTGAATAAGGCCAGGAACAATTTCACTTTCATCCAGTGAGAAATTCCTGTACTTGAGGCTCAACAGGATGGTCAAGCTCTGTGGTATGGTGCCAGTGAAAGAGTTATTTGATAAGTCCAAGTAATACAGATTGCGAAATTTACCGATCCATGAAGGAATGCTTCCGCTGAGATGATTCCATGACAGATCCAGCATCTGCAGCTTCTTGCATCCACTTAACCACTCTGGGATTGAACCCTTGACCTGACTGTTGGCCAGGACAAGAACCTTGAGATTACTGAATACAAGATTTGTCCCTTGTGGCATTTCTTCATTATAGAAGTTGGATGGAAATCCAAGCCAACTTAAGTTCTTGCAGTGACTTAAAATCTCTAGTGTTGCAGACAAATTCTGCAGGTTGGAGTTTGAAAGTGAGAGTTGGGTCAGGGACTGAAGATTCTTAAAGTTGTTAGGAATCCCACTATTGAAATGGTTTTGGCTTAGACTAACTACTTCCAATCTTCTGCAATCTGATAGACTAGCAGGGATCAGACCATTGAAATGATTACCTCCAAGGCCAAGGGAGGTTAGATTTTTCATTGCAGAACAATTCAAACTTAATGAACCACTCAGAGAGTTGTTGGTCAAAATAAGCATTTGAAGAGATGGAGAATTCACCAATGTTTCTGGTAAGTAACCACTGAATTTGTTTGATGCAGCAAAGAAAACTTCAAGCCTTGTGAGGCTCCCAAATATATCAGGAAGAATCCCAGAAAATCCATTATTGGAGATATCAAATTCCACTAGATTTGAAAGTTTACCAACCCCCTCACTCAATGGCCCAGATAGCTTATTATCTTGTAGGTCTAGAACACTCAAATTTTGCAGCTGAAATATACTCTCCGGAAGGATTCCTGACAAATCATTTCCATTGATTAAGAGAGTCTGAAGAGAGGAACAATCACCCAAATTCTCAGGAATCTCACCAGAAAAGTAGTTACCTGACATTTTAAGTACTCTAAGATGCTTTGAAAAGGTACATATAGCAGAACTTATAGTACCATCAAAAAGATTATTGCTTAAGTCTATGACCTCCAAGTTTTGCAGGTGAAACAACTTATCAGGAATAAGGCCATTGAGGAAATTCTGAGAAAGGTTTAAGACTCTAAGATTATCCAAACCTGCTAAAGAGTCACATATTTTGCCAGAGAGTTTTCTGCTTCCAAGTTCCAAATGAACCACCCTTGATGTGGCTTCATCACATGTGACACCATACCAGATGCAATAGCTAGGGGAGGTTGTGATGTTCCATTCTAGAATAGGTGATTCTAAGCAGTTAGAGAATCCGATCAAGGCTTTTAAGTCACTTGTGAAGTTTTGGGGTTCATGAGTACAAGCCCCTAAACTGAGCACTGATGTCAAAATGGCACATAAGCAGAAGAGGCTAAGGATTGCCATCGAAATTAGACACACACACTATGGAAAGAACATGAAAATAGAATAATAGAGCTACCAAGGCCTCACAATAAGTGCTTATCAATGACTAATCTCAATTTTTCTTTTGGTATGCACTGACTAGTCTCGTTTATCTCAGAAAAGAGTGATTACTTTAAATCAAGTGATGACTTGGCCACAGGCTCATAGCTAATTTTTTGGAAATCAAGTAAATCATAAAATAAATAAGATTTTGATGCCTAACAAGTGTGAATGGTACAATTCTCCCAGTAGACATGAAAAAACTTTAAAATTTTAGATTGACATCAAAAAATTAGTTGACTTTAAAACTAAAAAAAAAACATAACTTTAGCTTTAAATTAATAAATGACTTTTCACCGTACCTACGTTGGATAATAATGGAAATTAATTCCATCATGTTGATATTTCATACCACCTTGTCACTTGTAATTTTTCACCATTGATTTTATGAGTGAGATTCACACATGACATAAAATAACGAATAATGCTGCATGTTTATAATAAAATCAGTCACTATTAATCATCATATGTCAAACTTTTTAAAACTATTAATTCAACTTTTAAAATGTTGAATTAATATATAATATTAAAATTTCGATTAATAATTTTAAAAAGTTGAATTATTATATATGATACTGATAATGACTGATTTTATTGTGTATAAAAAATATTTCTCTAAAATAACATAAGACATAAGATAATTAATAATTATAGATTCCACGTAATCTTGTCTTGTAAAAAAATAATATAAAAAATCTATTTTCGACATATGATCGATCGTCTAAGAAAATGATATTTAATATAAAACACATAAAGTCATCACAATCACAAAATCATTTCGTTACTGAATTTCTACGAAATTGTTTTTTCTCACAGGCTAGTAGGGTTGCAAAGGCACTTGGGTCGTTTGACAAAGGGCACATCAGAAGACATAGTTGCTTAGCTAAGTTGATTGATTTTCTAAGGATCTGGCATGAAGGATACTTCATTTTTCTTTTCTTGTTTGACAAAATCTTATAGGTGTGTTTGGAATGATTAAATATGGAAATGAAATGAAATGAATTGAATTGAATTCTAAATCATTTCAATCAAAATCCTCTCAAAACCTATGGGATTTAAAAATACACAATTATCAATTTCATGGAAATTGCAATTCAATTCATTTCCTTACTCTTTGCATTTCAAACAATAGAGTTGATTTGGAAATCAATTCATTTCTCATTTTTAATGGACCCAAACACACCAAAAGGTGTTTGAACTTTGAACAACCCTTAAATTGGGACAACTACACTCAATAACTCTAGCTATTGAAGTAGAAAAGCCTAAATTCTTATATTGATATAATATATAATTTAGATTAGATTGATTTAAATTAATGTTAATTTAATATTATCATTACATTTTGATTTTATTCTAATTTGATCTATAAATAGATATTACTTTTGTACTTGATTTAACATAGAACATATTAAGGAGTGACTGATGTCACGCCTCTATACCTATTGTCACACTTTTTTAGTGACAATTTATTTAGTATTCCTATAATAACTTTAAATAATAGTAATTAAACCTATTAATTGGATTTCATACTATAATTATATATCTCTTTTTTTAATTAAAGTCAAATATTAAATGATAAAATTTTAAAGTTAATATTTATATTAAATTATGATTTGAAAATTGTGTTTAAAAACTTATAAATATTAAAATCTATAATAGAAGATTGAAATGAAAATTGTGATAAAATGAAAAAATAATATATAGTAGTAAAAAAACAGAAAAAAAAATTGAAGTTTAACATAAACAACAAAACTTTGCACTAATGATGCTTGGTAAATAAACATAATAAAATCAAAATAAATAAAAAATAGAAAAAATGTTTTATTGAGAAATGAAAAAAAAAATACTTATATTTATATATCAAAATGACTGAAAGTTTATTTCTTTTATTTTAAATTTGTCTCTCGCGGTGTTTTTAATTTCATATAAAAAATTCGTTATATTGAGTGGTTTAAAAAATTGATCAAATACTAGCCAACAGTTCTAATCGAACCTAATTTACTTCTTCAATGTTCATCATTATAAAGAATTCGGACGCTAATTTTTTTTATCACAAGTCGCATTTTGCTATAATTATAATTCAGTTCATACTTTTTATTCGCATTGTGTTTACTATAAAAAAATATGTATTAAATATATAAAAAAATATGTATTTAATATATAAAAAATATTGAAGCAAAATAATTGTTTTTTATCTGAATATATTTATTTAAAATTATATTTAGTTTATATATAATTAATTATTTTTTAAAAATTTAATTGATATTGATTTTTTAGTAATTATGATTTTCCATTATTTTAGTTTGTTGTCTTTATATAAATATAAGTATATATATATATATTATTTAATTTATTATTTAAAAATATTCAATTATAATATTTTCATCATATGTATATTCTATGCCTAACATGAATTTTATCTTTGCTTTTTGTGTCATTGATCATTTTTACAACATTAAAAGGAACCTCAGAATTTTACTCCCTCATTTTATAATAATAATAATTTTTAAATTTTTTTATACATTGAAAAATTAATATCTTTATATATTTTATGACTAAATACATTAATTTTTTCAATATACCAAAAAAATCCAAACAACTATTATCTATATTATTATGTAAATGATATTTTAAAAAGTAACTGTACAGTAGACTAGGGTCGAAATACTAAGTTACTCGGCCCACACCACACGAAACTCGACCATGTGGGAAATACCTTTGGCCGAATATAATCTGATCATAACGTCTCCAGCAGACAAGCCTCATCATTGCTCATATATAGCAATTAATGGTAGTTAATGACAGGACCCCAGCTCCTTCTTAAGTGAGCTCGGCAGCCTAATTCAGGTAAGTAACAAGTCACCCATACTTGATGTTCACTTTCTATTCTGAGAGATATATTTTACTTTGGTACTTGCTTTCTAGATCACATACTGACTTGAGCGTCGGGGTCCCCTTTTAGGTACACCCGCCACTTGTGTCTGAAGGCAGTTCAGATCTCAAGATTAGAAGTCGCTCTACTTTCGAGATCAGCTCAAATTCCAATAAGGCAAGAACATTACCCCCACCCCATTCTTTTAAAGAAAATAAATTGTTACCAAACTGAAGACTACATGACAGGAGACAAATTCATCCCTGTTTTAACTGAACAGGAGGAGCATACCCCTATTTTAGCAGAGCTTTTAATAACAGCAATACATAGAATGACTTAATTGTGTGATGGAGGATAATTAGAGACTAGCTGAAGAGACTAGATTACTTCGAGAAGAAAAAGCTCATGTAGATGAAAGTCAAGGTCATCATGATGAGGGCCAACATCGCACGAGAGATTTTGGTGAAACCTTACCAATTCATACGAGACCCTTCTCGGCGGAATTCATGGCGGAGGAGCTATCGCCCAGTATCAAATTTCCCCTAACTTTAAAAACATATGATGACACTAAAGATCCACATCGGTTTGTATCAAAATATAAATCAATGATGTTATCTAATTATGCTACCGATCACGTTCTTTGCAAGGTCTTTCCAACCTTTTTGGACGGAGTCACCGAATTGTGGTTTTCATCAATACCACCATCATCAATTCATAACTTAAGAAACTTCAGATGTTTTACGAACCAATTCTCATCTTCCAAAATCTATACGAAGAATTTGGATTCTTTAGGAAAGATCTGCCAAGCTATGAATGAATCATTGGGAGATTATCTAAGTCGATTTAATGCTGAAGCAATGCAGATGCCAAATTTAGATCCAATGTTCTCAGCTTACTGAAATTCGAACCGATCTTGAACAAGGGTAGAGTGACTTTCACTCTTGAAATAATGAGATTCGAGCTGCCTTCAGACACAGGTGGTACCGGAAAGGGAATGTCGACGCTCAAGTCAGCGTGCGTGTGATCAAGAAAGTAAATACCAAAATAAAGTACATCTTGTTGGGAATTTATGAATAGAAGATGATAAAGATTTACTTTATTGTGGTTTCAAGGCACGATTAGATCGCTATCTTTAGAGAGATATTCGACCCCACACAAAGTTGCTATTGGGTTGATGACGATACTCTCCTAGGATACAATGAAACCTCTATGAATTTCTTACTTAGCAATCATAAGAAATTCTCTACTCTCTTGAACAATGAAATGCTCTCAATTTGGATTACTCACTTGATTGATTTTTCCAAAACACTTAGGGGGTATTTATAGTTGCACATAACATACAATGAAAAGACATATCTCTTCACACATGCCTTTAATTATTTAAGAGACATGTCTATTAGCATATGAGAGATATGTCTTTATCTTTTCAAGAGTAACTTCCCAATCAAATGAAAAGTTGTGACTCTTCAAGAATATGATATAATAATTAATTAATTAATAATAATATTAATTATTAATATATTAAATTTGAAAATATTCTTCAATCCCCCACTATTTACAATATTTAAATATCATACAAGTATATGCATAAAGAATGTGTCACTCAGATTAAACATTCTTTAGTGTAAATCTTTAAAGTTCTAGCGAAGTAATAGGTGTCTAATCGATTAAACCTATACTCCTTGTGCTAGTACCGAAAAATCACACACATAGCTTGTACTTCTCAAGTTC
Source organism: Aeschynomene evenia (assembly GCA_013621005.1). Lineage (NCBI taxonomy): Eukaryota > Viridiplantae > Streptophyta > Magnoliopsida > Fabales > Fabaceae > Aeschynomene > Aeschynomene evenia. The sequence continues at coordinate 11,831,255 of CM024268.1, forward strand.
AAGAGCCTATAATATTAAGCACTTATATGGCCTTGTGCTCATCCTGGTTTCATGAATATTTACGAGAATAAAATCTCTAAAATTCTCGATTATATTGGAGCGGCACCACTCCTATATTCATATAGGTGGAATCCTATGATAAATAAAATTATCAATCCATTAAGAGTTTTAACTCACCCTCCTAATTTATTTATAAAACACTAAATTCTATACCTTAGTGCTCCAGTTGTTAAATAACTTGTTTTTACCCATTAAACCTCGAAACTAATGGTCTACTAGAATGAGGTTGGGTTCCCATTATTTAACAACAATAGGTTTTAATCTCATTTTAGCAGTAGTCTCCTTGATTTTATCCCTTGACAAACCTTGAGTCAAAGGATCTGCTAAATTTCCTTGAGATCTTACATAAGTGATGGTAATTACACCATCACCTATTAGTTGCCTCACAAACTCATGTCTCAAACTTATATGTCTAGACTTTCCATTATAAACCTTATTGTATGCTTGAGACATGATTGATTCACTATCATAGAAGATTGAAATGGTTTTGTCTGCTGTGGCCACAACTTTATATCATATAACAAATTCCTGAACCATTTCGCTTCTTTACCCGCGACTGATAAAGCTACAAACTCAGCCTCCATAGTAGAATGTGAAATACATGTTTGTTTCTTTGAGGCCCAACTTATTGCTCCACCTCCTATGGTGAAGATCCATCCTGAAGTAGATTTGCTATCACTTAGATTTGTAATCCAACTTGTGTTGGAATAACCTTCCAAAACTACGGGATAATTATTATAATGTAATCCCAAGTTTATGATTTTCTTGAGATAACCAAGAACTCTTGTTATAGCTTTCCAATGTTGGTTGCTAGGTTTTTTCTGTAAACCTTGATAATTTGCACATAGCAAATGCTATATCAGGTCTGCTGCAATGCATTGCATACATTAAACTCCTTCCAAATTTGTTCTGATGATTAACATATCATCAACATATAGACAAGTGATTACTCAGTAATCTTTAGTAAATTTTGAGTAAATACATTTATCTGCACTATTATGTGAGAAGTCATTTGATAACACTACTGAATCAAACTTCTCATGCCATAGTTTAGGAGTTTGTTTTAAGCCATATACTTAACTAACTTGCAAACCTCCTTTTCATTTTCGGGTAGCACATAGCCTTCCGGTTGCTCCATATAAATTTCTTCATTAAGATCTCCATTTAGAAAAGTTGTTTTAACATCCATTTGATATATGTGAAGATTATGAATGGATGCTAATGCTATAAGAGTCCTAATAGAAGTCATTCTTGCCACATGTGCGTAGGTATCAAAATAGTCTAGACTTTCCTTTTGTCTAAACCCTTTGGCCACTAACCTTTCTTTAAAGGTTTGTAGTGAACCATCAATATTATACTTTCTTCTAAATACCCACTTACATCCTATAGACTTTGATCCTGGAGGCAAATCAACTAAGACCCAAGTAGTATTTTATAATATTGAGTCAATTTCATCATTTGTTGCTTCTTTCCAAAAAGCAGAGTCTCTAGAAGTCATTTGCTTCTTTGAACATTTGACGATCACCCTCTATGCTCATCACAATAGGAATCTTGTTTATTACAGAATCCCTAGTCCCTTCTACCAGAGAAGTGATAGCTTGACAAGAAATAAAATTTGGACCTAAGTCCTTTTCTTTCCTTACCCTCAAGCTTTTTCTTGGTTCGATCAATTCTTTGTCACTTAGACGTTTATTATTTTGATCATTTATTTCTTGTGAAACATTAGTATCACTTTGGGGGTATTCTGAATTTTGAGTTGAATCATTGATAAATCTATTTTCAATAAATTCTACCTCTCTTGATTCAACAACTGTATTAGACACCAAGTCTAATACTCTATCTATATGCTTTAGAATTGTGAGCATATCCCATGAACGTTCCTTTTATGGCTCTTGACCTCAATTTGGTGCTCTTTTGATCAGAAACTCGATAAAAGGCTAAACATCCCCACATTTTCAGACAACTCAAATTAGGTTTTCTTCCTTTTCATATTTCATAAGGAAAAACCTTTCTATATCTTGATGATATCCTATTATGGGTATGACATGTTGTCAATAATGCCTCACCCCATAAATTGTAAGGCGACTTTACATTCAACAACATTGAATTAACCATATCCACTAAGGTATGGTTTTTCCTTTTCGCCAAACCATTTTATTGCGGAGTATACCTCAGAAGATTCATGCATAATACCATGTAATTCACAAAAATTATCAAATACATTAGAAAATTATTCTCCACCTCTATCGCTATGAAGAACTTTTATTTTCCTTTCATGCATATTTTCTACTTCCATTTTATATTTCTTAAACATTTCAAAAAAATTCATCTTTATTTCTTAGTAAATACACATACGTAAATCTAGAACAATCATCAATATAAGTTATAACTCACAAATATCACTATGAATCAATTCTAGAAAATGTGTTCTTTCAACTTTACCAAAATATTTCTTAGTTATTTTGAATTATATGCAAATATCACATTTCTTATTAAAATCCTTGTTACTAAGATCAATATAATCTTCTTTATGCATATATTCAATAGACTTGTAATTTAAGTGTCCTAATCTACTATATGCCATAAATTACAAGAAGCAACAACATATAAATAAACATTCACTTCATTATTAATACTAAGTTTGAATATTTCTTCAATACAATATCCTTTCCCTATGAATACATCATTCTTAAGCAAGATCATTTTCTCGAATTCAATTACAACTTTGAATCCTTCTTTATATACAAGAGACTAAGAGAAACTAGATTCTTCCTTTTTCAGAAGTCTACATTCTTTAATATAATGTCCTTTCTTGTGACAATGATAACACTCTCTTTGTCTCCTCTTGTCTTGCTTAGAATCATTTGAGAACTTCATTTTCTTTTTATTGGTTTTGTCTTCATCAATATGATTCACTTTAGAATTTTGAGAAAGATACACAACATCACGTTTTTGAGTTTCCTCCTCTATACGTATATGCCTTAGTAACTTTTCAATTGTGAAGTCCTCACTAAAATGTAGAAGTTTCTTCCTATAACCATTCCAAGATGAAGGCAATTTTGAAATAATTGCTCCAACGTGTAGTGACTCAGGGACCATTACTTGTAGATCACGAAGTCTACTTACAAGGATTTGTAATTCATGAATTTGATCCATAATAGGCATAGTATCAATCATAGTGAACTCAAAATATTTTAACATAATGAACTTATCTGTTCCTTGTCGCTCATTGTTGTACTTTTCTTCCAAAGACTTCCAAATCTCCAATGGTGATTGAATTGACATATAGAGATCATAGAGTCGATCGGATAAAGTGTTGAGAATATGACCTCGACATGCAAAGGTATCCTCATCATGCTTCTTCCTTAATTGAGCAATCTTTTCCTTCTCTTCCATTGTGGCATTTTCTTTGGCATCAACAATTTATACAATCTTTGGATCAAGCACATAAGCAAGATTGAGAACCGAAAGAAGAAACATCATCTTATCCTTCCAACGATTGAAGTTTGTTCCATCAAAGCGATCCAACTTAACAAACTCTTGATTCATGAATTTGAATGCAGTATTTTGATCTTGAGCCATCTTCAACAATATCTCTCTAAAATTGTTGGGAATTTATGAATAGAAGATGACAAAAATTTACTTTATTGTGGTTTCAAGGCACGATTAGATCGCTATCTTTAGAGAGATATTCGACCCCACACAAAGTTGCTATTGAGTTGATGACGATACTCTCCTAGGATACAATGAAATCTCTATGAATTTCTTACTTAGCAATCATAAGAAATTCTCTACTCTCTTGAACAATGAAATGCTCTCAATTTGGATTACTCACTTGATTGATTTTTCCAAAACACTTAGGGAGTATTTATAGTTGCACATAGCATACAATGAAAAGACACATCTCTTCACACATGCCTTTAATTATTTAAGAGACATGTCTATTAGCATATGAGAGAGATGTCTTTATCTTTTCAAGAGTAACTTCCCAATCAAATGAAAAGTTGTGACTCTTCAAGAATATGATATAATAATTAATTAATTAATTAATAATAATATTAATTATTAATATATTAAATTTGGAAATATTCTTCACATCTTTTATAATAGAAAGTGAGTATCAAGTATGAGTGATCTGTCCGCTTAAGAAAGAATTGGGTCTTGTCATTAACTACCATTAATGATTAATGATATTACGATCAGCTTATATTCGGCCAAAAATATTTTCCACGTGGTCGAGTTTCGTGTGATGTGGCTATTCCAAAACATAGAAACAGAGCAGAAGCAAAGAAGTGAAGAACCCCAGAGATGGCTACTCAACAACAGTCTCGCCCTCTCCAAGACAGAGTCGCTATCGTCACCGGCTCCTCCCGCGGAATCGGCCGAGAAATCGCTATTCACCTCGCCTCACTCGGCGCCAGAATCCTCATCAACTACACCTCCAACTCGTCACTAGCCGACTCACTCGCCGCTCAGCTCAACTCCGATGCCGGCGGTGCTCTCCCTCGGGCGATCGTCGTCCGCGGCGACGTTTCTGATCCGGCCGACGTCAAGGCGCTCTTCGACTCGGCGGAGCAAGCCTTCGGCTCGGCGGTTCACATCCTTGTCAACTCGGCCGGCGTTATTGATAGCAAGTACCAATCCATAGCCAATATCACCGTGGAAGATTTCGATCGCATTTTCAGGTACACTAAAATTGTCTCTGTTTTTAACTTTAAAAAAAGAAAAATTGGAATAAATTACTGAGCCCGTAACTTGTTTGAGATTTTGTAATGGAATCCAGTTATTGAAGTAGCTGAATTTTTTGTGTAAGGTTTTAGTTGGGGTTTAGAGTTTTTGTGAATTCAAGATAGCTGTATATCAATAACTATTGCTGTTATTATTAGGGTTTTGTTACTTTTTGAGATAGTAAGAGGAAAAATAATCATATTGGAAGAGTGCATTTTCATATTTTGAATATTAGGGACCCACCACTGCATTTTAAATTTTACTAAAACTTGATATTTCGAGTATCTTAGCAAGTGCCTGCACTTGTTAGTAGATCCTTATTATTGTTATTATTATTGGATTTTTTTTTTCATAATAGGAGCTTGTTGCTATTTGCTATAAAGCTTTAGCTTCTGGTGGCACCTACTTGCTGTAAAGACGTAAAGCCTCGATTTAATTCTCAAGCGATTCAACATTGGTTCTTTTTTGGAGCAAGCTCTCCAATTTGAGTCTTGTGAATACAAAGAAAGACAAGAAAAACACTGGGGAAACTTCACTCCTACAGTGGTGCCTTAAATCAGATTAGTTGGAGTTCAGAATAATAGGAGTCCAATTAAGTTCAGATAATGCTAGTTTATATAAATAAAGAAGTCTCAGTTCAGTTCTTGAAGTTGTAAGCCTCAATTTTGCTGTGGAGTGGACTAAATTGATTGATGGAGTGTAACTTCACGAAATAAATCATTATATTTCAAAGCCAGAGACGAAATTATACTATGCTTATAATTTCAAGGACTAAATGGGGCGTACTCGCCGAGGGTGGTTTGGTTATAATAGGAGTATGCTATGCATAAAAATTCACTGTGGTTCACTTATGGAAATATTTTTGAGGCGTATATTTTGATTATTTATCTGCTATTCAATGATGACTCTAATGAGTAATGACATATGTGAAACTGTCTGTGTCTGAAATCTGAATTCTTAACTTCATAGCCCTCTGTTTTTTCGGCCTATTGTATAAACAGATGCATTAGTTGGTATATGCAAGCACAAGTAAACTTGCATTATTTTTTGAACTATACTTCTATTTAACTCTCAGCTCTAGAAATGGGTTTGTTTCTATTCTTAACTAATTCTACTTGAAGAATGAAACCCAGCGTTTGCTCAAACAAAAACTTTGTGCATTTTAATTTCTCTTCACAAACACCATGCAGGATAGATGTCATAAATTTGAACAAATCGATATTTACTTCTTTCTGATTATTAATATTTACTGTGACAATCTATTTTTCAGTTTTTTGGGGGTTAAGGAAAAGGGGAAGTATCAAGCTTTTAGCAAGAACTTCTTCTGCTAGGATTGGATGATGAAGGAAAAAAATTTAGAAGATCCATGTTGATCCTGCATCTAGCAATTGAAGATTGAACTTCCCTACTATCTTATAATTTACTACCTGATCATTGTTTATTGATATGTGTTCATATTGTTCAATGATAAACATAGAAAATGGGAAGATTCACGGCATCTTTTCTTTTGTGCATTGCTGATCCTATTGGCTAACTTTGTAATAAACTTTACTGCCATACATGGAGATCAGTTTTCAGACCAAGGTGGTAGCATGTGCATTGATAGACAATAGGCATTCGCATGTCATGTTATCAATGCTTATTATCGTATTGTCATACAAATTTAGTATCAAATTTTCATGCAGTGGAAACATATTGGTATGTATTCTAATCAAGAGCGTTGGATCTTTTACAGTATAAATGCAAGAGGGGCATTCCTGTGCTGTAAAGAGGCGGCAAACCGTTTAATACGCGGTGGTGGAGGTCGAATTATATTGTTAAGTTCATCAATGGTGGCGGCTTTGAGGCCAAATTTCGGGGCATACACAGCATCCAAAGCAGCTGTTGAGGCCATGGCACACATTTTGGCAAAAGAGCTGAAGGGAACAGGGATTACGGCTAATTGTGTTGCACCTGGGCCAATTGCAACTGAAATGTACTTTACTGGTAAGACTGAAGAGCAAGTGAAAGCGAATATTGCAGAGTCTCCACTCTGTAGGCTTGGTGAGTCCAAGGATGTAGCCCCTTTGGTAGGGTTTTTGGCTACTGATGCCGGTGAGTGGGTTAATGGTCAGGTTATTCGTGTTAATGGTGGCTATGTTTCGTAGCTCTTGTATACGTTGTTCCAGGTTCTCTCCCGTTATGGTGTTGTGTAAAATCCTATGATAAGAAACTGAAACGATTGTTATAAATAATTTCTTGACAATGGTTATGACAGATACTCATGCCTCTTAAATGAATCATCATAGTTTCTTCCGTTGACATCTAAAAAATTCCGATCTGTGTGTACTTCACTTGTTGAAAATGGTTCCTCTCTACTTGGCTAGCACAAAACAGATACAGTCGACACCTGACATGAAGATGTATAATCTGCATATAATGTGCTCATGGCCTTTTCCCTTTATCTGTGCTGGTTGGGGTGGGGTGGGGGAATAATAAAATGCCTATGCTGTTGATTAAGAACTTCTTAATATTGGGAAGGACAGAGAGCATCATGGGTTGCATTTATGACTACTGATTCTGAGATCACCAATAGTCATCACCCTCAAGCCTCAGGTTCATTTGACAACAGGTCTTCACCATCCTGTCTTCATGGTCAACTCGGCTATGGCTTATGGTGGCTGATCCCGAAATTCTCACCATAGATAATTAAAACAGTCTTGAAGAATTTGACAGCATCCTCAGGTATTACAATCAGCATGACTATGCTCGAGTGTTTTCTTTACAATTTAGAGCCAGTTAATTTACACAATGACAATATTTGTGCTGAATATTTCATTGTTGTATGCCTTTGTATATAATTTCCTTCACAGATTTAATATCCAAATTATTTCAGATTAAAAAAGAAATTGTTCATCCCATTTTTATTGGGAAGTGAACGTTTACCTAGGATGAGTTCTCAAAGGACAAGAATCCTTTAAAGTGAGAAAATGAGGGGTTAACCTCCTTTGGATCATTTGGTGGGACCCAGATGCAGGTTATTGATTCAATGATGTTTAATCCCTCACTCACTCAATTTACAGTCCTCCTCAATCATATGTTACAAATTTTCATACAGATTAAACTAGGTAAAATAAAAATGATAATACTAATTCTTCAATGTGACATGTTGTCTTGTTTTGTATTATACTATATTTATTACAAAAAAATGAATAAGAAATGGTCTAATTCTACAAAGCCATAAGCCATCAGAAATGGTGCTAACTAACTTCAGTTGTTAACAGTTAACACTGGCAAGGTCAATACTTGAAATCTAGCAACTTGAGCGAAGCAGTTAGTTTCATTGAATTTCAATTAGAAGTGATGTATACGTTAATGTCATAATGGTGATTAGGTTGTTATCATACTGTAGTGTAGACCTTTTTTGTGTCTTATGTGTGCTCTATGTCAAACACTGAGCTACCAACCATGTGATCTGAGATACCTTAGATAGATAAATCCTTGATGAATTATGAATAACAGGACAGTCGTGGATGCTCTATTTTGTGGATTTTTTCCTTATTTAGGTACCTAAGTTCAATGTCAATTCTTAGCCTCTTTTTGTTGTTCCTTTTGATGTCATTGATCAGTTCTGGGACATGTTCTCATGAACCCCAGAACTTTGTAAGTTATCCAAATGATTTAAAAGCCTTAACAGGATTCTATAGCTGCTTAGAATCAGATATTCTGGACTGGAACAGCACAACCACCGCAAATTATTGCAGCTGGTCTGGTGTCACATGTGATGGCTTACCTGGTAGCACAAGGGTGGTTGGCTTGGAACTTGGAAGCAGAAAACTCACTGGCAAAATATGTGACTCCTTGGCAGGTTTGGATGAACTTAGAGTCTTAAACCTTTCTCAGAATTTCCTCTATGGCTTTATTCCTGATAAGTTGTTTCATCTACAAAACTTGGAGGTCATAGACTTGAGCAATAATTATTTTGATGGTACTATAAATTCTGCTATATGTACCTTTTCAAAACAGCTTCGAGTACTTAAAATGTCGAGTAACTTCTTTTCTGGTGAGATTCCTGAAAATTTGGGTGACTGTTACTCTCTTCAGAATCTCTTAATCAATGGAAATGCTTTGTCAGGAAGCCCTCCGGAGAGTATCTTTCAGCTGCAAAATTTGAGTGTACTGTACCTACAAGATAATAAGCTATCTGGGCCATTGAGTGAGGGGGTTGGTAAGCTTTCAAATCTAGTGGAATTTGATATCTCCAATAATGGATTTTCTGGAATTCTTCCTGATATATTTGGGAGCCTCACAAGGCTTGAAGTTTTCTCTGCTGAGTCAAATGCATTTACTGGCCAGTTGCCAGAAACACTGGTGAATTCTCCATCTCTCAAAATGCTTATTTTGACCAACAATTCTTTGAGTGGTTCATTAAGCTTGAATTGTTCTGCAATGAAGAATCTTACATCCCTTGGTCTTGGTGTTAATCTTTTCCATGGCCCAATCCCAGGTAGCCTATCAAATTGCACAAGATTGGAAGCAGTTATGCTTGGCCATAACCATCTCAACTGCGGAATTCCTTACGAGTTCAAGAATCTCAAGTCCCTAACCCAACTCTCACTTTCAAACTCCAGCCTGCATAACTTGTCCACGACACTGGAGATTTTAAGTCACTGCAAGAACTTGAGTATACTTTCCCTTACAATGAACTTCTATAATGAAGAAATGCCACAAGGTCTAAATCTTGTGTTCAGTAATCTCAGAGTTTTTGTCCTAGCCAATAGCCAGATCAAAGGTTCAATCCCAGAGTGGTTAAGTGGATGCAAGAAACTGCAGATGCTAGACCTGTCATGGAATCATCTTGGTGGAAGCCTTCCTCCATGGCTTGACAAGTTTGCCAATCTCCATTACTTGGATTTGTCGAACAACTCTTTCACCGGCACCATACCGCAAAGCTTGACCAAGTTGTTGAGCCTCCGGTGCCGGAATTTCTCATTGGATGAAAATGAAATATTTCCTGGCTTTCACTTTTACACTAGTGGGAACAAGAGAATGTACAAAAAAGTTTCGAGTTTTCGACCTTCGATAGTCCTCAGTTACAACAACCTTCAAGGGCAAATATGTCCAGGTTTCGGCAACTTGAAAGGCCTACATGTTTTGGACCTGAAAGAGAACAACCTTTCAGGACCAATTCCTCAGCAGTTATCAGGAATGACAATGTTGGAGACTTTGGATTTGTCTCACAACAAACTCACAGGAGAAATACCAAATTCACTTGTGAAACTGAGTTTCTTGTCCACATTTGATGTGTCCTACAATCAGTTGCATGGGGAAATACCAACAGGGGGCCAATTTGATACTTTTCCAATTACAAGTTTTGAAGGTAACATGGGACTCTACCACCATTATAGTTCTTCATCAGATTCTATGCCTTCTCTACCAAATGAGCTTGCTAAGCATGAGGATAGGAAGCTAGAGATCATTGGCTATCCATTTGGATTTGGTGCTTTTGCTGGTTTTGTTATAACCATTGCCATGTGTTTCTCTTCTGGATGGATGGTTTCCTAGACTCTACTGATAGCATTTTGGAGCTTTGCTTTCAAATCTGTCATCTGTGGTTGTAGACTAGTAGTAAACTAGTAATGCTTAGTTATCTTTGGTGGTTAAAATCATTAATGTACTTTAGTAGTGATCTAGAGATGTACCATGTTAAACTTTGTGTAATTATAATTTGTACAATGTTAAACAAGTTTTATCTCACTATACAAGGTTTGCTATATCGGCTACATGGATTAAACAACGTAACTGTGCTCTATCATAAATGCAAAATTGATAAATCACATGACAATAAAATGATTTTGATCCAAAACCAACGTGCCATCTCAATCGAACCAAAACTAGAATAAATGTTCGATTTCATAATAAATTTAAGAACTTAATGACTTAAATAATTGTTGAACCACGTATAATTAAAGAGCATCATTACATGTACACTATAAAAATTAATCACCATTAGGTATTATATGCAATAATTCAACTTTTTAAAATTATTAATCCAACTTTTAAAATGTTGAATTAGTGTATAAGGTGACTGATGGTAACTGATTTTTAATTTTATGGTATAAAAAAATAATTTCTAATAATTTTATAGCAAAAGATGGTAGATAGAGACATTTGAGAAGTTAAATGCAAATCACCAATGAAGGGAATTTAATTTAGAGTTTAATTATGATGCACTACACTGTCAGTCAATCTTATCCATTGATTTATGTGATTTTTTAGTTAGTGGATGGTTAAGTTAAAGATTTTTGCTGATGTGTTAATCCATAATTGGATGTCTGTGTAAAATTATTTTACATTGACAGTGAATTTAAATTAAACTCTTTAATTTATAGTTAGGTAGCCAAAAAGAAAAATAAAATAACTTTATTATAGTTCGAATATAACGGTTGAATAAAATATTGAAATAAGAACTATGCATAAAATGTATGATAGAACATTTATGGATGTCTAAATTTTATCAAGGTTACAAATGAGAATTTTTTTAATTAAATTTATGCACTTATTTAAGCACTTATATTTGATTCGTGTATTTACTAATAACTTCCATGTCAAGAGTATAACACTCTCTTTCCAATTGATTAATTTGATAAAAAGTAAAAGCAACAACTAAAAACTTGATTTAACGTATTTACTACAATGTACTAAAAGTGACTGTGCTTACATATTAGTAATAAGATTTTTATCTCAATTTTATTTAAAAAAAGTTGGAGTTAAGTTTTGGGTTCAAAATCTTCTGGTATTGTGAAAAGAAAATTCGAATATACCTAATTTCTGATTTTTTTTTTGGGTATATTTGTCAATTCAGAACCAAAGAAGATATTGGTAGCATTGGGAGAGAGAATATGTGGTAAAGGTTTTTTGCGTAACACAAATGCATTTGCTACTATTTTTTGTATTTTCCTGCTAAGGCCAATTTCTCTTATTGTTTTCAAAGTTCCTCTCTTTTTGGGGTTTTTGTGATTGAATGAAAAATCAACCAATAATACCACAAAATATCTCATTGTGTTTGTGTTTGTAGCAGAGTTTCGCAAAAAAGCTTGAACCTTTGCAACTTGTGAGCAAAAGGGTATGGCACAGTTCACAACACATGGCCGCTTGAAGCTTCTGTTCAATGGTGGAGAGAGTGTGTCATCTCGTTTGGATCAAAGGGACCCTTTTCACTACAAGTGCAGATCAGTTCAGACCCACAAGAGGAGGCTCAGGAACATTGGTTTTGGTTCCTCTGCTGGAATTCATCATGCATCATCATCATCTTCTTCTCTGAGAAGTAGAACCAGCCGTTGCAATGCTGAGGCACGCTCCATTGCTGGGAATGAGGATGTTCATGATGCCTATGATGGTGATTATGTTGATTTTGATGATGATGATGATGAAGTGTTTGAGGATGATGGCTTGTCTTGTTTCAGGGGTCTTGTGTTGGATATATCATACAGGTCACTTCTTTCTTTGGATATTTTATCCCCCTTTTTTTATTATTATTGTGCATGGATAGGTATGTATTGAATTTGAGCACTGCAAAATCTGCAAGGGTTAAAAAGGACTTTTTGCCCCCCTTTTTCATGGTGGGGAAGTGGTGGAATTGGGGATAGATCATATGGGTTGTTGACTTGTTGTAGTTCATTTGTTCTGATTTTGATGTTTTTATAATTTATTTGCTATACTTTCTAGATAGTTGTATCACTCTAGCAAGACTGCAAAACTTAGTTCTAACTTCTATGCTTTGTGATGTATTTGATCATATGGTCTTGGAGTGATGGTAATTATTGCTTTACGGGATGATCTTATTGAATGATCATAAGAGGTTGGGTTTGGTTAATTAGCAAAGAGGTACCCTTGAACTTGAAGCTTGTAGATGTGAAGAATTGATTATTAGGTTGTATTTTTTTCTATTTTTCATTTGAATTGAGGAAGAACTATTTGGTATTGTAACTACTAGATTTGGAGAAAGCCTGAAGATGTGCTTTTTGATCGATAAATGCATACTTTTTTTCCTTTCAGTCCTTCCTTACTTTATTTCACTATTTTGTGGCATATTTATTGTTGGCTATGTCAAGGGGAGTTCACGATCATTATTTGTGGGTTCTGTTAGTGTTTCTCACAATTTCATTTCTGTTTTTCAAAATTGTGTATAGTTTGTTCCTACCAGTTTCGAATTTTCGATTAATTTATCTGGGATGAAATGGACTGTATAGCCTCAGTGTTCAATGTGTGCGGATAATATGAAGTTCGTAACATCTTATTTTCTCTTGTATAGTCACCAATATCAAGACACCTGCTCAGTTGTTTGCTTATGGTTCTGACTGATGTCATCCTGCTTCAGGCCGGTCAATGTTGTAGGCTGGAAACGTGCTATATGTCTGGAGTTTATGGAGAAGGTAAGATTTTCCACCACAACTTACCTCTAACATGATGCACGATAGAGGCAATGACGTCGTTTGATCCATGTAGCCGATCCCACATAGAGGGATAAGGCTTGTTTTTGTCATCATCGTTATGCCATTTACCATGAGACATACAGTTATTCATTGTTTTGAGATTGACATAAATTTGTTTAAAGTTAAATGAAACCTTAATTGATATTTGGCTTAAGTCCTAGCTTGTGAATTAGTCGCATGATATACTGTGCTCGGTATTGGTACTTGTTGTTTTCTTTATCTTTCTGTCATTTCTGTTTGGAATTAGAGTCAAGAGTGCAATTCTGATACAGCTTTTCTATTTTTAATTTGCTTTTGAATGTGCAACCTAAACCTGTTTCATTTGCCAGGCCTCCCTGTTCACTGTGGTTGTGCAAAGACACAGACACATACCAATTCACAGCCACAACTTTTGGCTTTTTCCTTGTTCTTTTTAAGCAAAGAATGAAAATATGTTGTTGAATTTGTTACTTTCAAATCTTGATTTATCCAGGCTGATGTACTAGAGTACTATGCTAAGACTGTGAACTCCCCCAATGGATCCTTCTATATACCAGCTGTCTTAAGGGTATGCACTTAGTAATGCTTTCGGTTAACTATATTTCTACTGTTTGTATTCAGTCTATTAAAACCGCTGGTTCTATTTCTCTATCAGCATTTGTATTGGTCTTAATTTTATTATAAAGTAATATTAAACATACAGTTATTGCTTCATCTTTTTCTTGTTATATACATGCGTTCAACATATCTATATTTTGGTACAGGTTCCTCATTTACTTCAGGTTGTTAAAAGAAGAATAGTCAAGAACAATCTTAGTCGGAAAAATATTCTATTTCGGGACCATTACACTTGTCAGTAAGTGATCTGTATCAAAATTTGTTTTCTAGGACTCTAAATGTGTTTAATTCAGTCGTTCAGCACTATACGACCCTTATTTATTTTCTTAAATTTAATAATCAATAAAGATTATCACTACTAAAGGAAGTTCAGGGGTACTTCATAGAGCACTGATAGGATCATATTGTGCCAGAACATTAGAATAACAAATGGGGCATTGCATTATTTTAGGCACCCTTATGCTGAACCATGTGGGAAATGAGCAGGGGGGAGGGAGAAGAGGGATTTGGACTATAACTACCTTGTCACCTGGCAAGGGGGTCGGGAAGCTAGGGAAAAAGTGTGAGGCTGTATGGTGGTTATACAAGTGAAGAGGGGGAAATTAGTAGTTAATTTCTGAGGAAGGGTTTGGTCCCTTCTGGGAATAATCTCTATCTTTTTCTAGTTCTTAATTTCCTTCTATAACTTAGTGTGTGGTGATTGATTCTCCTTTGTAGTTTCAATGAAATTATTCCCATATGCAATAATCAATTATTTGGTTCCAACACATTACCTGGATCAATATCCTCCATGACATGGCAAGTGCTAAACAATTTATTGTGGTAATATAATGCAAACTGAGCATGATGTGCAAAACCAACTTAATGATAGGTTGAGACGTGCATACTCCTGGGCTCCTGGAAAAAGTGTTCAACTGGCCATGCTTTCACTTGTGCAGTTTGACCTGTAGCTCCCACTGTGGTAGTTTTAAGTGAGGTGCTGGTTGTGCTTGGTTAGGTTAGGCAGTCATAAAAGTTGATTTAGCCTGTAGAATAAATGACTGAGTTATATGTTCACTTTGAGTTTTTCATTAGTTTTTTTCCTTTTCTGTTTTTTTTTAAATAAAGTTCCCTATCTGTGGTTTGTTGGAGTCGTGAGAGCAAGGAAAGGATTTAGACCATGAAGTTGAGAGCTTTGATTGGCAGGATTTAGACCCTTGTACAGCCGGATTTCACTTCTGCTTGGAGATGTGTTCTATTTTCCACCATAAAATGAACACCCCTGGTTTCCAATATCTTGTTTGGGATCTTCAGCTTAATTCTCATAGTAGTTTTTGAGAATGTGCAAATTTAGGACATTAATGACTAAACATTAAGTCATTAAGATATGATTTCGTCAACTTGTATGAGATATTGGTGGCTTTATGGCATTGGTAGGGATCATAGGTAATTTAGATGAAATTCAGTGAAGGTTTAACAATGAAAATGAGAGATCCTTTAAATTTGACACAGTTGTCACTTGTTGTGTATAAATTTGCTAGCAATGTGTGTTGTGTCTGTAGTTGAGAATTTTATATAAAGGGTAAAATGGATGTACGATCCTCGGGCACCTTCTCAACATTCATGGTTATGTAGTAATTTTCCGTCAAAATAAACAGTTTCTTGGATTTTATCTTTCATTGAAGTGCTTCTATGAAATTAACAAAAGCAGGGGGAACCAACAGAAGATTTGTCTTTCTAAGTGATTAGGTTAGTTCACATACAATTCCTTGCACTGACATTATATTACCTTCTCAACAGGTATTGCTCTTCACGTGAAAATTTGACCATTGATCACGTGGTGCCCACTGCACGAGGCGGAGAATGGACATGGGACAATCTAGTAAGACAATCTTTTGGCATATTCAAAATTCCAACTATTTGATTACTCATCATTGTCCTTTTGAAAAAAAAAATGGTATGGGAGAACTTCATGATAATTACTTATAATTGACAGTATTTTGTGAAGATAGTAGGAGTTATTGACCGGTATATAAGTTTGTTATGTCTTGCACTGATGTCAATTTCCTCCAACTATAAAACCTTTCTTCATAGCTTTTCCTGGGGAATCAGTATATCTAGTTGAATATAGATTTATAGATGACGACACAATTACCATTAAGATGAGTTATATAAGGACTGTCATGTGTCTCTTCTTGGACAGGCTAACCTAAAATTTAGATTTTCAGGGATCATTGATCACTCTTGTGTTGTATCTTGTTTCAAAAGATACCCTATAGTAGTACTTGATTTGACTTCAAACTCACTGCAAAGCTCAATCAAGATGCAAGACTTTGTAACGCGACTAGAAATAGCATGTTTTAGTTTGCATTTTGCAATGATTAAATGAACATATTATATGCAAACAGTAAGTGATCTTGATTAGTTTCTGGGGGTTAACTTTACTTTTTACTATGCATAAGATGGGTATTAGTTTGTACTCCCCTCAGTTTATCAAAAGGAGAGAATGCAAGTGGAAACCTAGTTACAATTTACCAAACAAGAGATTCTTCTTTTTCTTCTAGCAAGTTCTTAATTGAATGAAGATGAAGAAGAGGAAGGAAGAGTTTTGTGAGCATTATTCTGAAGTCTATTTGTTTGCCCTATGGTCACATTCAAACTTTCTCTTCTTATAAAACTCCTTATACAGTATTTGATGCTGATAGGTGACTGCTTGTGCCAAATGCAACTCAAAGAAAGGTCAGAAAACATTAGAGGAAGCAAAAATGAAGTTGCTTAAGGTCCCAAAGGTACTCCCTCCATAACTAGTTATTTGTGTATTGTATGCACTTTCTTCATAGTTCATATGATTGTTTGGCATAAATGGATTGTAGGACGCTATCAAGAAAGCGTAGCTAATGGTAAAATTCTACTGTCATGAAACCTATCTCACCAAATAAACTTAAGCTGGGTTAAGGTTCATTAATGATTTTATATTCTAATAAGTTTCCTCGTGCGAATGTCCCTTTTAGACTTAAAGTATGGACAATGCATAGACCCACTTAACCTTGTGCTTAATTTAATTGTTTTATTTATTTATTTAGAACGTGAGGGAAACAAGGATAGAGCTCTAGATCTTAAAGTCATAAGACTCATTACTGTAATTGTGAAATCATCTCTCCAAAAGTTTAAATTGTTGGTTTAAGATTCAATAACGATTAATAGTAATTATTTCAACCTAGGAAGCACGGAAACACCAATATTAAGGTGTGTCCATATGTCCGACACATGGTGGACACACGGTGGACACGTGTTCGACACACATCCATATGTGTCCGAGAAAAAATGTTTTTTTTTTGTTTAGGTCGGACATGTCATGACGCACAATGAACACAAGTCGGGTACATCGTAGACATGACACATTTTTTTCTTTTTTGATTTTTTCATATTTTATGAAGAAACATAAGATTAAATCCGATCTAAATTTACTTGACCCAAAAAAACTTAAATTAAATATGTATTTTTAACCAAAAATAAGAGGAGCTTTATTAAAAAATATTAATTATATATATATATATATATATATATGTTGTGTCTGAGTTCTGTAATTTTTTAGTTTGGTGTGTCTCTGTGACGTGTCTCATGTCCGTGTCGTTGTTCGTGCTTCTTAGATTTCAACATATTCTTGGGTTTAAACATTTCCCCTTTTTTTCTTTTTTGGCAATTAATGAGAATCTATCTTAATTCTTACTCATGTTCTTCAGGCCCCAAAGGAGTACGACATACTTGCCATACCTCTAACTTCTGCAGCTGTAAGAATGCTGACAATAAGAAAGGGAACACCTGAAGAGTGGCGTCAGTATTTAAGGTCCTCTTGAAATCCATGACTTAACCTTTGGTGCCATTTGTTAACTCATGTATATCATGTTATGCACCAAAAAAACCCCTCAAAAAAATGGAAGTAAAAAAATCCTCATTATTTTTAGATTAATCTAATTAACTTACATTTATAAATAAACAAATCATTGTAAACATTGCTACTCTTCAATCTCAGTGATTGTGTAAAATATATATGTACAGTAACTTCCTGCCTAAACTTGGTTTTCTAGCTGCTTTCTGCCATATGTGCAAAATTGATATAACTAATCTGTTAGTGCTTGCATTTACTTTAGAGCTAGTTATCTTGCATTGGTGGGTTCATCATCTTCATTCCACCAATTGTATATTAATTAGTGTGTGTTTGTTTTGGATTCTCTCCAATGCCAGAGGATGATTATTGAAAGGAAGTTCAAACTTTTTTTGGGAAAACAGTATTCTTAAGCTGAATTTTGGCTTTGCAGACTCTTGTTTGCATTGCAGTAGTAGATATTTAAGGCCTTGCTTGATTGTGTAGAAAATGGTGAAAATACAAAAGGAAAAGTGGGGTGTTTTTTTTATTATTTCATTCGCAAAATGTTACAAATAACAATTGAGTCTTATCTTACTAAGTGAGGTCGACTATATAGATGATGTATTTCTGTTAATTCCATTAGCACTTAAATTCCTTCTAATTGTTTTCTGTATGATTACTTTTGGTCTTTCACTCATTATATTTATTGCCTATCTTCATTTGATCCACTCTCCTTACTGATATCTCTAGATTCTATCCATATGCAGAATCTTAAAAAAAATAAGAAGAAATTAATAAGAAGTGTTTTAAAACTTAATTAACTCAAACAATGTTCTTAGTAATCCAAGTGCTTACCAAACACAAAATAACTTCTATTGCCCCAAAGGGTAGAAAAAACAATCAATAGCTCTCTCTCACTCCCACAAGCCCCTACAAATTTGAGAAGAGTAGTGCTTTATAAAAGGGTAATAATAGGTTGACATTCATATAGAATGTACGGGATGACATCCACAATAATTTGGCATTAGGTGTCATTATTTTGACTTACGATAACATTATCTAGCATCAATAATGAATGTCTATCCTATACATCCTATATAGATGTCTTTCTGAAACTAGGTCATCCATTTGGTAGCATACTTAAATGCAAGCCATGCCTTTTGACCAAACAAAAACATGTTGCCCCATACCTCAGAATTATGTGCATGTGGAATTATCTCTCAAGATGAAGATTTACTCAAAAATGTCTTCAAAATTGGGTGCACTTTACATCCTGAATTTCCTTTATCTGTTTTTAATTTTTGTCTACTTGACTTTATCTTCATTCTTCAACCCTTTAAGGGGTCATCTAGGAGGACCAGGACCCCATTATGTGGCCTTCTATCAGGTCCACATTGTAAGACCTCTTTATAAAATAACTAAAAATAATATTGAAATTATTTCATGTAATAATTCGAGTTTAATTTTTATGTTCTAACTATCATTCAGTCATATATTTGTCACATAATAAAAAGTAGTCAAATCTAATGATCGCTATTTAAAAGTCATTAAAATAGAAAATTATCATTCAGTCATATATTTGTCACATAATAAAAAGTTGTCAAATCTAATGATCGCTATTTAAAAGTCATTAAAATAGAAAATTTTGATTGAATAATAATATAATTTACATTTTTAAAGCATTGAAATTAAGTTCATAATTCATTTATCACCGGACCAAAAAAGAAAAAGAAAGTAAAAAAATTTATTTATCACTAAATTATACCTATGCTAAGGAGACATCCAAGAAGCTCAACTAATGTGAGATTATCTCTAAAGTAAGGAAGTAAGAAAATATTTACCTTTAAATCAAGTAGTGAGTGATAATAGTGATATACTTCATTAATCTAAAGGCAAAACTATATCTTTCATTAATAAAAAAATACTTTTTAATTTTCTCAATTTAGAAAAATACTTTAGAGGAGCTTTATATGAGATACATTGCATCTGATGGATATGCTAGAAACTTGAGCTGCTTTTATGCTTCGAAGTTCGAAATTCAAAACTTCATGTGCAGTAGAGGTTGTGACAATTTAAATAATCGAAATGTGTTATTGTTTAATAATTTGAAGATCATGAATTCTGAGCCATTCATATAATATGAATAAATTTTTTTTGTATAATTGGGTTCCTGTTGCATTGTACTGAACTATTTTATTTTAGACAAAACAATCAAATTTATCCTTGTAAAATTTATCATCATTGAAATAGTTTTTTCAGACATGAAAAATTCAAAATATATCTGTCTCAAATTAAAATATCGGACAAATTGATCGTTTAAGAAAAAAAATCAGACAAAGTAGTCTATACCAATTAAAGATATTGGACAAATTAATTCTCCTATATAGAGATCAATTTAATCATTTTCATGAATCTTGAGGGAATAATTTGTTAATTTTTTTTTCTTGAATGACCAATTTGTCCAACATTTTAATTTGAGAGAGGTGTATTTTAAATTTTCATTGATGGACTACTTTGGTGGCCTGATTAGTTTTGCAAGATCGAATTTGAATATTTTCTCTTATTTTATTTTGTGAATGCAATATTGTAGTTGTTACCCTCATAAACTTATATCAAGTATGGTTATTTGAAGTTCGAATAGAACAATTTTTTGTCTATATGCAAATAGCAAATTTCTTCATTATTCTTTAGACAAATTAAAGGTTAGGGTGTATTTGATTGTGATTTTGAAAAGAAAGTACTTTTTCTATTTTCATTGTTTATAATGTATCTAACACAAGTCTTGTAGTTATGTGACTTATGTCATTTACAGTTGTGCAACATTATTTACACTACTCTCTTATAGTATACTGTATAACTATCATTTTCATAAAATTAGATTCTTGTGAAAGTTATTAATAGAGGTATCATTGTGTTGTGTATCCTCTCATAGAAATATGGTAAGGGTAAAATAGTTTAACACACCACTTTTGTGAATACTAAAGTCATAGAAAGTCTGTTACACAATAAAAAAATAGCTAAAACAGTCAATAAATTATGTATAATATATAATATGTAATATATATATTGTATATTATATATTATGCATATCACATATAACATGTTGTGCATACTATATATTACATTTTGTAACATCATCTTTCTTTATAAAATATGATATATAGTATGCATAAATGTGATGTGTAGTATGTACAATATGTAATATATAGTGTATACATTATATAATATAATATATATTATGCATAATATGTTGACTATTTTAACTGTTTTTTTATTGTACACGTAGCGATGCTCCTAAAGTAATAATGTACAAAAGATAATGTTGGTTTAATCAAACACAATGCAGGTGGTGTAAAATTGATGTGCACAAAAGTGGTATGCAAGAAGCATATCACAAGGAAAAAAGGGAAACTTGAAAGATGCAAGTGGCAAAAAAAGGATGTTTGAGAAAATTCATAAGATCATGAATGAATGAAAGAAAGAAAGAAAATCTATCTTAATTGCAACATATCCCTGGGGGTGGGGGACATTTTCCTGCACCACATTATTATTGTTATTATATTATATTATATTATTAATTAATTGATATGTATATATGGTTTCATTGAATTGTTGGTCACAGCCTTCACGCCTCATATCTCATGAAATTATTGCTTTGTGTTGTGTCCTTCACTTGCACAGTTATGACTCATGAAACCTCATCCACTACCACATATATCCAACCAAGAACTAGGAAATAGTGCTACCTTAATAATTTAGCTGTATGTGCCCCCCTTTTCTTTCTTTTACTTCCAAATCAGGGAAAGTCATGGACATGAAATTAGAGATTCTCTAAGCCATAAGATAGATAAGAGGGAAAGGAAGGTAAATTAGTTTAACATTACTTAGATTTAATAAAATTGTTAAGAGTATTACTGTATGAACAACAAAAGATATGTCAAAATAGTCAACATATATTGTGCACAATATATATCACATGTTGTAAAGAAAGATGATGTTGCAACATGTAATATATATTGTGCATAACATGTTAACTGTTTTGACTGATTTTTGCTCTATTTGTCTCGGTGACACCAGCCATTAAATGCAATGTGAATGTGCAAATAGAGGGAATTACAATATATATAATTGTTTAATGACCAATGTCAGTGTAATGTTTCACAAAGTCATATTTATATTATATATTAAATTTCACCTAATTTTAGAAGAAGTTAGTACGGTTAAAATAAATTAACTAACAGGATTGGAAGAAGCTTAAATTGTAAGTGATTTGTTGTCTTTTAAGCAATGTTATGGATTTAATTAGTCTTGTGGATGAAAAATATTTCTCATCTGCTATTCCCAGGTACGCCACCTGAGACAATGAGTTAGTTGGACGAAGCCTCGGATATCGTGCGCAACAAAGAAAACAAGAAAAAAATCAAAGCAGAAGGGTTCACTTTCATTTATAGTATAGTTATGGTTATAAGAAATTGTACCATGTGTTTGGTGGTGATCACTTAGCTTATAGTCAGAGTAAACAATGGATTGATGCTTCATTTTCAAGTACTCTGCTGGTGGTAACTTAAGTGGCTACTTTTGAAGCTGAAGATGTCTATCTCTTTTCTAATGGGGCCTACTATTCTTGTGACCATGAGATGAGTTGCATGCATTTTCTGGGTGATAATACAAGAAGAGTTGGTATTATTATTGCAATGTTAGTTAATTAGAGTTAGAATAAGAAGACACATACTACCTATTTGGTTTGCAACAATGTTGTAGTTACATAGAACCAAATTGATTTGAAAATAAGTGTTTATGTTTGGTTTAATTTGCTTTTTCTATTTTGGAAAGAAGTGAGATGATTTGGCCAAAATTGTACTTAACTTAAGAGTATTAGGTTTTATTTTTACATTTAATATTTATGTTTTAAAAACTACTCATTTTATTTTATTTTTTATCATCAATTAATTCTTTTAAAAAAGTTTTTTTTACTTTAACTATTGAGTTTACAAAGTAGTTTTATACAGACAATAAATTAACTAAGTGCAGCTACATAATTAAAAAGAAATTAAAGAATCTCTTTTATGTAACAACATATAAAGAGATTAGTGTAAAATATTCAAGCTATATCTTTTTATCTTTAAAGAAACTAGTGTAAAATATTAAAGCACATATAAAATTTAAATTCTTTTTTTTATTAAATTCTTAATACTTTTAAATGTATATTTTTCTAAAGAATCAAATGAACCTATATAATGTTAAGATTTAGAAAGAGAATATAGTAAAGAGGTCCAACGTTAGTATAATTAAGTGGTAGATGTTTTGAGATGATGTCATGTATGTCAACAGAATACTTTGTAATCAGTTCTCTATCAATCGAAAGGTAATTTTCATCAAAATTAAAAATTAATAAAAAATATAATAAAGAGACCCATTAGGGATTAGCTATATATATATATATATATATATATATATATATATATATATATATATGAGGTTATGTGAAAGTCCGTGAGAGTGAGGAGTGAACATATATACACTAGTGATTACTGAAAGGTCATTGTTTATGTGCAGTTCTGTGTGTTACTGCTTCTTTCTATATCATTCATTCATTTTCCAATTAATTACTCTCACCCAACTTCTGACCCACCACAAGTAGGTTCCTTCATCATACATTACATTACACATACACATACACATATTATTGTTGGTGGATTTACGTTTTTGTTTTAATTCTTTTGTTGTCAAGCAATCACAAAATCATATCCTATGTGGGCCTTTGAGCTACTCAATTTGGTCACCAATTCAAACATTGTTCCATGACAGATTTTAATAAATTATTTTGAATTTGCAAATTATGAAACCTTGATTGTGATTTCATTATATTAACAACTTATTGGTGGTGAAGTTATTTTCGCACCTAAAAAGTTGGTATTTATAAACACTAACTCAAATCTATCAATAAAGGTAAATATGGGTTAGCCATTTGATCGATATTCTGCTTATACATTAGTAATACTTGCAGTTCTATTTTTATATTTATCTTGGGTAATCTATAAGAACTTTTGAGTACTTGAAGTTTCTTAAGACATACTCTTGACGTGAGTTGTGCTGGGTGTACATCGCGGAAGATTAATAACATATTAGCCATCGTATAATAAGAAGAACAAACACTAAAAGTGAAAATTGTGCTTTTTAGATATCCACTTTCATGATGAGCATGTGAATATTACGTTTATAAGCGAACACATTTCAACACATAAAACAAATACATATTTCAATAGCAAACAAACACATTTGTTAATAAAAAATGAACACATTTATTTGTTGTAACAAACACAATTAGGTATGAAAAATGAACATATTTATTTAAAAAATCATCTTAAGCTCATGAATTTTATCACTTTGCATTGCATTATGTATTCAATTAAAGTATATGTATGTATCATTTTGCATTGTATTATGTGTTCAGTTACATTATAAATATGTTCATTTTCCATTGTACTATGTGTTCAATTGCAGTATATGTATATAAGTGATGTTTACTTTGTATTGTATTATGTGTTCAGTTACAGTATAAATATGTATTCACTTTGAATTGTATTATGTGTTCAATTACAATATATGAATGTGTTCATTTTACATTGTATTATGTGTTCATTTGCTAATAAATAATTTTATGATCTAAATATTACCTGATGTGTTCATTTTAAGTTGTAATATGTGTTTATTTAATCATATATAATGTGTTTGTTGAGCGGAATGAGTTATAATATGAAAAAAAAAATAATGTTCTTGTTTATAACTTAAACAATCTAGGATGAACAAAAGTTGAGTTGTATGATAAAAAAATCAAGAATCTCGTTACATATCACAAAAATTATTGTTAAAATTGATTATATTGTATGAACACAATAGACAATTCAAATCTCGTTTCTCTGTTTCACTTATTTTCTCTTTTGTCATTGCTTAATCGAGAAATTGCATAGAAAGAAATGAAAGAGATGAACACAATGAGTTTTATAAAGAAAATGAAAGATAACCGAGAATCCCACAAAATTAGGGATTGAAATTTGTTTTTTTAGCGGTAAGGTAGTATTTGTTTTCAGTTACTCTAGAGTCAGAGTCAAGAGAGTCATAGAGTCAGTGTTACAGGAGTCAGAATCACAATGACTCTAAAATTGACTTCGTACATACCTTCACATATTTATGTATCCCTTCCAGCACACAGTGTCTTCCTTCCAATACACAGTGACTCCAAAATTGAGTTAACAAAAAAATGATAATTTTGTTCACTGGGTCACTATGACTATATTCAATGAGTCACTATGACTCACGCATCAAACACTTGACAGAGCTCTAACTCTGATCCCGAAGTCAGAAAAAACAAACACAAGAGTGACTGAGTTGTGCTACTTTTGATCATTCCTGATCCAAAAATAGAGTGAGCTTTTTCTTCAACTTATAATTTTTATAAAAAAATAAAAATCTCTTGATAAAGGATGAGATAAAGAGTGTTAAATAAGAATGTCATAAAATATCATTTTTTCTGTACTTTGAAAACTACATTAGTTGTAAAAATATTTGAATCTAAGACCTATGCATGCTAAACAAATCCCTCACTACTATACTAATCTTAGTGGCTTAAAATGTCATTTATTTTGATTTATGAAATCAATTTAAAATAATTCAAAATAGTGTTAAATAGTCTTCTTTTTATGATGTGTTA
The DNA here is from genome assembly GCA_013621005.1 of Aeschynomene evenia. Classification (NCBI taxonomy): domain Eukaryota; kingdom Viridiplantae; phylum Streptophyta; class Magnoliopsida; order Fabales; family Fabaceae; genus Aeschynomene; species Aeschynomene evenia. Next base: position 11,856,672 of record CM024268.1, read on the forward strand.
AATAGTCTTAGCCTCTTAGGAATAACACAATTAAACATCTAATGACGTATTGAATATCTTAACATATAAGCATATAATTGAATAATATGATAATATAAAGTGTTTGTTCACAACACAGGGCATTAAAATTAATTCCTTATTTCAAACACTACATGCTTGAAAATCAATTTTACTCTGCAATAATATATCATGATTTATTAAATAAACAAAAGGTGATTAATTATTAGGACAATTCATAATTAATTGGCAATGAATAAGATAATCAAATTCTCAAGTTAACTCGTAAACTCCTACAAGTTAAAGATAAAATTGGTTAAATTCTATTTTTTTAACTCGTAAACTCTTACGAATTTATAAATTTAGAATTCTAACTGAATCAACGAGTTTACTAGTAACTTTTACGAACTTAAAAATTTGATTTTACAATTAAATTTTACCTAAATTCATAAAAGTTTCACAAATTTATGTACACTCTCTTTTGATAACTTTATCATTTGTCAAAGACTATCTATTTAAGTTAATTTAATTCAACTCCTTTGGCGCTTAAAGTACTACAAATTAAACTCCATCAAAAGAAAGCCATTCAAAATTGAAAATTCCATATAACAAATAGAGGGAAGCAATATATAGATACACATTCCCCTTTTGGTCAAATTGGAATAAGTTTCCAACAGAGAAAGGCTCAAGAAAAGCCTCTGAGTTTTAGGTGGAATGTGGACAAAAGTGTACTATTCCCTAATCATGAATGAGTGTAGTTTAAATTTGAAAAAAGTTAGAAGGGTAATAAAATAATCTTGTGACTGGGATAGTTAGACTGTACTGCATATGGATTCTTGATAAAAATGTCAATGTCTTCTTTTACTAGGTTTAGACTTTAGATATAAATTATTAAATTAAAGCCTATATCTTGATAATTTTAAACCTGTAATATTTCTGTAATTCATAGAGAATTTCTTTGTTGATAACATTTATTTTCTAGTATAGCATGAGAACCACTGGATGTCTCTTTGCTGTAATTTCTTTGCTGCTTTTTTTTAATGATAAACCAAAGTACATTTCCATATATCATAGGTTTTATTTTGGTATTCTTGAGAAAATTGAATGTACCACACACTATGTCTTATAAAATGTGGCTAAATATAGCATTAAAAACGTGGCTATATTAATTTTGCTACACTTTTCAATGCATTTAGCCACATTTTACCTAGAGTATTATATTGTTTGTTTTAACTGGTTCCGGTGGCAGAGTCAAGAAATTATTGAGAAAATGACTCTATTATATGTTTGATGTGAGAGTTACAGTAAAAATGAGAATAAAGTCATATTAACTTAGTGAATAAAATTGTTAATTTTTCTGTTCACACCAATTTTAAAATTAATGAGTGTTGAAAAGAAAATACATATATATACATATATGTGTTTGAAGTCAATTTTAAAATCATTATATTGATTTTTATGATATTATTTTTATAATTCTCTTGACTCTATCCTCAAAATCAATTAAAATAATTTGTGACTTTATCTATGACATGAGCTTAAAAAAGTAGAACTAGTGATTAATTAATTAATATCTACCAGGTACTAACTAATCTAGGACCACAAATGAAGTGGCTCGAACGAGTCAAATATAAAAGATTTTGGAAGGAGTAATGATAAATCATAATGTATAATTTTCTTATAAATCTATAATATATATATATATATATATATATATATATGTATATTAGAGTCTTAAAATTAACCAAACCTTGCTTTATTTATTTAATATGTAAGGAAATTTGTACTGTAATACAAAGGAATACATCATTTTCTTTTTAAAAGAATCTGAATCTGAATGTTAAAATTTTCTAAAGAATCTGAAACTGCATACACACTGCCACAACCAGTCTGTGCTCTCTGTCTAGTACTCTTGGACTCTTCCAATGCATCTTTTGAGAGGTTTTGAAATGGAAAAGTGAAAAATAAAAATAAGAAATAAAGTTGGACCTTTTGGCTTTAACTAATTACTTTTCCCTGCAAAGCTAATTGCACCATAACAAAGGGAAAAGTTTCCAATAAATACTTTTAAATTTTTATTTTGCCTATTGAAGAAACAGAATATTTATAGTTTATTCCATTTTTATGCTATAGGACTAACAAAATTAGGAGAAGAACAGATAAGGTAAAATGGAAAATATAGAAAGATAATTAAAGTATTGAAGATAAGTTAAAATGGAAAATATGGAAAGATAAATAAGGTATTGAAGATTGACACCAATGGTAAACTTATCCCACAATGATATAAATTTCAGTTACTCTTATCACATTAAGAGTATTTTATCACATGATTTATAAGTATTTCCGTAAGTAATAATGTCGTATAACATAAATATATTAAACTAATATCAAACGTATGCTATATATGATACATAATGTATATTATATGTACATGTGATATACATATGACACATATTACGTATTATGTTAGCACACGTTAAATATTAGTTGTACGTATTTCTATTGTAAGATAAATATTATTGTTTCCGAAAGTACTTATTAACTTAAAAAGCATGCCCTGATTTAAATGCACTAACATTTTTTGGGTTCATGTGAGAAATGGTTAAATTAGGTGTAAGTAGAGAAATTTTGAGGTGAATTATGAGCAAATTGAAATTTTGCTCTTTGACCAATAAAAAATTGACACCTAATCACATTCTTCAATTATAATTAAGAGAGAGGAAACCTATTTCTTATAGGGAATTATTGTTTTATAAAAAAATGCATTCAACTAATATCTAACGTGTGTTATATATCATACATAATGTGCGTCATATGTAATAAATATTATGTATAACACATATTACATATGATACATAGTGCATATTGAATATTAGTTTGATGTATAATTGTTATAATTGTCAATGTTACGTAACAAAATTTTAATTTACTGCACCTAAGAATTTCGTGTATAAGCAAATAAATGAAAAGTGGTTAAAATGACATTTTGGGGTAAACAAGGTTAATGTAACAAGAGAGATAGTGATTGGTTTATGTTTGTCTGGGATAGACATGTTAGTTTCTCTCATTGATTGATTTTAAAATTTGAATATGTTTTTCCATTTAGTAGCTTTTTTAACCTTTTTATCTGCCGACAAAAATCCAAGGACCATAATAAAGGGTGAGACTGATACAAAGGGTGTAGGTAGCAGTTGTAATTTGCAACACCAATTATTTTTTGCTCTGTTTCTCTCTGTATCACTCACTCACTCACTTCAAATATTTTCTCCTTTTTGGGTTCAAAACCATATTCCTAAAGGCTTAGCTTAGGCTGTTATGAACATGGATGTGTGCCAAAATGTATCAGTTTCAGTCTCAGTTTCTGGTGATTGCCAGAAAGAGCAAGTTCAAGTTCTTGCCCCTTCTTGCTCAAAGCTTTCAACCTCTTCAACCTGCCTTGATGACCTCTTCTCTGCTCAGAACACGGTTAGAACAATCTTCCCACTTTTTATTCATTTTTTCAGCTTTTGTTTCTATTTCTGTTCTAGTTCTACCTTGAGGTTTTCTTCCCAAAATGCTCAAATACTTTAAAATAGTCAATATGCATGAAAGCCATAATTTGAAATGATTTTGATCTAATTTATACCTTATTTCAAAACCAGTATCCAAGCAACACAAGTTTTCACCTTCTTGTTTTTGTGAGAGTGGTTCTATACCAAGTTTGTAACAAACTTTAGGATATGTTTGGTTGTGAATATAAGTGGCTGTTTGATTACCATTTTCATTCTCTGTTTTCTCTGTTTTTAAAATTTTGTGAAGGAAATACTGAAAACAGAGAAAATGAAATTTTATTATTTTCTCTGTTTTCAGTATTTTCTTCACAAAATTTTGAAAACAGAGAAAACAGAAAATGAAAACGGTAACCAAACAGCCCCTTAGGTGCTCCTTCATTTTCATTTCCTGTTTTCTCTATTTTCAAAAATATTATGAAGGAAATACTAAAAACAGAAAAAACATGATTTTATTATTTTCTCCATTTTCAATATTTTCTTCGTAAAATTTTAAAAACAAAAAATGAAAATGAAACCAAATAATAGTTAAAGTAACCATAAAATTTACCTGAAAGAGCCGTATAAAATAACACAAGAAATTTATTCAAACAAATTTTACTTTTATTTTATCCTCTAACCAAACACATCCTTAATGCTATAACTAATAACCCTTTAAGCTATGTTTATTGGTGTGTATGTAACTGCTTAACTGCTTACAATTTTTTCCCAACTAACTTTTTGCATTGTTTGGTTAATAATATTGTTTATAATTGATTATCAGGAAGTTGATGTTGGGTTGGAATGGCTATCAGTATTTGTTGAAGATTGCTTTTCAAGCCCACCAAGTTGTGTTTTAGGATCTACAAGTGTTCATGCCACAACAACCAAAAACCCTTCAACCACACTACTAAAGAAGAGGCCACAAGAGAGTAATGAGTCTTCACTAACAAAATTCTCAGTCCCTGGAAAAGCAAGAAGCAAGAGAAAGAGGCTTTCAGCACCAAGAAGTGCAAATTACAGAGACCCTTTGAGCATTTGGTCACACAATTTGAACCTGAACCCTTCTAATGACTCATTGATGATCTCAGACCCTCCTCTGCTCAAACAGGAATATTGGTTAGCAGATAGTGAACTCTTTGTCCCAAAACAGAAACAGAACAAAAAGGATAATGATGATGATGATAATGAGCAACAACAAGGGGTAGCAGCAATAACAAAAGATTGTAAAGAAGAAGAAGAACAACAACAACAAGAACAAGTGTTGCTGCAAAAAGGGTTAGTGATGAGGAAGGAAAGTTTTGGTTTTGATTTTGGTTTTGGTTTTGTGGAGTGTGAAAATGAGGGAAGTAGTAATAATAATAATGAGAATGGTCAGAATAGTAATCAATTAGTGCCAAGGAGGTGCACACATTGCTTGGCACAGAGGACCCCACAATGGAGGGCAGGACCATTGGGTCCAAAGACACTGTGCAATGCATGTGGGGTGAGGTACAAGTCTGGTAGGTTGTTACCAGAATATAGGCCAGCAAAGAGTCCTACTTTTGTGAGCTACTTGCACTCAAATTCCCACAAGAAGGTCATGGAGATGAGGATGCATGGACATGGACATGCTGGTTCTTCTTCTATCCTCCATTCCTAGTGACCACTAGTATTATTTACTACTAGTACTAGTTACTGCTTCCTCAATTCACTTTTACATGTGCCTAAATACCCAAAATGGTCATGAAGACATATATTAGTTGTTCGGATATGTACTGAAGGACGAATTTGTCCTCATTTTAATTTGAAATGTGAATGATTAATATTGAACTTTTCAAGTTTGAGGACCAATTTGTCCAATGATATTCTTGTGGAGGACTAAAATGGGTATTTAGGTTGAGTTTGGTAAAACTTTTCGTTGGGGTGCTCCTACTCTCAAAAAGCGGGAGCTTCTATTCTGCGTTTGGTAAAGCAAAAAGTTGGACTGCTTTTGCTCATGGCTTTTGAGAGCAGGGGTGCTCTTGGGAGCCATCAAGAGTTGCTTTTCAGAGCCAATGAAAATACATAAATGACCATTATTTACTCAATATCTTTTAATATTATGTCTATTATGGTCATTCTATATCTTGGGAGCCACTTTACACTATTTTACCAAACATTATAATAATGACTTTTGCTTATTGAGAGCAATTTTTGTATAATTTTACCAAACGGTACTATTATGGCTCTCTAAGAGCAGCTTTTTAAAAGCCCAAGAAGATCAGCAGTTTTTCAAGAGTCACAGCTTTACCAAACTCAGCCTTAGTCTTTCTATGTTTTGAGGAAAAATAGTGACAATTTGGTACATTGAAAAGTTAATGTATTTGAAAATAAATTTTGTATGTACATTGATTTGTCAATGTATCTAAATGTCACTATTTTTATTGGTAACATATAAAAGTGGGTTGAGGTAGTGGTTATTAGTACTTGTATTTTTCAATGTAAATCAAACTTTTCAAAATTTGTAGGGACAAACTATTTGGGAAAAACATAGATATTATTATTATTATTATTAATAAGGGGAATGGTTTAGTGCATTGATTATATAGGCACATTTTATATTATTGGCTTATAATATCCAATTTCATTTTGTTATTGAGTATTATTTAGAGCTATATATATACATGGATGGCACTTGAAATCAAGGATAAGGTAGTCTTTATTCCTATTCCAAAAGAGAATATGTGCAAGTCTATATAAACCTTTTGCACTTACTTCTCTCACGTTTTGTCAATTGACATTTGGTGATAAATGTATTTTCCTGTTTATATCTTATAGTTGAGGGTAGAATTTAATAGCAACCAATATGCAAAAATACTATCATAAATGTTTGGGGAATAATATTTTTCCAGTCAAAATAGTCAACAGAGTCCATTTTAATACTTTTGGCCCAAATAGCATTATTAACCATGTGTATTTTTTTAATGGGCTAAGTGATTTAGGCCCAATTTCCTATTGTTGGCTGTTTTGACTAATTTTTTGTTGTATCTCTAGCAATGCTCAAATCATATCATAGTCTCATGATCATCATGAACCCAAGATTCTATCTACCTTTTGTTTTTTAATTGTTTATATGAAGTACCAAAAAGGAACACGAAAGATTTTGTCGCTGAAAAATCTAATCATCAAAGATGTTTTTGACAAAATAATCCATGAAAGATTGTTTAAGAATGACAAACTGCACCAACCGTGAGATCGAGTCAGATGACATTTTATCACATGACTGGAATATTTTGTCAGACTTAAATAATCTTTCATGGGTTATTTTGTTAAAAACATCTTTAATAGTTAGATTTATCAACAACAAAATATTTCGGTTCAATTTTTTGTACTTAACCCTTGTTTACATCTATATGATTTTAGAGTAAAATTTTGAATAGTAAATATTTTATCACGCGTAATGATGATTTCTATACTAAATGAGTACATATATAATTTGAACCACCAAGGTTATGCTATGCACATCATTGTCAAAGGTGAAGGCTGTTATTAGAGGGTGCATGGACTTTTCAATTTGTTCCACCCATTTTGCTCTAGTAAATTTGACCTTTAGATGTATTTAATTATTGAGTAAAAATTCGGTAAACTTTTATTGGTGAGTTTTATATGTAAGATAATTATCAAACTCTTAAGATAACTCGTAAAATCTCATGAATTTATTAATTTGAAATCTTGGTCGAGTTAACAACTTTACAAATAAGTTTACTAGTTTAACTTTAAGATTTAAGTTTACCCAAATCCGTGAAAATTTCACAAGTTCATATAAATTCTCGATGATAACTTGCTTATAAGTATTTTAACATATAAAAATTTTATTTTTATAAAAATTTACCCTTCATTTTACTGCTTAACTAACCATGTCATAAATGTTTCTTTAAAGATCATTTCTCCTCTTTAAAATAACAAAAACTTCATGAATATATATTTGTTGCATGTGGTATCATATGCTGTCAGTGTAAGCATTGCATGTGAAAGTGCTCTTTCTTTATCAATTATTATATTATATATATACTTGGCAGTTGGCATGCACCAGATAAGATTAGATAATTCATTACGATATGTACATATACATGCACGTGACTTTCAAATTCACAAGATTTTCAACTTAGAAAAAGATGAATAAATTAAAATGGAAGAAGAAAGATTTTTAAAAAATGGATTAATTTCATCATTTTTCTTTGTGCACACTAATCGGATTTGACTATATGCAAAAACTTTTTTTTCTTTTGAAGAGATTCTTGTCGCTTGTCTTCCTCTCCTTTATATTCGATCCTCTTTTAAGGAGAATAAGAGAATTTATGACAATTGATAAAATAATAAATTAAATAGCTATATATAATAACATATTTAAGAATCTTGTTAGTTGCACAAAATAACTTGGCCGAGACTTTATATTATTCGCATTTCTTCACTCTTTCTCTTTTCCATTTTTCACCCTATCCACGATTTATTTATTAATTCCTATGATACACTTAGGGTTTGGTTATGGAGCCGGAGACCGTGGACAAATTACAAATTTATTTGTATCATATTTGGTTTGTGGGGACGGATCTCTATCTCCGTCTGTATTTTCTGTATCTTCATATAGGTAGGTGGGACGCAAAGACAGAGACGAGAGACGTAAACATTTTTACAATAATACCCTTGTTTGATGGTGATTCAATGGTGGTCCGATAGCTGCCGGCGGTGGTCCGGCAATGGCCGGTAACGGTCCGGTGGTGGCCAGCGGTGGTTATTGGTGGTTTGGTGAGGGTCAATAATGTCATTTTATTTTTATGTTCATTGTCTCCATCCATATAAACAAACACGATACTGAGATGCTTATTTTTTTCTGTATTGTCTCTGTCTCTATGTCTTTGTCTTTCCGTCTCTGTCCACTCTTGAATCCAAACGCACCCTTAGGGTCAGTTTGGATAAATAACTTATTTAAACTCTTATATAAAAGTAACTTCTGAAAAGTAACTTATGAATAAGTTATTTTATATGTAGATATAAAATTATAAACATTGTTATTTCAATTATTTTGAAATGTGCTTCTAGAGAAGTCATAAGTTATATAGCCAAACAGGATAAAGTAACTTCTGATAAGTCAGAAGTTAAACAAAGTCATAAGCAATGCAATCCAAACGGACCCTATACACAATAGCTTTTTCCTTATATTAATTTTTATACTTCTGAGAGGTGCTCCGGCACCCGAGATGATATCACGTCAATTGACAGTGGTTTGGTGCAATCGACGGTGGTTCGAATATATACACTGACACGTGTCAGAATTAGTTCTAACTAACTAACTGCTACAACTTTTTTCTGTTATATCTCCTATAGTCCCTTTCAAACTCAGGGATTGTGCACAGACAACCCTGAGTTTGCTTCTAAACTCATTAAACAAAGAAGAAGAAACAAATTTAGTGAGGACATTAACAACTTGAGCAAAGGCAGCGCAAGAATGTGACTAACTTGAATTCTTCCTTTACTAATGTGATCTCTTACAAAATGTAAATCAAGGTTTAAATGCTTTGATTTGGAGTGAAGAACTGGAATCACAACAAGAAGCACTACACTTAGATTATCCCAATACACCATAGGAGCTGCTGGTACGGTAGATTAAGTTCCTCCATTAACGATCTAAACCAAGCCAATTCTGCCACAAGTGTTGCTAGACTCATGTACTCTGCCTCCATGCTCGATCTTGACATTACATGCTACTTGTGAGATGCCCAATAGTGATGAGATTTGAACCAAAGTATACACAGTAGCCACTAGTGGATTTCTAATCATCAGGATCATATTCTCAATCAGAATCAAAGAATCCAGAGAATTGAAGATTTATTAATGTGTAAACTAAAATTAGATGTTCCACAAATGTACTCTAAGATCCTTTTTACCACATTCCAATGTGCTTCTGTGGAACTTTGCATAAACTGACATACCTTATTGACACAATAGGATAGCTCAGGTCTAGTCATTGTGATATATTGTAGGCTTCCTACCACTGATTTATATAAACTAAGATCTTCAAAGGGAGGACTTCTTGAGGCACTCATTTTAAGTGTTGAAGGCAGAGGAGTAGCAGACAGTTTACAACTAGCCATTCCAGCTTTCTCAAGTAAATCAACAACATATTTGGACTGTGACACCAACAAGTCATTTTATGTTGTTCTTTTTACTTCCGACCCCAAGAAATAGTGTAAATCTCCCATGTCTTTGAGTGCAAACTGTTTATTAAGATTGGAGACAAGATCAGTGATAAAACCTGCATCAGTTTCAGCAACAATTATATCATCCACATATATGAGCATATAAGTGATTGATTGAGGAGTCACTCTAGTGAACAAGAACACATCAGATTTCGTGGGCTTAAAACCAAGATGAATTAGGACAAAAGATAGCTTTTGATATCAAGCTCTAGGTGCCTACTTCAGGCCATATAAAGCCTTAGTCAATTTGAATACAATACTGTTGTCCCCAACTTCATAACCCTTAGGTTGAGCCATATACACATCCTTATAGAACAACACACATTACATTCATATTAGCACACATTCCACAACAAACAAAAATAGAAATTACATTGAATTTTCACTAATAGCACACATTTATAAATAAATATATCCTTCTTGTCAATCGAAAGGTTTCTATTTCGATTTTTTATCATATTTTTCACAGCATTAGGCGCATGAACAAGAAGAGAAATGAAGAACCTAACCTATATCTTGTTTGCGATGTTGCAGGTTGTGTGCATTTGAATCGAAAGTTTGTTGAAAGTGCGCGATGATCTGAACAACTTATTGAATTTGAATATTTGTTTGTTAATAGGAAGATATTAATTAGAATTATACACATCAATTATTATTCTCTGCACACACCTAACATACTTTTTACACACATTATAGTTAATAATTCGCACGCACCAAAATTCATGTAGTTTCTTTACAATTGTACACCGAACAAAGGATTTGAGCATCAATTTACAATAAATTTGAATTTTTTATTTGGATGACCAAATTGCACACACCAACTATATCATATATTACATATACCAAACGTAAATTGCACACACTAAACATACAATTTTGAACACTATATATGAATTATTGCACATATTAAACATATTATATTGCACATATCAAATAAAAAATTGCACACACTAAACATACAGTTTTGAACACACTATATATGAATTATTGCATGCAACGAGCATGAATTATTACACACTCCAAACATGAATTAATGTGAGGGAAGAAAATGAAGAGAAATAATGAATCCGCCTAGTATGTATAATGAATAGTATTTGTGTTAAAAGTGCATATAATGATTATTGTGTCACGTCAGTCTTTTATGTGATCATACATTGAATATATATAGTGATAGACGAGAAGTCGTGCCAATAACATATATACAATCGTTCAAAATGTAATTTAAAATTATAAATAAATAAGTATTATAAAAGTATTAGACAATATTGTGTCATATATACAAGCGATTTATTAAAAACTCAATTATTCATTTGGTTCATTATTAGAATGAGAAAGAAGAGAATGTAAAAATAATGAAAGATAAAGCATATTAATAGATAGTAGTAATTTTGAAAAGGAATTTAAAATATTTTAGAAAACACTTCTCTTAAATGAGTGAATATTTATTTTTTAAAACAGAAATATATGTATACAATTTTATCATACAATTTTATAGTCACTTCTTTATTTTTGAATTTTGAAATAATATATATCACTTCAACATTAAAATTCTATATAATTAATATCCACATATGATAAGTATATGTGCTATTTCTTCAAATGAAAGAAACCATAGTTAAGGATGTAATTATGTAAGTACTTGGAGCTTCCTCCTTCCTCTGTTATGCCCTGTTATTTGTTTTGGTTTGTTAATAAGTTTTTTTTTTTTTTCTGAAGGAGGTTGTGGTTCTGATTAATTTGAATACAAAGTGATGGATTATTATATAATAATTAAATTTCTAATAAGAAGTTAATTATTTAATTGTCGTTTTTGTAGAGATATTCCAAGATTCTTATGTTCCTAGTTCAAATCTAAACCGACATTGCATTGACACATCTATCACCATGCACCTGTCTCTGCCATCAATTTGTTGGATATTCGCGCCATTCAGATTTAAATTTTTATAATACTCCTACATACACCCCTTGAAATGAATAAATGATTAATCATATTATTGTTTTTGTCCCTTGTTTAGTTAACAACTATTCTTATAACATTTTCAAATGAAAAATTTGAAAAGATTTATATTCTTATAGTGAACTATTTATATAATAAACATAAAAACACACATTAATGTGAGAGTATAACTTCTTTGGCTGGATATACGTTGTAAAGAATATTGGTTATACGAGTAGTTTTTTTGTATATTTTATTATTATGAGTTTGATTAACAAATATACTTACACTTGTTACAATAATAAATTAAAAGAAGAAATATAAAAAAATATTTACCTTAAAGATACGTGTATTTATATTTTTATGTAATGATTTATCATAATATTTTAAATTTTATTATGTTAAAATACAGTATATAGCAAAACTACTCTTAAGATATTTATTAAAATAATAAATGATAAAATATTGAAAAATATTATTGTTATGTACCTTTTCCTCAAGTATAAACTTTTGCCGGTCTCTGACTCCTCGCACAGCTCTTCTCCAAGACGTGGATGATGTTTCTCTTAAAAGGACTTCGAAACTTAAGTAAAAAATCGTTCAATGCTTGGGAACTGAACTGAAAACGTACATGTTACATTGAGAAGACACCCTATTTATAGAGTGGGATGTGAGCCCCTTTCGTGCTGGCACTTCCGAGCGACTTGGGATAACCCTCGTCTCGTTTCTTGCGGCGTGTAGGGTTGATCTGCGTAGTCCCGTTAGTAGTCCAAAATTCGTGGCGTCGTCATCTACTTCTGGATGAGCTCCTACCCTTAGTAGGGGTCGAACTTATCCTACCTCGGGTCGTGGGGTCCGTACCCGGGTCCGACCGTACCCTTAGTCCATTCTATATGGGTCATTTACCCGATACTGAGCCTTGATCTGGACTCCTCCCTCGAGGGGATTCGAGGTCCAACCTTGGATCCTAAATGGGTTCCTTTGTTATCTTCGACTTGGACCACTTTTTTGGGTCGTAGCTGGGGTTTTGAGCTGGACCGCCATGTTGGGCCGCAATCCAAGGTGTGGACAATTATTTTGTAGATATTTATCATAATATTCTAAATTTTACTATTTTAAAATACATTCTATAGCAAAACTCTTACTTACATTAAAACTATATATCCTCCGAATTCTCCCTCCACTAAGAATTTAATTTATAGTCAAAAGATGAAATCATAGATTATGAGGCTATATAATGTTTGATCCATAGGTACAAAAAAAGTCGCAATAACTTTAAATTAACCTCATTGCACATGGAATATAAGCATATCAAGCAGAATGACCCACTGTGCTATCTAGAGCTGTAAAGAATATGAATTATTGGAAAAAAAGATGCTTAAATGGGGTCTAATTATTAGTAACAAACGTAAAAAAAAATCAAAAAGTTCATGGAAATTGTGGATTGTTGAGAATATTATATGTATCATCACTTTATCAAAGAATAACAGCTAGTATAGGAAGATGTAAATTTTGCTGCTGGATTTGGAATTTTCTTTTTATGTTGGCTGAGCTGGTGCAACGTGTATTGGTGCTACTAGTTTTATTGTGGGACATAAATCACCTCATCCAAATACAGTCATTGAGAGAATAAATTCTTACTATATCTCTTAAGCATATTTATTATTCCCTCCAATCATTTTTATATATCTTTTTTTAGTTATACACGTTAATTAAGATAAGGGTTTTACTAACAAGTGCCCTACTTGTTAAGGAATTAAAAATAGAAATATTTATCTTGAAAATATATAATTTTATGTTTTCTTTGCAAGGGACCCACTATTATGTTTTAAATTTTTTCTAAAGTTACTATTTTAAGTATTCTTAACCAGTGCCTTAAGGACACTTGTTAGCAAAATCCTTAAGATAATTATTGAATTTTATTGAAAATCTAAACATTAGAGTTAAATGACAATAATATCCTACTATCATCAATTAATGTAATTTCTCTTCTCTAAATAAATAAAGATATAAAAGAATTTAATTGGGAAAAGAAAATAAATAATTTTTAAAATTGTAAAAAATACAAAAAAAGAGACCAAATAAAAAAAATATTTAAAAGTGACTGAAGAGAGTAATATATATTATAGAAAAATATATAATTATTTATTTTAATTTATAGTAATAAAAAAATTAAGTTTAATTTGTATACACAAAATTTTACATTGATGTTCAATCTATTAATATTGTATAAGTAAAAGTAATTTTTTAAGATAATATGATGTAAAAATTAACATTCAAATAGTAGCAACACTTGATTGGACGTAAAATTCATTTACACTAATTAACAATTGATAGAAAATTATACTATGTTATATTAAAAATTTTAAATAAATAAATATAAATATTCTTAGAGTAGTGTTACATTTTAGCCATGTTTAATTTAAACTTTAGTAGAATTATTTTTTAAAATAATTGATGATAAAAAATTGATTTATATATTTGACAACAATATTAAAAAAATACGCTTTAAAAGTTTAGTTTTATTTATTGGATTTTATTAATAAGTATCCTAAAGATTTATGGCAATTGTTAAGAATACTTAAAATAGTAAGTTTAAGTAAACTTTTAAATATAACAGTGAGTATGATCCATTGCAGTAAAAATATAAAAGTTTATCTTTCTCGTATGATTATTTATATTTTTGTTACTTTAACAAGTGTTTTTAGAGCACTTGTTAGCTAAACCTTTATTTAAAATAACAATTAAATCATTTTAAAATATTTAATTGCTCCAGGTTGTCATGTAAAAGAATTGATTTTTGTTAACTGCAAGAAAAAATTGAGGATAATAGAGTGATCTGTAAACGTTTGTAATTTTATATTTATTGAAATTTGAGCCACTTTTAACAAAAATTCACAAATCTCTACTACTAAAATTGCTTTTATCCACCACCATGATTCACTTTCTTAGATTTGAAAATGTTAAATAAACACAAACAATTTTTCTCAACTAAAAATACTTATATGCTGCCTTTTTTTTATTGCTATAAGAAATCCAATCAAGTCATTTGAAAATAATGTGAATGACTGAGATGTAATAGAGGAAAAAAGAAATGGTTACTTTAGGAACATAGAAGAATGTCTCTTTTTCAACTTATTAGTTTTAACAGAGAAGTTTGAGTGGTAACCAAACAACACAGATAGTCTTATACTCTTATTTGAGGGCAGTGCTTGTCAGAGTAGAAAGCAACCTTTGCTGATATTATGATCTTGAATTTCTTCTTTGTCTGCCTCATCACCTCCCAATTGAATGGACCCACTATAATGATATTAATAACAATAATATTTTATAAATAATGAAAAAATAATCAAAATCAGTTAATAGATTTATTTGATATTTTTTTTGAAAAAAAAATTCTTTTAAGAAGTTATTTTTTAGTGAACTGATGATTGTGACCCAAAATTTCTATATTAATTGATTTTAATTGATTTTTTATTATGTAAATATATACATTTTATCTTATGTATACTGATATTTACTTTATTATCTTTAAATTTTATTGTAATATAATTTTAACATATAAACTTTTATTTTCACTATTGTATACTATACATATCATTAGTATTTACAAATACCATTGCCCATAAAAAGAAAAATGATATATTGACTCTCTATCAAATGAGTGTTTCATATAAATATTCATATATTGATACTAAATAATGATATTGTGATGCCAAAATAATGATCATTAATATCAAATTATTTTTAAATATTCACATAGGACACTCATTTGGAGAATCATCATGTACGCGAGCTATCACATGCATGAAGGAGGTAGAGATATATAGACGAATTAATGAACAGATAGATACATTACATTACATTACAAGATACATTACATTATTACAGACATTATTTGTTAACCGACCCTATAAAATTCAAGGAGCTAGCTATGGCCTATGAGGCTATGAGTATGTGGATTCATGCAGTGTGAACGGGGTTAGTCCATTTCAAATATAACGGCATATATATCACGAACTTAATAAAAGATAGTGTTTATTTTAAAGTTGATATAATAAATTATAGAAATATAAGTACAATACAATATAAATTTTGTGTATGACGTTTTGTATTTATTTTTGTATATACATAATAATAAATTTGTACATGTATTTGTACACAATTTTGTTTTAGAGTTTTGGTAAAAATTGGAAAGGACAAATGGTAAAATTATAAAAAAAATAATAAGGGTATGTTTAAAACAAAATTTTTATTACGATTTCTGCACTAGCTTCTGTATTTTATGTATCTATTCTAAGTATAAACACAAAATACAAAAAAATCTCAACAAATACAATCTGTCTTATATGTTCTTGTATTAAATAAACAAATTATTTTTTATTATGTATTATATTTTCTATGTTGTACACAGTAATATTACTGGAAAACAAAATACATAAAGATGTTTGGGGCAGCTAACCATAAGGCTGGAAGTGAGTAGGGGTCTGGCGTCTGAACTGCTGTGGTGCCAAACCCTTTCTCGGTGTCTCATTCCTCGAGGGAGCATCCATACGACTCGTCTCATCGATGATCTTGCAAGTGTCGAACGTCTCTGAGTACTTGACGCACATTCATGAATCTCAAATTACATGGAATTATTTGAAGGATTCGTAGGTACTCCGATTTTTATCACTCTAATTTTAAATAAAAAAATAATTCATGTACAATAAATATACAGGGAAAATAATTTTATTATGAGAAATGAATTAAATATGTTCTAGAATACTGTGTTTGAAATAAAAGTATCCAAATATAAAAAATGTAAAAATTGCAAATTATGATTTTTGAAAAAAAGATAAAGAATTTTTTGGAATTACAAAATTCTCAGAAAAGCAAAGAATCTAACAAAAAAAAATTGTGCATTGCATTTTGTTAGCGACATTTTAATCAAACTGCCCCAGCATTACTCTCAAGCTGACACATGTAAAGCATGCATGTGTCCCCAGAAAAATCGTAAGTCGCGATTTTTGAAGTCCAGTAAAATGTCAATCAAACGAGAGGTCAAAACTACTTGAAACAGGACACGTGTCACAGAATAACGTGCCCTCAGAAAAATCGCAGGTTGTGGTTTTTGAGCAAGCATGAAGAGTCAATCAATCAGCTGCAGCAGCCACTCGCACGAAGACACGTGACGTCGAGTGTTGACTGACTGAAAAACTGCAAGTTGCGGTTTTTGACCTCTCAAGAAGGGAAGTTCTTCTATAAATTGAGTTTCGTGAAAGTATTCCAAGCATATTCGCAGCAACACACTACTAAGTGAAAATTTATTTAAAGATAGTTGAAGTTACGTTTAATAAAAAAAATGGCACCTGATATTATAATGGATTCAAGCAAACATATATCGAAGCAAATTCGTGCAAATATTAATGTAAGTGTATATTTTATTATTATTATTATTATTTAATTACAAATATCTTAATGAGGATTAAATTACTAATTTATTTTATATATTGTAATAGGGTGGCAGGATATTAAGACCTCGTCACCTAACTGTGTGGCTGTCAAGACAACAAGCACACGATCATTTAAGACATATTGGTTTTCTTAATGTTTCACACATTTGTAATATTGAGATTAATTGACCTCTCATAAGTGCATTGGTAGAAAGATGGAGACCGAAAACCCACACTTTCCATTTCCCTATCGGAGAGTGCACTGTGACTCTCGAAGACGTTGCACTTTTGATAGGACTTCTGATCCATGATTTACCTATCATTGGAACCACTAATCCAAGTTGAACTACTCTATCATTGCACTTTTGTGTGAGTGGCGGTGTTCCCGGAGAAAATGACGTGACAACAAGTGAAATATTCATACCATGATTAGCATTCATTTTAAATTCAATTGTTCTAAATTTTGATGAGGCAATAACACACTATGTTCATGCATATATTCTACGTTTGTTGGGGAGGAGCATATTGCCCAACAAAAGTACAGATTTGGTCCACGTAATATTCAATGTGTACTATATAATTCAATCATATCTCTTCTTTTACATGACTTGAATTATGACATTGTATGGTAGGACGACTTTACATTATTGGTGTATAATAATTAAATTAGGGAAATATTTAGTGAACAATAGAAAAATAACCAAATCAATCAATGAATCCATTTGGTAACCTTTTGGCTCAAAAAAAAGATTCCTCTAATAAGTTAGTTTTGAGTGGACTGAGTAATTATAATCCAAAATATCTATATTAACTAATTTTAACTTATTTTTTATTGTGCAAATATAAGCACTCATTAAACTATTAATAATGTTATGTGTATACCACTTAGTCCAGTCATTACCTTTATAAATTAAAAAACTCAATCAAATAAATAAAATAAATCCAAGCAAATAATAAAAGAAATAAGTTAATAAGAGTTAAAAATTAACTAAATAATCAAATAAATTTACTATAAGTATAGTAAGAATGAAAAAATAGCATAAAATACATTATTTTTCTCTTAAAAATAACACTCTGGCCAATAAATTGTCATTAAAATATACATACTAAAAATGAACAAAATATATTATTTAATTGATTTGTAATTGTTATTAAATTAATTTTTTATTATTTAATTAAGTTTTTTTATTTATTTAAGTAAATTTTTTATTTATTTTGATTAATTTTTTACTTATAAATATAATAATTGATGATAATTGATCAAAGTATATACACAAAATATTATTATATTTATAACTACTTTCACGATTTGCTACCGCGGAAGTTTTCTATTATGGTCCACATTTTCCGCATTTTATTCTTTTATCTTTCCTCAGGAAAAAATTAATTTTGTAGAGTTGCTTTCTTTGAAGATTGAGAGAACATACAAAGGACAGAAATGATGTCCACTACAACACATGTCGTGAAGCTTCTATACAATTTTTTCTTAATTGAAAAAATGAAGTGCATTCAGGTTGAGTTTGGTAAAGTTTTTTGTTGAGGTGCTCCTGCTCTCAAAAAGCTGAAGCTCCTATTTTACGTTTGGTAAATAAAAATAAATAGGTACTAACTTTTGCCTCTAACTTTTGAGAGCAAGGGGTGTTCTTGAGAGTCATCAAGAGTAGCTTTTTCAGAGCCAACATTGGCTCTCTGAAAATAAAAATACATAAATGACCCTCATTTACTCAATATCTTTTAATATTATATCTATTATGATCATTTTATATCTTGGAAGCCACTTTTACACTATTTTATTACCAAACATTATAATGATGACTTCTGCTTATTGAGAGCAACTTTTGTATTATTTTACTAAACGATACTATTATAGCTCTCTAAGAGCAGCTTTTTGAGAGCCCAAGGAGATCAGCAGCTTTTCAAGAGTCACAACTTTACCAAACTCGGCGTTAATATATCAAATTGCTGAATAATAATTTCTAGTTCTATCAACGTTCTCTAGTCAAATATATATAACCAGAATCTTCACACTATAAAATACTACTAATAGGTACTAACTACTCAATCTTCTAACTGTATTATATATACAATGATTTTCTTTAACACTATCAAATAAACTACACAAGAATCATCCAATCACAACATGACACCCACGCATATTTGCACGAGACACCGTATCAACTCACATTTCATCTGCTATTAAATCCGCACTAACCAAAAGAAGTACGAGTTAACCAAAAAATGAGTACTCAATATGAGGTCATTATTAAATAAATGAGTATGTAAACCAAATTCTGTCACAATATCTCTACCAAATGGTGAAAAAACCAATGATAAATAGAAAAAAAAAATAGCACACCTAATAATACTGTACATATACAAATAAAAATGCCTACAAAAACAGAACCATGGATGATAAAGCAACTAATAAGAAAGCAACAATAGATGGAAACAAGGATGATGATGAAGAAGGAACAATCTGAATGAGGAAATTGCATGTAGGAGTAGAGATATTATCCATAGAAAGCTTAGCCAAACCTTGGAAATTGCAAGCATAAGGGTTCTGATTCTGCACTTGGAAATACATGTTAAATGCATATGAAGCATTCCCATTAGCATCCAAATTGTTGCATGATGATCCATAACCAAGTGTAGTGCAGTCTCCGAATGTGCAAGCATAGTTAATATTATCGGCGAGCTTGCTTAGATCCTTCGCTTCCGGGTTAAACATGCACCATCTTTGAGGAAGGTACTTCACATTCTGCGCGCCGACGAGCATCTTGTTCTGTCCCTGTCCAGAGAGATCCATAGGGAACTTTGGCTGCCCGTCATACCGGAATATTCCCCAGTGGCGCTCGAAGCTCCCGGGAGCAATGCTCTTTGCATCCTCATCAATTAGTCCAAAGAGATAAACTTCAATGAATCCGGGTCGGCGTGGAGTTCCTTTGTTTGCGGCGAGCCTTGGTAGGAGCCCGTTGTAGAATCTTAAAGCATTGCCTGAATTGGCATTCTTGTCTCCATCGGTAGGCCATCCGACTTCTCCAACCAAAATCGGTAAGTCGCCGAATCCAACCGATTTGAGAGCAGCAACCAATGTATCAAAATTCGCGTCGAAGACATTGGTGTATGGCGTGCCATTATCATTTATTGGATTGGCCACGCCATCGAAGAAGGCGTAGTCAAAAGGGAAATTATCATTTCCATAGAGACTCAAGAAAGGGTAAATGTTAACTGTGAATGGTGCACCATTCTTGCTGAGAAACTGCACTATCTGTGTCATGAGGTCTTTGATATCAGGCCTGAAAATTCCGGCAGATGGTACCGGATTGCTGTCTGGAGACTGGTAAACATCGGCGTTTAAGGGCACCGTAGCCTTAATCTTGTCGAGTCCGGCTTCGTTGAGGGCATTTTGAATGTTCTGTAGTGCAGGCAGAGTAATGTTCAGGAATGAATTGTTGTAGGATGTCAAAAATGGCTCATTTCCAACAGCAACATATCTGCAAAACAATGCATGAAATTATGAACAGAATGCAAACATATACATATATAACCATGAAAAGAAAAAAGGACAGTCTTAACTGCAAAATTGTTCTAATCTAATGAAGCCAAAACTAAACCAAAATCCCAAAAGCAGGAAAGGATATGCAGAATTTATTGTACAGTGGTTTACTATTTCAGAAGTTAACATTTAGGGTGTGTTCGGTTGAGGGGTAAAATTGCGGGAAATTTTTCAAATTACAAATGGAACTTATCCAAGAAAATTTACAACCCATTTTTAGTCTCTAACCAAATACACCATGAGGATAGAAGTCTTCACACTCACACCATGAGGATAGAAGTCTTCACACTCACACCATGATAATATTCATGTTAAACTCACATAAGCTTTGATGCCTATTATCTAACAGAAACTACTTTTGATTATGTGACGACGACTAATTAGATGTCAGTGTAAAATTAAACTCTTAGTGAATACTTCCTAGCAATGATATATGAAGAGCTTTACAACAACTCCTTTCAAATCATTCAAACTCTCTCACTAACCCCACATAGACTGAAAGTCACAATAGAAGCAACAAGCATGCTTGCCCAAAAAGCATGTACTCTTAACTGTTGTTTTAATCACACACTTAGGACCCATTTGGATAATTAATTTATGGGTAAATTACACTCACTTCCCCTGAGGTTTAGCAATATTACACTCGACACCCTTTTATTTTTAAAACCTGTAATGCAGGTCCTTAAGTTTTCAATAATCTACACTAACCTCCCCTAAAAATAGTTTGACTAACAGTCAAACTAACAGCAAAAAAACCATGTGAGAAGCACATGATCATTAATGACATTTTTGTAAATGTCAATTATTTTTTATAAAAAATAGTTCAAAAATACCCTTATAATATTTTTTAAATTACTCAAACGTAAAACATTACAGCTTATCCCACCCCAACCTACTGTGCAATCGACTATGAAGAAAAAAGAAAATCAAGGTTAATTTCTGCAACGGAACTCCTATACTTTTTCAACTAAGAAGGATTAAAAAGGAAACAACAAAATATAATTAATGATTAACAAAATTAGCAAATATCACAGACGAGGATTCATGTCAATATTAGATGTATTGAGAAAAAAAAGTATAGGAATTATGTGAGAAGGCAGAACTTGAAGCAGAAAGCAGAGCTTATTCCAATAGTAATAATAAATTTTAAAAAAAATCCAAAACTGAAAACGGCTTGAGATCCCAAAAGGAAAGCTAGAAAATAAGAACGCTAACGGAAATAACCACAACACTCCAACATCACTTTCACAGAAATAGAATTAGTAATTTACAGCGATGATGAACAAACACAGCGACCGAAGAGGAGCAGCTGCTATGGAGGCTACTACGCAGACATATGTGATTGTTTCAATTATCTTAGAGACACTGCTCCGTAGTCGCTGCAGCAGCAAGCATGGCACAGAGGAGGACACAGAGAAGGAAAGGTACAGGGATTGCTATGTAAGTATTTTAGGGTTTAGGATGAAAAAAATATAAGGGGTATAAGAGTAATTATATGTCCTCAGTTAAATTTAACTTAACGTCATTTATGTTTAATGTTTATAAATGTCAGGTATTAAAATAGAGGGATGCCGAGTGTAATATTACTAAACCTCAGGGGAGGTGAGTGTAATTTACCCTTAATTTATTTAAGTTTTTATGGAATGGTAACTTTTGAAAAGTGTTTATCAGGAAGTTATATATTCTAATTTTCCAAAAAAATACTAAAATAACAACTAAAAAAGGTAAAAAAAGAAAAACTATATATCCAAACGGGATAAATATAACTTTTGACTTCCAAAAAGTTTTTAAGAAAAAAAGTGACAAGCATAGTAATCCAAACTTACCCTTAATACTTCCCCATACATATAAACACAATGCCTTCATATAAAAAATAAGGAGTTAGGGCCATATACACACAAACACATGTTTCTCCCATATATATAAACTGCAAGTTAAATGAATCTTAGATGTTGGAATTCCTAATCTTTCTTTGTTTGTTTTTATTTATGGTAGAACAAATATTAGTCTCCTCAGCCACATAAAAAGCTTACAAGTACAAGGACTCAGGGATTCCCTGGTAATACATATAGATTTGCTTCAAAAAAGAGATAACTTTGGGTTCACTTTTGAAAGGTTCCCTGACAAACTCTTTTCATTGTCCCTAAACTCATTGGCCAATAAAAAAGTACTAATTTCTTCATTTGAAAAAATTATTTAATACACATATATGTTCTATATCATTAGAATAAAAATAATAAACTCATCATATTATTTTAAAATTTTTTAAAACATTCTATTTATAGTATCTTTAACAAGTGCAAAACCCATAAAGAAATTAGTAAATTTTTTGGTCAATGATTTTATGGACAATGAAAAGAATTTGTCAAGGAATCTTTCAAAAGTGAACCCAAAGTTGTCTCTTTTTTGAAGCGAAAGCTCCATGTATTACTGGACAATCCCCTAGAATTAGATTCCTCTATCGTTCAATCCCCTAGAATTAGATTCCTCTATCTTTCTTTAGTGATGTCTCTTTGAGTACTTATACTTGTAAGCTTTTTATGTGGCTGAGGAGACAAATATTTGTTCCACCAAAAATACAAAGAAAGAAAGATTAGGAATATGATTCCTGTTCTAAAAGGGTATTAATTTCTTTGTGTGAAAATATTATTATTAATTAATATTAGAGGGTGAGCCTCGATGCCTAGTGGGACTCTCGTGCACTGGACCACCTTTTTTATTTTTAAGTTAATATATTACTATTATTATTGTGCACAGTGGGATTGCCGGCATGGTCAAACAAATCATCACCTCATGTCAATGAATAATAATTGAAGATGAAACCTCTAAGATTTTTTTCATAAGAAAAAAAAATCATAAGCTAAAAAATAATAATTTTCAAAATAATATAGGCCATAGGCCACCCAATAAAGCCAAAAAAAACCCAATGCAGGGATTCAAAATAAACCACCCAAACACAAATTCTCCAAGAAATCCAATCCTAAAAATATAAACAATCAAGCACATGGAATAACATGGCCTGTCAATAAATGCAAACCCACAAAGAGGAAAAGAAAAAATCGTATCTGCAATCAACAAAACTCCAAAATTCATATCAAAATAACACCAAAACATGAAGAAAGGAAAAGGGCATGCAATTCACATTACAAATTTTCCCAAGTTGTAACATTCCAATCAGTTGATTAAATATAGACAAAAACCATTGATTTTATCCTTCATCAAAATCCCTCCTTTGGTAGGGTTTGTTTAATGTGTACAAAATACAAGACATAAAATACAATATAGAACAGAAAATGACATGTTAGTTTAGTACAGACACATACAAGACAGACTGTATTTGTATAAATTTTTTCTGTATTTTGTATCCACACTGAAAGTAGGTACACAAAATTCAGGTGTTAATACAAGAATTTTAATGAAAATTTTGTTCCAAGTTTATCCCTATTATTAATCCATAAATCCACCATTTGTCCTTCTCATTTTTTACCAAAGTCCCAAACCAAAATTTTGTATAAATACAAATACAAATTTATTCTGTACACACTAAAACAAACACAAAACAAAATACACACAAATTTTTGTATTATATTATACTATATCTGTATTTTTACACCGTAATTTATCTAACTCTAAAACAAATACTACCTTTCAGACTTGAGATTTGAGAATGTACTGTTTTATATGTCTTAGGATGTTCAACTAGTAAATTTTGAAGTGTTAGAAACTTGAAAGACTATTTTATCCCTCAGTACTTTGATCCAAGACCAATCATACATATGGAACTTCAACATTAAAAAAAAAAAAATCGCGTTATTTTAGAAGTTAATCATATATATCAGCTTCTACTACTCCAAAATCACATACAGATAATTATAAACAGTTTTTCAGCTGATATGAACAACATCAATTTCCTCTGTTCAGAAAAACAGAGTCACCCCTAAACAGAATCTATTTGCATATGAATTGAAAACAGAAACCAAAATCAGAAAACCCAAAATGAAAAAAAGGATTTAAAAAAAGAGGAAAGTAAGAAAGTTAGAAAACTGACTTGATATTAACTCCACCATTGAAATTATAACGCGTGACATTCTTCTTAACCCACTGTTTGGCACGGCCATAGTCATTCATATCAGCAAGCTGGTTATTGGGAATAGCAACCATGACCTCGATCCCTGTTCCAGCAAGTGCTCCCATGGTGCTATCATCTGCATCGAACAGCTTCACCTTCTGAATCCCATTGTCCTTCAGCATCTGAACCACTGTGTCTGGTGGAAGCTTGTGTGTTGCTTGAGTCCCCCAATTCACACCAAGCCCTTCGACAAAACCCAAAATCACCACCAAAACAAACCCAAAAAACCACACTTTTCCCATTCCCATCACACCAAAATTGATTTTAAATAAGCAGAAAAAGATCGTCCCAGAAAATAATAGTAATGATAGTAAAAATGATGAGATTTTTGGAGAGGAATGGAAACAGGGGAATGAAAAAGTGTTTGTGAATGTTACAATATCAGAAAACCAAAAACCCTTTTTTTTCACTCTTTTGTATATAGAGAACAGAGAAAAAAACCGTTTCAGAAAGTGGGGGTTCGAAGAATCAGCGAGAATATAGCAATAGCACCCCACGATCAATGAGATGGTGAGAGGGGGAACAAAAAATAAAAATATTTAAGGGGAAAAAAACAGAGGCTAGAATACTAATCAAGGGATCACGATTGAAAAAAAAAAAACTGAAAAAGAAGAAAACAAATAATTAAAAAAAAAGATTTTTTTGTTTTTTTTCTGTTCCTGGCTTCTTATTGGTTTGTTTCTCTGGTCAAGAAACGTTATGTCTTAACCAGAAGATGAGCAAGAAACAATTTTCAGTTCCAAAAGAACAAATTTTTTTTTTTCTTTTATCCCTGTGAAGAAGAGAAAGTGGGGAAGAAGGAAAAAAGGGGGGAGTTATGGAAGAGAAGAAATAGGAAATGTGTGAAAATTCTGAAACTGTTGAGAAAAGGAAAGTGAGAGAAGGATTTGGGAGATAAAGGTAAAGACAGGGATAAATGCCTAAACATTTTTCTGTTCTTTTTTTATTTTTATTTTTATTTTTTAATTTATTTAAATTTAATTTGTTAATTGTTGTGATGTGATTCTAAGCGTGGGGTTCTAGAGAGGTATATAACGGCTAAGAATTTTAAAGAAGATCTGAGGTTAGGTCAAGGAAAGAAAATCGAATAGGAAAAAAAATAACTGGAAAACGCGTAAAGGACAAGGAATTTGAGTTTTACACAGTAAAAGTAACAAGTAGTTACTTGACACTTGACAGACATTTATACTTATTTTTAAAAAAATTTTATAAAAATTATAAAATTAATTATGATGCATTGATAATTATATACTTTTTATAAATTCAATCGATAACAATTATTTTATAAATTTTTTAATTAGTGAATAATTCAGTCAAATTTTATAATTATTTTATAAAATTTTATAATTAATGAATAGTTCAGTCAAAGATTTTAAATAAACTGTTAACATGAGTTAAATGTGAATGTGTATAAAATTATTTTATAAAATTATACAAAATATATAAATAAATTATTTTTTCAAAAAATATAAAGTCTAATTTTAATATACTACCAGTGTAAAGTAATTTTATATATACATCCAATTATGGATTGACACATCAGTAAAAAAATTTAATTTAATCATTCACTAACAAAAAAGTCACACAAATCAATAGATAGACAGTATAAATTTTTTTACACTGCCAATGTATCATAATTAAACTTTAAAATATAATAAAATTGACACATAAATAATTTTAAATAACACATTTAATTATAAGATTTTTTTTCTCATGAGAATTATAAAATTAATGAAATAGCTAATGGTGATTTCACTTCAAACTACACTTCTATTTTAGTTTTCTTTTCAATTATGGAGAAAAAAATTTTTATGAATGTAACTACCAATTTTTTCTTATTTTCCCTTCTCATCCAAACAATAAAAAACTTGAAATTTTTTGTACTTTCTTTATTCTCTCTTTCATCTTTCTCTTGAAATAAGCATAGGGTTAGAGAAAAAAATAACTATTTTTAAAAAAAAATTATATATAGTATAGATATAGACAATTTTTTATGGGCCCGTTTGGATTACAGTGTTTCTAATTTTTTTTAACTTCTGACTTATCAGAAGTTATATATATCTTATTTGTCTATATAATTTATGACTTCTCAAAAAGTTATTTCAGTGCTTTTGAAGAAGTCGGAATATTTGACTTCTCTATATAAGCACTTTTCAAAATAATTAAAATAAAAAATTTTGTTATATCATATTTTCATACAAAAACTTATTTATAAATTAATTCTCAAAAGTTACTTTTATATAAAAGTTTAAATAAATTATTTACTCCAATCTAATCCCATATATAGTACCGATATACATATCATAGGTATTACCAGATAAAAATAGAGCTTTAATTTTATGTATGAATAATATAAATTACAAATTTAATTTGACTATACATTCTTTCTAATATAAAAAGAATTACGTGTATTGTCACATTATGAAAAGATTTTATTCAACTTTTTATTATCTACTTATGTTAAAAGCGATAACTAGGATAATTTATTATTTTTAATATGGTATTTGAATATATTTTTTTTATGTAAATTAAGTATTTAGTTGGACTTATTATTAAAATTTACTATTTATATTATTTTTATGTAATGTACTACTGATGAAATTATTTTAATATCACTTTTAACTAAATTAACACTATAAGCTAGTTTTAAAAAATAACATTATTTAATTTTAAGTCGTGTCTACTTCCTCTGTTTTTTTTTTTATTTGTCCACTTTTCAAAATAATTATTAGTTTTATTTAAAAATTAATAAAAAAAACTAATCATATATTTTATGAGAAATGTTTTTTATACCTCACAAAATCAGCCACCATTAATCATTATATACAAAAATTCAATTTTTTGAAACTATTAATTCAACTTTAAATATTGTACATTAATCCAATATTTTTTAAATTGAATTATTGCATATGATAATGAATAATGACTAATCTTATAGTATATATGTAGTATTAATTATACACCGTTCTACTAGTTAAAAAATTTTACAAATATATCCATATGATTAATTAATAGTATAAAGCATCGTCATATCAAAATTAAATTCCAAAGCAATCTTAAGATAGATAACGAGATAAACCTTCTTGCTTAGTTGACTTGTGTGATGTAAACTAGTACTATTGAATACATCTGACTCAAACCAGAATATATAAATTTAGAGAAAGGGAAAATTAGATCGGAATATTAAATATATTAAACTTACTTATTCGAAACGGTATTAATGAGCAAAGTGGCCGGCTAGTGTGATCATTCAAAGCAAACAAATGAAAAAATTTAAGGGTTTTGGTAATGGTACTTGTCAAGAAAACAAAAAAAAAAAGAAATATTTATTTTGAAAATATACATTTTTATGTTTTCTATGTAATGGATTCATCATTATATTTAAAAGTTTTTCTAAATTTACTATTTTAAGTATCCTTAACAATTGTCCTTAGGACACTTATTAGCAAAACCCAAAATTTAAATATACATATTATAATATTCTCTTCATCCATTTTTCACTTATTCAAATGTTGATAATTTTGATAAATATATTTGTAACTTGCCAACATATTAGATTAAAGTTTTCAACATTTAAATTGATAAAAAAATGAATGAAAGGATATTGTGCTATGTACGAATAAGACTCCCCCAAGCAAAGTATATATTTACATAGTTTTTTTTTTTACTGTTTAAATCTTTACTATTGTATCTATACTACTGTATAAAAAATTCTCAAAAAATAGTTAGATCTTTAAAAATAAAATTTTAAAAAAATAACTACTTTTTATTCCATTTTACTTTCTTTTTATTTTCTTTGTCCACATTTGTTCCTTTAACATTTCTATTTTTTTCTAAAAGACTATCTAATTTTTAGAAATCATAAGATTAGGAAAAAGTTGTAGTGTTTAAAAGTGAAGCGAAGCTTATATTATGAGATAATAAGTAAGTGTAGTGAAACTGAAAACACGATTGAAGTAGTAAAGAATTTTTATTCCATTTTGCTTGATTGATTGGTTCAGATCATATCAAAAGGAGGATAGGATTGGGATTTGATATGAAGATGAATAATAGATAGATATAGTTTGGGAGATCTGGTTTTGTATTGTAAGTTGTAAGTACTAACTTAATAAATAAAAAACACAAATGTTCGTGGCACAATAAAAAATCAGTCAAAACAGCCAATAAAATTTATTTAACACTTTAAACCCAATTAATACTTTTAACCATGAATATATTTTTAATGAACTGAATAATTGTAACTCAAATTTTTATTTATTGGCCTGTTTTGGCTGAGTCGTACTCAATAAAAAGTGAAGTGCGTTGATGACGCAACCATCGAATCTGAATCTGAATGCAAACTTCAACTCATTCCGCGGCTCACCTGGTCGGTGCCTCGGTAGTATCAGATGCAACAGCTTTTCAACTTCACGCGCCTTCCTATAAATAATAGGGGTTTTTCTCAATATTATGGTTCCACGGTTTTGCTAACAAATGCCCTTGAAAACAAAAAAGGAAATATTTATTTTGAAAATATATATTTTTATATTTTCTATGTAATGAATCTACCACTATAATTAAAAACTTTTCTAAACTTACTATTTTAAGTATTCTTAACTAGTGCCCTAAGGGCACTTGTCAGCAAAACCCATACAATAATATATGAGACAAGAAATTATTGTATAATAAAGGCGAAAAAGAGTTGACACAAGTGGTAAGCGACTTGTTATCCCTTAAGCAAGGTCTCGGATTCGAATATTGTGGATGGAAAAAATTCTTGTTGGGAGTCTCACCTGTCATTTCTAGGTACGCGGCCCGGAACGACGGATTAGTCGGGGCGAAGCTTCGGACACCGTGGGCAACAAAAAATATATATATGAGATGCTTTTACGGTTTTTTCTCTTAGCAAGGATTATTGGATAGTATTGAGTTTTGCTCGCCCACTGTTTGGATTAGGGTTTGTAAAGTGGAGTTTGAATGAACTTGATTTTGTAGAATTGATTTTGAGTAAAAGTGGGTTGATGTTAACGTGATTTATGTTTGGATATTTTTATGTTAAAAGTGATTTTGATAAAATAAATATTGTTTGGATAATCAAAACAAAAGTGAGTTTGAATGTATAATTACTAAAAAGGATATGAATTTAATATTTTACTATAATATTATGTTTTTATTTCAAATTTATTTTAAATATATCAATCAACTGCATTTTAATTATTATAAAGAAATATATATTATTAAAATTAATATTAATATAAAAATATTATAAATTAATAAAATATTACAAATTAAAAATATTACTAAATAAAAAAATTAATATTTGAGTTTAAAATTTTGATTTTTTTTCTTAAAATAGATACTAAGTTTTTTTAATATATATATATAAATAAATTTTAGTTAGTGCTAATATTATAGCAAAATAATAATTTATTTAAAAAATATAAATAAATATATATAAAAAATATAAAAACTACAAACCCAAGTATCTATATGATATTTTCAGTACAATAAAAAAATCCATTTATGAGGATAGTTATGACTTTATGTATGAAAATTAACATTGAAAGTGTAAAACTCAACTTAGAAGCAATAAAAAGTTGCTTCCATTTGAACTATGGTTTGGAAAGAATCATGTTTAAGTTGGAGTGTTGAAAAATTAGCCAAACATGATTTCCCTACGTTCAATGCAATCAAACTTGCGTTGATACTCTCCTAACGCCAAAACAAACATAGCCTTAATAGTTTTGATATGGTAGAATAAAAAAAACGTAAGTAACATAGTAATATATCTACTTTACTTATTATTTAAATTGATGTTCTTTAGCAATGTCGATACAAATGGTGGTTGATAGTTGAAAAAGCTTAGTCTAAGGGATGGAGGTTCAATTCCTCATTCAATCAAAATCTTTAATGATGAGCATCTCTTCATAGAAAGGTTCTCTATCATTCAAAGACAACGTCAATGATTCTTCTAAATAATTTCGAACGGTCTAATTTGAAAAAGTCAATGTTGTTTGACATGGGACAAGTCCCATAAATCTCCACCATTCTATCTAGTTGTATTCTCCAATCAAAACATTGACATCATGTTCGCTCTTAGCTTGGTAGTGGTGTGCCTCTCCTTAATACATTTTGTTTACAAAAAAAGAAATTGGTGTTCATCTAATTGCCTAATTTGTTAACAATCATGATAGTATAATAACATATTTATTTATTATTTTTATATTTTATTATGTTTAAGTTTGATTCTTGCCTTCCCCGCCCAATTCAATACCCAGTCCAATTTTGGTAACTAAATTGATAATTTCCTGTGAAAAAAAAATAATCAGATTAAATGGATAAGGTCAGCTTGAGCCTGGGTCACACAACCGACAGATGGCTCCAACATCAACCGACTCATTCGTGGTTGGTGGCGGTAACGTCATTCTCACATTCGCATAATTGCATTAAAATAATTCACTTTGATAGATTCATTTATAATTTAAGCTCCAAATACTTATTTTATTTTTTTAATTATTATTTTCAGACTTTAAATAAATTAACTTTTAATAAATCTCCTTTATATAAGTAGTAGATAAAATTATAAGTCAAAAGTCAAAACAGTCCCAAATTAGACGCCTTCTCCTAAATGAAATCAAAGGATTGAACGTAGAAGGAACCAATTACTAACATAATTTCAATCAATTAAAATTGCAATTATCCACCATTGCTCGCTCTCTATTGTTACTGTGTTAATCAACAATCTAATAAATAGGGCATAAATCCCCAAGATGTGTTTATATATAAGAGAGAATTCATAGGGCATTTAGCTTAAAAGTATGACCTAAATTCAAATAGAGTGGGTAAACACTAAATAACTGTTTTGAAAAAAATGAGGGCCGTACATAGAGGGCATGTTAATTTCAATGAGTGATAATTTGACACTGGTAATGATTGGCACCAAGAAAGTTCAGTAGTTTATTATCTTCTTTCAAAAACTCATCAAAATGTTTTGGAATGTACTTAGCATAGTTGAATATGAACGTTTAAAGTATCTTCATCCGTAATAAGAATTAAACTCCAAACTATTTTTTGTTTTAGCAGCTCTTATTTCCTATTATGAACCAATTCTTGCTTAAGCTACATTGTAGCATAATATAGTTTTATAAGCATAATTCATGAGGGCTGGAATTCGGAAGTGAACCAAGCCAGTTTGAGTTTTTTCTTTGGCTCATGAGTTCAAAACTAAGTTTTTCTTCCATTCACGATCGAAATATTCATTGTCAAACGATGATTAATCCCTTTCTAGCTTATAGACACCAAAAAGCTAAAAGGGTGGACATCTAACCTGAAATTTTGAAGTCAAAAGTTATGTTCGAGCCAAGTACTTGAACTCATCATTTAATAACCCTAGCTTAAATTTAATTATGAGTCATTGACTTGTAAGCTAATTTGTTATAGATACCTCATCAATTGTTGATAAGTCAAGATATGAGGCAAGTCCAATTCTAAATTCAGTAATAAAAATAGCTAGACGTATTGTTCATACACTGCACATCATTCCTCTCCCAATAGGAATGAGGTTAAAAAGGAAACATCTGTGTTGCTTTCATCCTTTCAAACATAGTCTTAAACGCAATTTAAAAAAAACTAAAAGGACAAAAGAAAAAGCTAATATAACTAGCATAAAAAAGAAAATACTATGAATTGGATCACCAATAATTTCCCTGTCAGCAACTCTAAACCGATTTCGCAATTAC
Source organism: Aeschynomene evenia (assembly GCA_013621005.1). Lineage (NCBI taxonomy): Eukaryota > Viridiplantae > Streptophyta > Magnoliopsida > Fabales > Fabaceae > Aeschynomene > Aeschynomene evenia. Next base: position 11,889,188 of record CM024268.1, read on the forward strand.
CTGCAAGGGCATGGGGCTGGTTATGATTTGTAAAGCATGACTACCAATGTATGGAGAATAGGACTTGGCCATTACAGAAGCATGATATTGACGATAGGATAATGCGATATTGACATCTAAAATTAAATGTTTATGAGACATCTATTAAGATCAACGATAGATAATAAGAGTTAGAAAGTTTAGATGGGAACCACATCATAAATCAAGAGTAAGACATTGGATGTCGACACGGTATACAAAATTGTGGATGTACAGATAGTATTTTTGATTGGCAATAAGAAGGTTGGCTCAGATGTCAAATTTAAAGCCACTTAGGCTCAAGAAATTCACATACCATTCATCTGTTTTCTCTTGGCCAAACACTTAACCTCTCTTTAACATGGCACAAATCAACTTGTTCAATCAAAACCTCTCAAAATAATACACTTGTGTGCCTCAGATTTATTTATTTCTCAACAAAAAAATGTATACCAGTGCACAGAAATACTCATCAAGATTAAACAAGAACAAAATAGGAATCAAGAAGACACGATATTACCTCATGGCTCTATTATGAAAGAAGCTCATCTTCAAGATAGTTATACTCAAACGTGAATTCAGTCTTGATTCTTTGACACCTGAATACCCACACCAAGGTACGTGCAAGTTAGGAGAAGTAGAGAGCCACAAGCATCACTAAATCAAGAAGATTGCGAAAGCAACCTAATAGAGACTGAAAGTCTTTTTTATCTTTTTACTGATAAAAGAGTCATCTTTCTAAAGAGTGACAACAGTGTGCATATATAAGCTAGAACTGATCGTAAATATCACGAATAATAATGAACTCGACATACCACCCATGCTGCAGGTCATCATTTGCAATATGGAAATCAAAGTACACATATGTTCCTTGCTCATATTCATCTGTAGCAACTTTGGGCTCTTCATGCCGCTGAAACCATGTGTTGTACTTTTTGTGGTATCTCCAGGACTGCTTCTTTAGTTCCTTTGCGGCCAAATACTGTTGGTAAGTGTTCTGCAGGGATGAAAAATGGATGTAAGCTCACATGATTGAATAACACAAATATTAATCACACAGAAAGTTCAAGTACCTGTTGATAATAAAATGCAAAGAACAGGGTATCAGTGCCAAATGGTTCAAGACCTACTCTCTCCCAAAAGGCAGGATTATTAACAATAGGGGCCTGTACTTGAGGATAACTAGGAGGTGTTATTGCTGGGTGCCTCTGCAGAACCACAAACAAAATGGAAAGGAGAAATCATTGCATGGTCATATATAATAGATGATTTGGTGAACATGAAGATAAATATAATTGGAAATGCATACAGGAGTATAAGGCCTAGGACGTTCTGAGTCTCTCGGTAGGGGAAGTTTGTAATGGGCTGCTTCAAGCATTTGCAAATTGTATAATTGATCACGCACGCCACCAGAGTTAGCACTTGAACTTGATCCGGTGAAACTATCACCAATGGCTCCGAGATCAGCACCATTTCTTCTACCAATGACACCAAGGTTACCACTAGGTTGATTGGATTGTAAAGGTTGGCCAGGAGACAAATCAATATCTCTGGAAGTTTGACCAGTCTCTCCAAGAGAGGCTGAAGCAGCTGCCTGCTGCATAAACAACAAAAGGATGACTTGGACATTGCCTAAGTTCACAACACAAATACTCTAGAGTCTTTCACACCATGTGCACACAGATCAATCAAAATGGGTATTTTCCTAACTGCAAATCAGTTATGTATAAATCAGCCCCTACATCTTGACAGCTTAACTGGTTAATCTACTACTGTTAAGCTAAATAAGTTGTTTTCAAATCAGATGCCGCCCATAATGACTTTGTTGACCTCTAACTAATCAAATGCAAAATGACGAGTAGATTCATCTTCACTCTGTTCCTTTGAAATATATTTACATGTTTCTTATTACAACAGACATTGATCAGGATAGCAAGTGAATAAGTGAAATTTACTTTAGCCCATTCTTTGATCTAGGATGGCTGACCCACAGATTCTCCCTACTTATGATTCCAGGATTTTTTGATAGAAATCTAATACCTTACACATACATGAATATACAGTTTGCATGTAAAAGAAAGAATAACAGATATTTATGTCAGGAATATCAAAGGCCAAGGAGTTCATCAACATACAGGAGAATCTACAACATATGCTGATTTCAAATCATCTTCATTTATGAGATTCTTAACAATCCCAGTACTAGCGGTAGATTCAGTCGCTGACTCATCAGGAAAATTTTGATGCTGCTGCTCTTCAACTTTAGAACTGCCAACATCTGCAAAGTACAAGAACTAGGATATATACCTCAACAGTCATAAAAATCCAATCTTTGTTGTGTCTTGGTAAACTTAAATAAGTATTGAAGTTTTAGTACAGATCTGTCCATATATTCCAATATAACAGTAACAGGCAAACCTACTATAAACATATGTTATTTCCGCTTGACCTCAATGACCTAGTAGAACACTAGAGCGTATCAACTATCATGACATAGATTTTTCAACAAAGCCTTTTCTCACTCGATGGAGTTAGCTTTACAAATCAGAAAAACTTCATAGTGTCCTATTATAGGACACTATGACTCCTATTGTAAACACCATTACCATATTAGTGGACAAGTCATTTAGACCAAAGTTTTTAACGGTTCCATCTGTAATTTTTCTTAGTCTTCCTCTGTTGAAACGAGAGGTGAAGGGAAGAAAGTAGCCCGATTAAAAGGAAAAACTTATACAGCAAAGCGCAATGTAGTATGAGTATCAAAAACATGCCTGCATCTTTAGAAACACCAGACATCAATGGCTGTTGACTAGATGGGGAATGGACAGAATTGGGAGGCTGCTGTATGGAGGTAGAAGAAATACCACTGAGAGTTGGTGACTGGACTCCAAGTCCGATGCCAGATTGAGAAGAAACAGAAGAACCTTGAGAGTTAAACTGCACACATTGTAACAAGTCATGCAAAATGTGTTTTCTAATATGGGAAAAATTCAGGTCATACAAGGAACTGTGCACATTTATTTAAAGAAAAGTTAGTCTATAAGTCATATGAAGTTAATTTCGGTAAGTGTATATGGAATAAGAGCCGAAAATGAAACCAAAAGCTTGTAAAAAAATAGCATTTCCAAAACTTATGAACTGAAGTTGTGCATGATGAGAAAAATCATCTGGTTGTAAATGTAAACTTCAAGCTTAAAAAAATTTGAATCTTCCTTTTTTCATCAAAATTTTCCTTCATTACTCCCAGAGAAACAGAAATTTTAAAATTCACATCCAATAATATCAAGAGGTACGAAGTATCAAATATTGAAAAGAACCACAGAAAAAGTAATATGACAAATTTACTGGAATGGAATCCATGGCATGGATTTCACATGTAGACTAGGCAACTCAAAGATACCTCCCAATGCCAAAGTAGGAACTAAACAGAACCAGACAATCTAGAACCATGGGCTGAAATTTTTTACATTACAACCACTACCAATAAACTAAAATAGTTATAAACAACAGTCTAAAATTAATTTTGAAATGACAGGAATGAAAGCAATTATTTCAGAGATGGTTTCTGGCTTATAATGAATCTTCCAATATAAATTAAAGAACCAATAAGAAAAAAAAAGCCAAATCTGATATACAAGAAAGAATACCTGCTGCAAAAGAGGATTTTGTTGCTGTGCGGAAAACTGCTTATGATTTCCTCCAACAAGAGATGGCATATTAAGCAGGGTACTGTGCCCTTGTTGCTGCACTTGCTGATACTTCTGCAAAAACTTCTCCCTTTGATCTGGAGCTATTTCAGCTCTTCCTCGAATCTGCCCCTGAATTTCAAAACGAACAGTGTCATTTTGTGGTGGTCTGACTAGTTTATGTCTTTGTGATAACTCACCAATGTAGGAATCTGTTAGATCCATGGATGGATATATAAAAGACAGAATGGGAAATTAAGGAAAATATTCTGTAAAGGTATTTTCACCTTATTGCAGAACAGTAGAAGAATAGAAATAGGATAGAGAGTAGGAAGATAGAAAGAATAGAAGAATGAATAATCTTGAATGTATGAGAAAGAATCAAGAATTACAACAATGATAATCTTGGCATTTGAGAGGCCAAGTACTCTCCCCAATTCACTCCACTAAATTCCTGAGAAACTAAAAGATTCCCCTCTTATCCATTTATACTGCTGCACTAGTAACTAACTCACATTAACAGCAACTAACTCACTCCTAATTAGTTATTTTCTTCCCTTTCTATTTCTCTTACTTTCACACTACAGTGGTACATAACAATACTCCCTCCCTAAAAGAATCACCTTGTCCTCAAGGTGATGTGTAGAGAAAATAGAAACAATAGTGCAGTAAAAAAAAAAACAAAACTTCTAACTGGGTCCCAAAGTTTAATTGGGCTAACTAGAAATCTCTTTGAGCCCTTAGAAAGAAGGACACATGTTGCTGTCCACTTATTGTTAAATTGGGCTTGATCAATGAAATAATAACCTCTAGCCCATTTTATCCTCATGAAACAGCTTGGGCCCCTTAAGAAAAAGCCCAATCCAGATAGGCAAGCAAATTGATACCCTAGCCTAACATCCCTATTCCTTCCCCTTCCTGAAGAAGCTCCAACAGATTCAGAAGCCAGAAGCTTCAGACTCCCTCGTCTCGGCGCCACCACCAACAACCCCAAGTCATCACCTTCGACGCCGCTATCCCTTTCTTGACCTTGCAACTCGCGTCGCCGCCAGAGTTCGAGACATAGAGCTGCGGCATGGATCGCACTCTCGCGGTCCCATGGAAACACCGCCGCGATGAGCGCCGGAGGCTTCGCCGCGAATGGAAGAGTGCGACGGTGGCGGTTCAACCCTCCGTAGCCTCCGCTGTTCCCTTCTCCAGAACGAAGACCATTGTGCCGCGCGGTCTCCCTCTCGCGCCGTCCTTTGCCGGTGTTGCCATTGCCTTCTCCTTCCCCCACCGCGAAGGCGCCGAGCTCACTGTGGACCAGCTCCGCATCGCTTCGCTTACGCTATGCTGCTGTGCTGGTCCGTTCCGGTGGCTTCGGCAGTGGTAGTTGGTTGGCTACCATGGTCACTGCAACACCGTGAACACTTGGATCAGGCGGTGGAAGGAAGGCAGTCCCTTTACCCTTCTCATCATCACCCTCAGCAGCCAATAGCACATTAGCACAAGACATTCTAGCAAAAATGAAACTCTCTGTAACAATCCCAAGTCAGGGAGAGCAAGGGCAGAATGGGAAAATTACTCATTACACTTACACTTATAGGAGGAGAGGTGAGAAAAAAATAACCGACCGAGTGGAAAGGAACGTGAGTGGAGGGTGAGTGGAGTGGAGTTTGTTACAGCAAGAGTGATATAAATAGAAACATGTAATAGGAAAAAGGCAGGGAAAAGGTAGAGTGGGAAATTGGGGGAGAGAGTTTAGCCTCTCGAAAGCTAGACGATTATTTGCTTTCCGTTTCTTCATACTTCATACTTTCATACTTTTCAATTACAGGAATATACAATCACAGCAGACCTGAAGGATATTCACGTTGAATAATCCTTCCTCTGCTTTTATCCACAGTGTGCTCTTATCTCTCTTACCTCTACTCTATAATCTATCTCCTTCTCTTCTCTTCCTCTCTCTACTACTGATTATATTCTTCTAGCCCTATTTCTCTTGCTGTTCTGTTACACTCTCCTACTTTGAAACCGCATAAACAATTTGCAATCAATACAGATGTCCAGTAAATAGAAAACTAAAATTTAAGACACAACTTACTGCATCACTTTGATTCTGGAAAGGGCTTCCAGGTCTCCATTGCATGCCAGGAACCACAGATGGGGAGAAAACTCTACTAGATACAGCTGCAGCTTCATTAGCAGTATTAGAGTCAACTGAGGTAGTACCATCATTAGCCTTTGCAACCTGAGGCAAGATCATTCTATTAGTACTTAGGGGGGATACAAGAGGCTGCACCATCCCACTACTTCCAAGTCTATCATCAGCAGCCAACATGTTTCTCTTAGTTATTTCAGAAGCTGAAGAGACTGGACCAAGGGCTCCATTGTTGGAAACCAAGTTTCCAGCACCAAGAGGGATGCTAGCTGTTGCTTGATTTGAAAGGCTGTTTCGGCCAATGCTCCTCAGTGGTGAATCAGAAAGCGATGGAGATGGTCTCCGGCAAGGGAAGCTATTAAGCTCATCTTCCTTTAGAGAGGTAGGCTGGTTTACAGAAGACAAATTGGCAGAACTAGTACTCTCTACAGGACTCCGAACAGAATTTGATCCAGCTAGGACCGATGCAGAAGCCGGTGCACTGGACAAGTTATGAGCTGAAACATTCACTGAAAGAGGAGTAGCATGGTTCGCAACTGGCGTTGAAGCAGCAGAACTAATTCCACTACTTTTAGCAGGCGGAGTTCTAGCACCAATGTCAGAATTGCTATCCTGGGATGCCGTGTCATCAGCTTGCTCCTGTACAGAAGCATCCCAATGGTCAGAAGTCATAGGTTCTTGGAAAAGGAATAAGAAATTATGTTTATTTATTTAAGATGGCACATAACAAGATGCATGCTTGTTTTTACCCTATTTACCATGTAATTGGTGAGACTCCAATAATTATCTCAACCTTTACTATTGTAATTGTTCATATGAAAATGGTGCTTTGAGATCACATAATCAAAAATTTGCTTAAATTGGGCCACATAAAAGCAAAAATTAACTCAGTTTAAGACACAAAAATAAACATTCTAACATTTATTCCCACAAAACATTTCTGAATAATGTTCCTTAAATTTCAATTCCTAACCGCTAAGAAACATTTTCAAGTCATGCAAACAAGAAATCCTTACAGATGTCTGCGAAGCAGTTGCTGATGCTGATTGAGATGCTGTTGTTGCCACAGAAGTCTTCATGCTAAGTGCGGGAGCCACCTGCCGGAATACAAAATAAATTTGGCATTTCATAAAGTATTATTCTTACATGTTAGTACAAAATATGAATTAATGAATCATAAAGATGGGAGCCTAGAGTCGGAATGCCCAATATAAACATCAAAAAGAACAAAAAGAGGCAGCCTAGTAGATGAGATTCCTATAATTATAGGGTTCAGGAAGGGTATGATGTATGCAGTGCAACCCTTATAGGTGAAACTACTGCTGCAATTAGACCCAACAACATACATCAATTAAATTTTAGACATTTATAAAAATATTTGCATCAGAAAATAGGAAGTCGAGCAATATTTTCAAGGAAAAATGGCAGTCTGAAAAAGTAATTGATATATCCTAATCTGATAGCATGAATCTAAATGTGCATTGAATGCATTAGTGATTGAGCCCATGTGTGCTTGAATAAAACAATAATCGCAAAACAAATACCTTCGCAAGACCAGGGGGAATTGTAACAAGTTCTTCCAAAGTCTCCACCTTATCTAAAGGTAATGAACTGTATAGTTCATCAACATCACTGAATTCATCAAAGTCCTCCTGAAGAAGAAAACAAAAAATAGGAAATGGAAAACTTGTAATAACTAATAAGTCATACATCTTGCACAGTTTCAAGCATTTTAGCTTTTTGGTACATTTGGAATTTTGGATGAAGGAGTTTGGAGTGGAAAGGTAATTTTTCATTAACGTGACAAAAATAACCACAACAACAAAGTCTCATCCTACTAGATTGCACAAAGCTACATAGATCCAATGACGCCATAGTGTCCTGTTGTAAACCATGTCTATAGTTAAACCATTAAAATTTACAAAATTATCATATGCTTATAAAAATGAATAAGTGGTGAATAAAAGGTTACAAGATAAGATAACATCTGATTTTCTTTCTCTCCTTTTGAAAAAATTTCAAATGACAGGAATATGAACTCAACCCCCCCCCCCCCCCCCCCACCCAAACATACTGCTTAAACACTCACTCCAAAAGGAATATACAATGGTAGATAAGTCAGCATTAATCAATGTTCAACTTTTAAAGTAGAATAAATCATAAAAGACAAACCTGATTGCGTTCTACATAGTCATCCAGGAAATCTTTGACATCATTAACCTGCTCAGGACTTAATTCATCATTATCTAGTAGTCTCAAGATAAATTCACATTTCTTTATATGAGCCTTGTGCCGGGTAATAGATGTCTCCAGATGTGTCTGAGAAAAAAAGAAACATGGCATGGTGTCAGTGGATGTTGAAAAGGTAAAACATCATTTTTCACAAAACATATAACCATACTCCATACCAATCTGGGTGGCCTGTTCTTTCCTTTCTTGACAGTAAGCCCTTCAAGCTCAGCTTCAAAGTTATCAATCTGAGATTCTAACTCGCCAACCTACACAAATATTTAAAGTAACAATAAGAAGAAATTTTCCAAATGATGAGAGATATATAAGCACATGAGAACATGATGTAAGACAAGCACAATAAAGCAAAGCTGAATGCTATTCAAAGACATTGATTTCATACCACATTGTTCAGCCAATCCCTTGTCTCGGATTTGGCCTTCTCTTTTGGATCCTGGCAGAATTTCACAAAACAATAAAACAATAAAATTCTCATCCCAGTGCCAACATAAAACAAAGTTGTAAAACACCATGAACGAAAAACCCCCGAAAAATAGTTTAGAAAATAATATATTTTCCTCATGGTTAAAGACTCACAGTCTTAGGCTGTTGACCCAAGCCTTCTTTAGAGAATGCTTTGGTCTTAGTCTCCTTCTCACATATCTTAAACCTTTCCATTTCACGCTCAATTAGCTTGCGCGCATCCACCAGAGCCTGCTCATAAGAGGCACTAACCTATGTCAAGATATGTCAAAAAGAGAAACCATTGTTAAATTCAACACCAATGAGTTAGAAAATGCAACATTGTAATATTAAAACATTCCAAACCACAAAAATTATTCCAATCAACACTAACATCAAAACACAACCAAAACATTAAAAAAAAAAAAATTAAAAAAAAAATCAAGGTATGTAATAAACAGGATAAATGGCTTTAACATAACCTACTCGGATTCACAACAACATGCATCATAGATTCATAGAATACAATTTCCCTAAAAACACATTCATCTATAATTTCCAAGGCTAATTCTGCAAAAGGTACACCCCATTTCACCAACCACAATAGTTCCACGTAAATTTAAAACCCTAACTAGCATTAACATAGCTGACACCTCAAAAAATCTACAAGTTCCAGAGAAATCAAAACTGATGAAAAAGGGGGGGAAGGGGGTAGAGTTCTAACATTAACATGCCCCAAAATCCTAAAAAAATAAAAAATGAGAATTTCAGTATGCATGATAAGCACCTTCTTATCCTTGATTTCGCTGGACTGAATCCAAGTCTTAATTTGATCTCTGTACCTCTGGAGCTTCTTAATCTCTTTTTTGAGGTCCGCCTCAAACTTCTCCTTCTGGTTAGCATTGTCCGTGTCGTAAACCTAAACCATCCAAACAACACCCAAACCCCCACCATTTCTCGAGTGAATTCTCGATCGGAAAAAGTGAGAATCGAAAAAATAAATAAATATATACATAAAAAAACGGGTCAAGGACCTTGTTCCAGATACTATCGAAGACTTCAACCCCTTCCTGAACCTTTTTGAGAACGCGATCGATCTCTCCCTGAAGTTTTCGACTCGCACCCATTGATTGCGACTCTCAATTTCCCAAATCCAATTCCTCAATTTGCAAATTCTAGGGTTTGTTGTCAGCTCTCACTCGCTTACTCTCAGATAAACTCAAAAGTTCAGAGGATGCGGAGATTCTACCACGGTGCTTTTTCCCCCTTTTTCTTTTATTTTCTTTTAGACTCAGTTTAGTTATTTTTTTATTTTAACGCAAATACTTGAGTCATAATAAAAAAAATCAGTAAAAATAGTCAATATAATTCATTTAACATTTTATGGTCCAAATAACACTTTTAATTATTGGTATATTTTTAATGGGTTGGATGATTATGGCCCAAATTATTAATTGTTGACTGTTTTGACTAATTTTTTATTGTGTATTTAACAATGCTCTTATTTTAATTAGTTATTGTGATTTTTTACACTCATTTCAGTCTAACAAAATCATTTTGGGTTAAACACTTTATATCTATATTTTTGTTTTTATCATAAATATCTTATCAAACATAACTTTAACAAAAATATTTTATTGAAATATAATTTAATCATAAATTTAATAAAATGAATAATTATTACCACTCTCACTTGCCCAATGTCATTGCCTAATGAATGAGTTTTATTTTTTTAGACTATATTTATTCGACAAAAAGTGTGATAAAGTGAGTTAAAGGGAAGCAAATGAGAATATTTTTTCTATTTGATTTATATTGCACAATTTTTGTATGGGTATAGATCTTGATCAAAACTTAATAGTTCAAGTTGACTTAGAATTACATGATAGTAATTTAGAAGAGGATGACAATGTTCGACATGAATAAGATGAGAATTATAGACGAGATTCTATTTTAAGGATAATTTGACACATCAAATGTGGATTGACTATTAAATGAGTTGTTAAAAGTGGACCAAAATATTGTTCTTATTTATGCATTTTATCCCAATGTTGTGTTGTTGTTGGATCTATGATTTAATTATATTGTGATAATTTGGTGATTTATTTTAGTTTGTTTTGTTACTAACGGACTCATGAGTCATATGTTGTGTGTATCCGGTCTTTTTTATGACATTATTGTGCTATTATTATTATTGAAAATAAAATTTAATTATCATGTATGAATATGTTCTTTCTTTGACATTACTGTCATTAATTATATCTATTTATTAATTGTAATTCTTACATATTATGTTGGAGATTGAAAGATCAAAATAATAAAGAAATCAAAATGACAACTCAACCAGAGAGCTATTAAGATGGTCAGATGATATGAATGCATTTTTTCTTGATGTCTTGAATGCGCTAAAGGGAACAAAGTGGATGGTACGTTTACTAAAACTGCATATGATAACGTATTTGCAGTTCTAAGATCATCATTTGGAAACCAACTTAGGAAGAAAAATTTTAAGATAGTATTTGTTTTCAATAACTCTGAGGTCAGAGTCAAGAGAGTTATGGAGTCAGCAGTGTCATAGGAGTCAAAGTCACAGTGACTCCAAAATTGACTCGGGACACACTCTCACATATTTGTGTCTCCTTTCCAATATACAGTGACACATTTCCAACACACAGTGACTCCAAAATTGGAGTGAACAAAAAATTTACAATTTTGTTCCCTGAGTCATTATGACTCTGTTCCCATCTATATTGTGACCATCGCACCAAAAACTTGGCTGTGTCATTTTTTCACGGACTCATTGACTATGACTCAAGAGTAAGAAAAATCAAACTCAACCTAAGAATAGGCTAATGACATTGAAAGATAACTTTAAAATTTGTTATGATCTATTTCATGGTCTAAGAGGTATTTATGGAATCCAATGACAAGGATATTCGAAGTTGAACATGAAGTTTGGAATGAATATTAGTTATGGTAATTATTGTATACTCATTTTGACATTTATCTAAACATTTTCCCATTGAAATCTTAAGCTATATATTTAGAGTAAATGCCCAAATCCGTCCATGGACTTTTTGTAAGAGCCCACTTCCGTCTCTGAAAAAATTTAATTAGTCTCGCAGTACCTGAACTCGCATTCCGTGAGACAAATTAGTCCCTCCGTTAACTTCCCCCGTTAACGACTAACGGAGTAATCCTACGTGGACAGTTAAATTTGACACGTTGCCGTTATGTGCCACGTCATCAGTGAAAAATTAAAAAGGGACAGATCAGTCCCTAATTCTTAAACATAAATATTATTTTCTTCTTCTTCTCCAAATTATCTTATGATTTTCTCCATATGTGTATGTTGATTTAATTGTGCTATGGGATAGTAGAATTAGATTAGATTTTTTGTGTGTTGATTTTATTATACTCTGTGAATGCAGGTTTCAATCATTATTCTCTTATTTAATTATGTTGATGTTGTTAATCTGTTAAGATTATTTTGGTTTGCTTGAGTTCATCTTGTTCCGAGATGAAGTAGTTTAGGGACTGATTTTACTCTTTTAAAATTATTTAGGGACATATCTGTTCCATTTTAATTTACTTAGGGACTGATCTGTCTCTTCCCCACTACCAACTGATGTTGTGCAACCCAAACACTTCAGGTCTAAGATACCTACAGTGAGGCCACCACTTCCAGGAATATCTTCAATTAAATTTGTAGACGAAATGGATGATGGAGGAACAAGTGATGAAGATATTGAGGGTTTTAAGTTTATCCCAACCCCTTATTTCAAGAAATGATGAGACATTGTTATTTTGTTATTGTGTTGGAAGTGTTTTTCACAGCTCCAGATTTGGGTATTCACACTTCCACCACCACCATAGCCTTCACTCTCATTCCTCTCTCTCGGATGACTTTCATTAGGATTACAATGGTTACTTTAGCCTTGTAACATCATCTCTTAATGCTGGGTTAGGAGCAGTAATCCATAGAACAAAAACTATTAGGGTTTCAAAAAGGGGAAAACCATAAGATAATTTGGGAAGGAAGAAGAAAAATAATGTTGTTTATGTTTTAAAATTAGGGACTGATGTGTCCCTTTTTAATTTTTTACTGATGACGTGGCACATAACAACAAAGTGTCAAATTTAATTGTCCACGTAGGACTACTCCGTTAGTCATTAACGGGAAAAGTTAACGGAGGGACTGATTTGTCTCACGGAATGCGAGTTTAGGGACGGCGGGACTAATTAAATTTTTTCAGGGGCGGATGTGGGCTCTTAAAAAAAGTTCAGGGACGAATTTGGGTATTTAGTCTAAATTAAACTCAATTTTTAGTGTACACCAATTATTTTATATTTATTATTTACCGTATATAAAAATCAGTTGTTACCCCAACGTGGCAACTTTCTTGCCACAACTTTCTTGGTTAACTCAAGCTAAAGTTAGTATCTGGAAGTTTCTTCTTCCTTTTTCTTTTTCACCAGTTGAAGATCTTCATGTATTTGTTGCATCGCTGATTTTTAACCGCGCAAGAATCCCTCTCCTTTTCCACATTTTCACAAAGAAAAACACAACAATCTCACTGCAATCTGATGAAGTGAGTGCAGCTAAACTCTCTAATTTTAACTTGTCAACTCACTTGCTTTTATTTTTCATCTATCCTTTCTTATTGGGTACAAAAATATTGGGAAATTTCTAATTTCAAATTTTTGTGTTGTCCTTTCTATTCTTTTTTATTTTATCATATTTTATGCACACATTTTTCTTTTCAAAGTTTAGCAAGATGAAAGGTAAAATCTAGAATTGAAAATCTTGACTACTCATTTTTCAATGTTTGGTGCTTTCATATAAAATTTTATAAGAAGAATCATGGCAAATTAGAAAGTTTTACTAATACTTGCATTTTATCTTCTGACTTCTGTATTTTTCCGTATCGTTTCATTATTTTACTTTTTATTTTGCAGATGAAATCTAGAATTGAAACTATTGACTAGTCATTTGTTTGGTTCTTTCATCTATTTCCTTTTTTAATAATTTAATGAAAATCATGTTAAATTAGATAACTTCCCTTATCCTATGTTGTTAGATTACTTATTTATTCAACAAAATCATGAATAATTGGAAAAAAATATTTTGGAGTCTGTCAGGCTACCGTGCGACCATCCCTAGCTAGATGAACTAGCTGAGAACGATCCTCTACCGTCCAGATGATAGACCCGAGGGCCAATCACTGAGACTATTAATCACGCTCTGATCGCACGGCTGTGATTCATCAACCAGACTTTGGTTCCTGTCTCCTTAGAACTCAAGGATACAGAGGTACGAGCCTATAGAACAGATCCTGTTCAAGTAAGGTCGTGCCCATTATGCCTCGCACGTTATATATAAGGACTTTGTTTAAGCTTATATTTTTCGATGTGGGACTAAAAGCTACCTTGGTCTTTTTGTTTATTATGCTTGTGATGGCGTCCCAAATTAATTAACCTTTGGGGAATTCATAAAACAAATCTTTCAGATTAAAAGTATTGGGTTGTGGATTATTACCAAATCTTTCAGATTAGGAACTGAAATTAGTTTCACAAATCGGGTGGAAATGTTATGTTGGTTATTTCCTCAGAGGTTGTTTTAACTTGAAGAAAAGACCTGGCCAATAGGAAAGGTATGAAAAGAGGATTACTCTGTTTTATATAGGATAATGCTCTTGCAGAGAAACAAAAATGTTCTCATCATGCATGTTCTGTATGATATTTATTTCATTTCAGTTAAATACTGAGGGCGCATGATGAATTTGCCTTGACATTTTCAATGGGATTGTAATTTGTAATTATAAACGATTCAAAGTTCCAGAATGCAACAAAATGTTCCTGGTGCAGTGCAATAGTTTTGGACACCTTTATGTTTGTTTGTATAAAGCCTCTGCTGTCACAATAATTTGCGAAAAAAATCGAAGTCTTCATTCTTCTTCTACTAATAAATTCTTAATCATCATCAATTCATTGATATTTTTTAACTGGTTTTCGATCTGTTGAAGGAAATAGCTAAGATTATTAATGGTTTAGCAGGATAATGCATCCATTTTTCCAGCCTCTAAGGGGATAATGTTGTTGTCAAATGGATTGACGAAAGACATAATTGGATGAAATTGTTGATGTTTACTAACTTGCGTCTAAAGACATAATACATGGCAGAAAATAAATTTCTTTGATCTTTATAGCTGATCCAGCCCTTGTGATGAAAAAGGTTTTGCCATTGCTGCTTTAATACAAAGTTTACTTACCATATCTTCTCACTTTAGAGGTTCCAACTTCCAAGTCTTATATATATATATATATGTAAACACAATTTTAGCATTCATTTTTCATACTTAGTCCTGACATTTACTTTTCTTACTCTTGAATTTTCCTACTATTATAGTAATATATATATATTATCTTGTAATTTTTTTAATATACCAAATAAGGTAACATGAATTACCGGTAATGTTATTTGTATATACCAAACAAGATAATGTAGATTACCTATAATTTAAATGATGGTAATCTGTCTATAAAGTAATCTAGGTTATCCGTGATAATGTGCCAAACACTAACTTAGTTCCTCTTGATATTGTCCCACGAGAGCCATGTGATTGGCCTGACATATCAAGTTTCAGACTATACTCCATGCGATAATCAATTGAATGTGGAGTATCCTGCCCATCCAATTGATCCCATCCAATTGATCAGAGTTAAAACTTTGGAACATATCATCACCATTTAAATTAAATGTTTCCTTATTTTTATCAACATGTTGACTCTTTCTTTAACAATCTTTTTCTTTTGCACTTCCAACAAATTTTACCATTGCACTATCTTTATTATATAACTCAAGCAACTTATCATAATGTTTGATTAGTGTGTACATCTATTTTTTAGCATCTTCTGTAACCTGCATGAGAAATTATAAATATATGAGTAAATAGTCAAATATGTCCCTGAACTTTTTTTAAGAGCCCACATCCGTCCCTGAAAAAATTTAATTAGTCCTGCCGTCCTTAAACTCGCATTCCGTGAGACAAATCAGTCCCTCCGTTAACTTTTCCCGTTAATGACTAACGGAGTAGTCCTACGTGAACAGTTAAATTTGACACTTTGTTGTTATGTGCCACGTCATCAGTAAAAAATTAAAAAGGGACAGATCAGTCCCTAATTTTAAAACATAAACAACATTATTTTTCTTCTTCTTCCCCAAATTATCTTATGGTTTTCCCCTTTTTGAAACCCTAATAGTTTTTGTTCTATGGATTGCTGCTCCTAACCCAGCATTAAGAGATGATGTTACAAGGCTAAAGTAACCATTGTAATCCTAATGAAAGTCATCCGAGAGAGAGGAATGAGAGTGAAGGCTATGGTGGCGGTGGAAGTGTGAATACCCAAATCTGGAGCTTTGAAAAACACTTCCAACACAATAACAAAATAACAGTGTCTCATCATTTCTTGAAATAAGGGGTTGGGATAAACTTAAAACCCTCAATATCTTCATCACTTGTTCCTCCATCATCCATTTCGTCTACAAATTTAATTGAAGATATTCCTGGAAGTGGTGGCCTCACTGTAGATATCTTAGACCTGAAGTGTTTGGGTTGCACAACATCAGTTGGTAGTGGGGAAGAGACAGATCAGTCCCTAAGTAAATTAAAATGGAACATATATGTCCCTAAATAATTTTAAAAGAGTCAAATCAGTCCCTAAACTACTTCATCTCGGAACAAGATGAACTCAAGCAAACCAAAATAATCTTAACAGATTAACAACATCAACATAATTAAATAAGAGAATAATGATTGAGACCTGCATTCACAGAGTATAATAAAATCAACACACAAAAAATCTAATCTAATTCTACTATCCCATAGCACAATTAAATCAACATATACATATGGAGAAAACCATAAGATAATTTGGAGAAGAAGAAGAAAATAATATTTATGTTTAAGAATTAGGGACTGATCTGTCCCTTTTTAATTTTTCACTGATGACGTGGCACATAACGGCAACGTGTCAAATTTAACTGTCCACGTAGGACTACTCCGTTAGTCATTAACGGGGGAAGTTAACGGATGGACTGATTTGTCTCACGGAATGCGAGTTCAGAGACTGCGAGACTAGTTAAATTTTTTCAGAGACGGAAGTGGGCTCTTACAAAAAGTCCAAGGACGGATTTGGGCATTTACTCTTTAATTTAAATGTACACGTAATTTTATACACATATTTAATTATGAATTGACACATCAATAAAAGTGTTTTACTCAACAACTAATTAACTAAAAAATCATATAAATCAATTAATGTAATTGACTAATAGTATAAAATTTTTTATATTGTCAGTACATCATAATTAAACTCATAAAAATTATAGAATATTTATATAACATTCATCCTTTAGATTGTAACAATTTGAATAGAAAAGTGACTCAATATTATATTTCAACGATAAAAATTAAAAATAAGTATTATATAAATGTTGTATAACTTTTTATTGTAGATATAGTATTTCTTATAAACACGCATATAACATTTTATTACTATAATATATATAGCATATATTGAATATTAAGTGGATATATAATTATTCAACATATACTATTATCCAATTTTTTATTTGGACTAATGTATTCATTAATGATAAGTTAGTAGCTTTTTTATTTAGAATACATTAGATAATGTTTGTGATGATTGAGTAGGAATTGATCAGATTAATTTATCTATATTTAAATTTTAAATTCAACTCAATTCACATCAAATTCTACCAAATCACCCATAAATTTGAAAACTAAAATCATTTCATACTTTCAAAATTTTTTATTATAGAAATGAAATCAAAACGATTTCTCCTATCCTCTCCCAGCAAGAAATTAAAAGATAAAGAACTACGATGATTAGCCAGAAAAAAATATATTATTTGTACAAGTTTTATTCAATCTTATATCAATAAACACTTTATTTTTTAATGAAGTGTAGATTTCATTTAATTAAATCCACATTCAACTTAAAATAAAGTTAAGTCTAAAAGTTATTTTGTATTAAAAAACAAAGAAATCAAGATGACAGCACATAAAAATGTTTTATTCGGTGGATTTGCAATGGGACACATGGAAGGCTCAACACTTGAGAGCCGAAAGAAGAGAAAGATATTAAAAAACTTGTAATGAAATTAATGGACCACACATTTTTTGTTTTATTATTGACAAAAATTTAAATTAGGGGAGGAATTCCATACCACCAATCTCAACGAGAATTTATGAAAAAATTTATATATCATTTATAAAAAAGATTTTTCAAAATTTAAATTCAATTAACGTTCAACATAAAAAAAATTGAATCAAATGTGTCAATTCTCATTGTCACTGGACCAACCCTCTACAGGTTGAACCATACATCCTTTGAAATGTTTTCTTATAATAATTGACAGAACGGTGCATTAGCCATTAACATCATCTGAGGAGAAAGACAGGCCACGCTCCCTACTTCTTCCACACATGTAATTTTATAATTTTATTTTGGTATCCATTTTATATATTAGTATAGATAATATATATTAATAAAATGTTTAGGTCAAAAGAAAAGTTTGTTTAGTCTAAGTGAAGACATAATTCTTAGAGTAAATACTTTGGTTCCTTAAAATTAATATGAAATATAAAATAATTTCTTAAAATATAAAAATAATAATATAATCTTTTAAAATTTATTATATTGATAAAACAATCTCTTAATATATAAAAGTAACAATATAATTTTTTAAAATTAAAATTTTAGGATAATATAATTTCTGTTTGTCCTAAATTTTTAATTTTGAGGAATTATTTTATCTTAAAATTTCAAATTTAAAGATCATAATATTATTCATCACATCAAATCTTAACAAATCAAATTATTATTTTCGTATCTTAAATAACTAGTCTTGTACTCGTGCGATGCACGGAGATTATATCAAATTTTATATTTAAGATATTAAATAATTGAAAAAAATATTTGTATAAAAGGAAGTTAAATGAAAATATGTTATTCATAAATTTATTTTGTAAATATAACAATAAAAATACATAATAAAATTATTATTATATTAGTGGATGCAAATAAAATTATTCAATCACATAATTAGTTTTCATCTTTTTCAATATCAAATTTGTATTCATAAAATATTTATAATTATTCTCTTTCAACAATCAACAAAAAATAATCATAATTTACAGATTATCAATCACTAAAAACTACCGAAATCATAGAAAATATTTCAAAACTAATAATTATCAATCATTAATAATTACTAATTATTCATATATATTCCCGTCCAACAATCAATAAAAATACTAAAAATTACTAATTCATGTTCATAATTATTCCTAATTAACAAAAAATATTAAAAATATGTAATATCAATCACTAAAATTCTCTAAAATATTCACTAAAAATAATTAAATTACAGGTAAAACATTCAAATATCACTAATTATCAAATATTAATAATTACTAATAATTCGTAATTATTCTCTTTTAAAAAAAACATGTTCATTATTTATGTTTTACATTTCCCGTGAGACAGTTAATCAATCATGTCAAATATTAAATTATGAAGAATAGAAAATGAGGAGAAGAATGAAACAATAAAAAATATAGAAGAAAGATGAAGAATAGAAAATGAAAGAAGAAAAATTAAAAATAAATTAAAAAATATAAAAAAATGAAGAATGACTAAGAAGGTAGATGAAAAAATGAAATAAGAAAGAAAAAAAAAGCAAGAAATAGAAATGATAAAATAAGAGAGGAAGAGAAAAAAAAATGAAGTTGAAAGGGTTGAGAAGGTGGAAAGATATATATATATATATATATATATATAGATGATTTGACCATAATTTAACATCAAATGCTATAAACAAAGAAAAGAATCTGAAAGAAGATTTTTTATAATGTGAATGTAAATAGAAAATTTATATAAAGAAGATTTTATTATATATATTTCGAAATAAGATTTTCCAAATTTATATTATGAAATGTGAATAGACATTTCCAAATCAAATATTATCATTTACAAATATTTTATGCATAAAATCAATTATTCTAAATAAAATAAAAGATACATATTAGATATTAATATTTAAAAGATACATTAAAGATTTGTAAATATCTTGAAAGAATAAAAATAAAGGATACCTTAAATTGCATACGTGTCACATTTATAGAGACTCAATTAATGGGCAAATTGGTAATCAACCATCACCTGTCTTTTACAATATTATATAGACTATTTTATTATCTCTGATAAATCTTGAGATACTAAGGGGGTGTTTGGTGCATTACCGAGGAAGATTACCGGTAATCTAGATTACCTTACAGATAGATTACCTCCAATTAAATTACTCGTAATCTACATTACCTTGTTTGGTATATATAAATAAGATTACCGGTAATCCACATTACCATGTTTGGTATATTATCCATATTACAAGATAATCTATATATATTACTATAATACCCTCTAAATAATTATTAAATGAATTAATCAAATATAATTATATTATATATATTATTGAAATATGTAAAATACATATAAAATGAATTAATCAAATATAATTATATTTTAAATTTAATATTAATATTTTTCAGTTTTGACATTAATATAATTATTTACTAAAAATAAAAATCCATTAAAATAATTATAATATTCTTGCAAAAAGTGCAACATAGAAAAAACAAATATAACGCAATAAATTTTTTTAAAAAAAACACCAACAAGAAATGCTACGTGGGTTGTTGAGATAAATTAGGATTTGTGTTAGAAAATTATAAAATTAGGAATAGTAGTGTATTTTGTTAGAGGGGTAATATTGTAATAAAATAAATTAGAAGATTACCAAAGGGTGGTAATCCAGATTGCCACTTGATACGGAGGTAATCCACATTACCACTATCTTTGTCAAAACAAACAAATCAATCTGGATTACCAGTATCTTTGTCAAAACAAACAAATCAATCTGGATTACCAGATAATTTAATTGCAAGATTACCGATAATCTATGTAGATTACCTCGTACCAAACGCCTTCTGAAGGTAATATTTACTCTAATTCTTAGTTCATTAAGTAATTATCCACACAATTGCAGGTTACATATTAATAGAATATATTTGACCATAATAATATTTAAGTACAATATTGATCAGATGAGTTAATTCTATTAGCAACACATGAAATGCGAGAAAGTTGTTTAATTTTATATACTTTATATAAAGAAAATTATATTAGTTTTAAATTCTATTCACTCAAGTTAGCCATCGTTCATAAAACTTAACCTTAACAAAAA
The DNA here is from genome assembly GCA_013621005.1 of Aeschynomene evenia. Taxonomy (NCBI): domain Eukaryota; kingdom Viridiplantae; phylum Streptophyta; class Magnoliopsida; order Fabales; family Fabaceae; genus Aeschynomene; species Aeschynomene evenia. Next base: position 11,910,057 of record CM024268.1, read on the forward strand.
ATAAAATTTTAATTAAATTAATCAAGTATCATTGTATTAAATGTTAAATGTACACCATAACATAATCAGCTATTATATAAAATAATTTAACCTTATATTAATATATAATATTAAAAATTAAATTATTATATATAACTGATTTTATAATTTACAAAATTATTTTACTTTTTTTATCTTATTTAATATTAATTTTAAAATTTTCTTACACAAAAAATTTAGATAAAATGTGGTCCAATTAAAGATTTTGTCCGAATATTTGCAAACACAGAACATGCAATCAAAACATATCTTCTTGAAGCTTCCATGATCATTTAACCCTCTCAAATCTGAATCCTACGAGACATGTGTTGTTTTCTGTGTACAGTGGGTCCAATATACGAAAATAAAAGACAAAACTTTTGATTTTGTTTTAATCCAAAAAGAAATCCAGCAATATATCTTTACTTTACGGGCCTCCACATATTTTTTTTATGGTGTTAATTTCCCAAACAAAAAAGGAAAAAAATAAAAAGAAAAACGGTTCAAAGTATGAATATTCCATTTTCCTACAGATATTATTTGATTTCTACATCTTCCATTCCAACATTTAGCTAAACAACATAGTAGATTGGCACCATCCTTACTTTACTAAAGAAATCACAATCGAAGGATATGATATCCCTAGAATTGGTTTTTGGATTTGTAATATCTAATTCTAATTACAAAATATTAGATAGTATTATATTCTGTTATTTTATGTATGTAATAATCCTATTTTTAAAACTATTAATTAATTTTTAAAATTATTAAATTAATATATAATATTAAAATTTAAATTGACAATTTTAAATAATAATTCAATTTTTAAAATTATTAATTACATTTTTAAAATTTAAATTAATATATATTATTAAAATTAAATTATTACTTATAATAATATAAAAAAATATTTCTTTCTTTTACCATAGTGATTCTAAAATATTCTATATTCTATAAGTCTCTCTCAAGCTAAAATGTTATGAATATCAAACACTTTCAACTTAAACAAAATTAAAATATTCTACAACCACTATAACAAAATAATAAACTATAATATTTTCTAATACAAAATATAAAATTAATATTAATAGAGTTTGACTAGCTAAATCAAAATTCTTCAAAACAAAATGTCATTTGCACATTTGAAGTTTCATACAGATTAGCCGAAAAATATGAATGAAGAGATTAACCAAAACTAATCAAAGTCAATTTTTATCACCTATGTAAATAAAATGAAAACTCAATTACTCACAATAAAAATTAGATGGTGTGAAATAGAACACACAAAATACAATAAAATAATCGGCTTAGAAATAGAACAATCTAATCCATTTCATACCATAAAAGACATTCATTCATTTTACAACAGCAGTGAGAGATTACTCAAAACACAAAAAAAGAGCAAACTAATACTTCTGCATTTTCCACTCAAAAAACAGAAAAAAAAATAAAAATCTAGAGCCTCTAATTCTTCCCTAACACTATCATCAACAAGGCATGGATCCAAAAAAACAGAAATCCAATTGCCTTAAGGGAAATACAAACTATTGTGACTTGATCATAAATATATCATCACTCACTCTAATAAACTATATTACATTGAGATTTTACACCAAAAAACTACACTGTACAAAGGGGTGAAACCAACATGATAATGAGGGATTTGGATTGCAAATAGACCACATCATCATCTACCAGCAGTTGTAAGGGTTCTTTCTTTGGACGCATCAGAATTTGGGGTCAATGATGGTAAAGGAAGGGACTCAGAATTAGCAGGTGCTGAAGTTTCTGCTGCTACCAACTCTTCATGTGCAGGTTGAAGTGGTTTTGGTGTGTATGTGAAGGAAAGGTCTTTGTTTGCAGAAAGAGCAAGAAGCTCTTTCTCCTCTAACCCTTTTGTTGGCCCCAAACTGCATCTATCTGGGGTGTGTTTAGCCAATGCATCTTTAAACTTCTTGATCTGTAATTAAAAAGAGAGATTTCAAATTGAATGTTGTTATTGATAAGGAATCTAGCACTATTACTTCAACACCATAGTTCCACAGAAACATCAATGTGGTTGCATATATTTTTATCCATCCACTAGATTGTCTCCTTACACACCGTCAGAAATCGAATCCTGACTAGATGACTAGGCCGCCTCGTGGTTAATGAATGCATTTAAACATATGATTTAAAATTTGAATCTTAAACATCAGCCACTAAACATGAATCATAATCTTATCCAAAAGATAAGAGGGGGGAACAAAATAATTATGAACAAAGCTATGCTACATAGATCACAGATATGCATAATATGAACTAATTAACCAAATCCAAAAAAAAAAAGAGGGCCCAGTGCACGAGGCTCCTACCTGGTCTGGGAGGGTAGATGTACGCAGTCTTACCCTCAATTAACCAAATCCAAAAAAGGTAAGAAAATTAGGCCAAAAAGATTGAGATAGCATGTGGACTAACCGTGGCATTGGTACAGCTAAAGCTGCATAAACGACCATGAGCACCTCTATAGAACCGGAAAAAGGGAAGAACATGAACACCAAGGCTATAACACATGGATTTATGATCCTCATAGTTCACTTGAAGGAACTGAACATCCGGGTTCATCTCAGCCAATTGACATAACTGCACACAAAACATAACCCAAATTTAACATCAGAAACCAATATCCCAATTAGGCAAAACCAAAGAAATCAAGAATTGATGTACCTTAGGATGAAGGGCTTTGCAGCCACCACAACCAGGAGAGAAGAAATCAACAATAACAAGCTTGTCCCCTGCGTTTTGAAGTGAGTCCACAAGGTCTTGTGCAGAAGTAACCTCTCTCATGTTGGGTTGAAGCCCTTTCTCCCACCATTTCTGAACCTTCCCAATTCTAAGAGTCATCTGCAGAAAAAACCCATCATTACAAAGAAGGTTCCGGAAAAACCCCTCATAAAATACAAAAAAAAAAAAAAAAATCCCCTGAGAAATTAAATGCAAAAAAAAAAAAGAAGAAATTTGGAAAGTTTTCATGAAATATAACAAAGTTTCCCATCATACAAAGAAGGTACCAGAAAAACACCGTCGTAAAATACAATAAATCCTCTAAGAAATCAAACACCGAATATTCAATAGAAGAAATTTGGAAACTTTTCATGAAAAATTAACAAAATTTCCCCCCATACGAAGAAGGTTCCAGAAAAACCTCTCATAAAAATACAAAAATCCTCAGAAATTTGAAAACTTCTCATGAAAAAAAAAAAACTCGACCAAACCAAAAAAAATACAAAAAGTCTTAACTCTAGAAATAAAAAGTCAAAACCCAGAAATCTCCTAAAAAACATAAAAATTAGATTTTTACCAACCTGAGCTGTAGTTGAAGGACGAAATTGCGAATTAACTCTGGTGGGTGTTGCTCTATTCACACGGAATACAATCTTTTTGCCATGAAACTCAGAAGAAAAGGGTGAAGATCTAAGAACCTGGGATTTCATCTTCAGAGAAGGGAACCTCCCAGAACCAGAACCAGAACCGAAGCTAAAATTCTTTGGAACAATAGAAACCTTGCGATTATGATGTTGTGAATCACCATGCCATGAAGAAACCAAGCTTGTCTTGGTCAAAACCTCAGCCATTCGATCTCTCTTCGATTCAGAACTCCCAAAACAAACCTCTCTTCTATGTTAATCTTCAACTCTTCGTTTTTCTTCGAATTTTCTCGAGAAAAAGAGAGAAAAATGGAAAAGGAGAAACCCTCTGAACAAGAAACGAAGAAGAAGGAAAAGGGTCGGCACAAAAAAACTTTATCCAAAAGCAATGGCAAAACCAACGTGGGTGGTGGGGTAAAGTTGCCGGTTTGAAATGGGAAACGGAAGCAATGGAAAAAGATATATAATATAAGAATATAATTTAATAAGTAAAAGGACTACCAACTCAGCAAAAAAATATATTAAAAAATTTTAAGATGATAAAGAAAGGGATAAAAATGGGTTATATATATCCACAAATTAAATTATATTTTATATCTTTTGAACAAATAAATTTGAGTAAAATTTATTTTTTAATTTTTCAATAAAAAATTACTTATGAAAGTAAATAGATAGAGATAACGCGTGGACTTTGAATAATGGAAGAAAAAAATGTCTGAAATTTCAATCCACTTATTCTTAGTGTAAATTAATTTTATATAAATTAATACATGAATAAAAGTTTTTAATTTAATGATGTACTAATTAAAAAATTACAAATAATTTTTTATACTATCAATACATAATAATAATAATTGAACTCTATGAAAATAAAGAAAGTTTTTCAAATGTGAAAAAATGTGGTGTGACTCGTTATCCATTTTAATTTTTTTATTATGGAATGAAGATTTATATTTGTTATCAAACCAATTATTTTAATTTTTTTTTCAATTAACAAGACGTAACAAAGTAAAAGTAAGGCTTGATCAAAACAGATAATGTTAAAATATTGCGTGGATTGAATGGAATCTCAAGTTCAATGGTTGGTGATGAAGTTTGATGGGACCGTAGGTAGGATCGGACGGTGGGAAAGTGATCGTGCAGGGACACGTGTCGATTTATTGTGGCGTCGTGGAGAAGTGCAATTGGATAAGAGACATTTATGGTACAATTGGGACCATCATGTGTGATGAAGCTAGCATGTTGGAACACGTTGCATCTTCGGATTTCAGTTGATGCCTTTTTTTTTTTTTTTATCTGTTTTTGAAAGATTTTGGATAAAATGATGCCACTTATCAACTTGCTGAAATGCCACCTCATAACTAGTCAATCAAATAGGTTTAGGGTCAATTTCGATAAAGAGCTTAATTAATGGTCCGTTTGGATTACAGTGTTTTTGATTTTTTCTAACTTCTGACTTATCAGAAGTTACTTTATCCTGTTTGACTATATAACTTATGACTTCTTCAGAAGTTATTTCAGTGCTTTTGGAGAAATCAGAATATTTGACTTTTCTAGAAGCACTTTTCAAAATAATTGAAATAAATTTTTTTGTTATTTTATATCCACGTACAAAATAACTTATTCATAAGTTACTTCTAAGAAGTTACTTTTATATAAGGACTTAAATAAGTTGTTTATCCAAACTAGCTCTAAATCCTTATAAAAAAGAGCTTCTTAATAAGGACTTTAATAATAAGTAACTTTTGAAAAAGTTATTTTGTGTTTGGAAGTAAAATAATATAAGTGCTTATTTTTGTTTATAGTTGTAGATTTTAGAAAGTTGTGCAAAGACTTTTTGAAGAAGTTAAATATTTTCACTTATCCAGGAAGCACTTAAAATAACTTTTGAAAAAGTTAAAAGTTATATCAAAATTAATCCAAACATCTATACAATAACTTATAACTTATAAAAAGTTAAAAAAAAGTCATAAGTTTGCTATCCAAACTTACCGTTAACCCTTTTTAAAATTTTTTTTATTGTAGTGATAAATAATTAATGAGATGGTGGTATTAATTGAGGACATGTGAACTGTGAACAACTTTATAAAGATATGTTTTTTTAAATTTTTTTATAATTTGAGTAAAATTGAAATATTTATTGTAAAAGGAATTATTAAAATATAATCAATGCATTCAATTGTGTAACATTTTTACATTACCCAAAAAAAAAAATTGTGTAACATTTTAGAGTAAAAATGTGTAAGATGTGGGCATTATTAAATATATTGAGAGAAAAAAATACATAATATGTGAATAAATATTATATTTGAGTACAATATTAATGGAATAAATGTTTAGGTTTCATTTTATTATACAGTAAATGTATATCTTAAAAGTGCTTATGTTATCCGACTCATAGTGCAATTTTTATTTTTTTATGTTTGATATGTGAAAAATTATATTTTTTTAATTAAAGAGATAACTAATTATTAATTTTTTAAATTATTTTTTCTTTTAATTTTAAAGTATTTAAATATAAAAAGAGAATATATTGAAAAAATATATAATGAATTACGTTAAAAAACTTGAAAATTAGATTGAAAAATAATAATTTTAAATTTTTTACTTGATTAACCCAATTACGCACATTAAATATATAGAAAATGTACACATAAAAACATATCATATTACACACATCAAACTATAGAAATGTACATATCAAACATATTTAGTGACATATACAAAACATATAAAAAGATACATACCAAACATACACAATGCACATATCAATTACGCACAATTTCACACACTAAAATACTAAAATGCACACATCAAATATGTAAAAATAATTTCTATATGAACATTATGTGTGCACTGAATTTTGTGTCACATTAACCTTTTATACGACATGTATACAATGACGCCTATTTATGTGTACATACAGTCAAATGGTTTTATCATGTACCATTTCTCTCCATTACACCAATGTTTTAAAACTAAACTCTAATTGCTTTCAAATTTTAATTGATAAATTTAAATATTATCTTTTTAATTTGGTGATTTCGTTAAGTTAAACCTAAAAAGTGAATCAATGGACATCAAATCATCCCTTCTCATCTTTCTATTGAATAAGTCAACATAAAAATATTATATTGCTGGTAGGTGGAGGACACCAAATATTGAATCAATCAAGCCATCAAGGTCTTCCTTATGCAAATTTCTTTTCTATTTCTTTTTTTCTTTCCGTTTTTAGGTAAATTTTCTACAAATTCAAAATAGATTCCAACTTTTGACTAACGGGCCACAAGGCATAACATAACTTACCTACTAATATTAATTGGGCCCAAATTCCACCAAATGAAGTAAACAGTAAATCCATTAAGTGGTGAGCATTGGACCCACTCATCTTATTTCACTCCTTCTAGATTGTGGAAACAAATTTAATGCCTGCTGGCCAATTAAATAATGTAAAATAATAAAGAAAGAAAAAAAAAAGTAAAGGAAAATTATATTCATAAAGTTATTTCACCTTCCTCTCTTAAAGATTATTGATCTCTAGAAATATTATTCTTAATTTTGCATTTAAAAAAAGTAAATATCATCTAAAGAGTTATGTTATTCATATAATTTTTTTTCACAATTTTATATTAATAACTATTTTATTTATCATTAAAAAAGAGTAAAATCTATTGAAATAGAATCCATGCCTCATCTAATCTATATTATTATATCTATGCTATTATATAAAGATGATTCAAACTAAACTATTTTTTATATCCACACTTATTTAGATAGTTAATTTTTGAATTCTAAAAGTTAAATTAAAAAATTCTAAAATTAAATTAATGAAAAAGATAACATCTTTAAATACAAACCATTCTATTGTTTTTTTCTTTTTCAACCTTTAGATCTTTGGGATTATTTTTCAAGTTAAAGTTGGTATCTGGAAACTTCTTCGTTTATGTTTTTTGATGTTGCAACCGCACAAGAACTAAAACTACCATTGGTAAGTATAATAAGAATCCCTCACCTTTTCCACATGTTTTACAAACCACCTTTTAACAACAATCTCCATTGTACTGCAGTGCAGTGTGATAACTCTCTTGAAGCCCAAAAGTGAGTGCAGCTAAAATTTCAAATTTTAACTTGTGTCAACTCACTTGCTTTCATCTTTCATCTAACCTTTCTTGATGGGTCAAAAACTATTGGGAAATTTCAAATTAGTATACTTTACTACTACTTTGTCTTTTTTTTGTTGTCCTTTGTATTTTCATATTTTTTCAAAGACTATGAAAGGTAAAATTTTGAATTGAAAACTTTGACTACCCATTTTTCTAAGTTACCAGCTTTCATATAAAATTTTATAAGAAGAACCATGGCAAATTAGAAAGTTTTACGAATACTTGCATTTTATCTTCTGACTTCTGTATTTTTCCGTATCGTTTCATTATTTAACTTTTTATTTTGCAGATGAAATCTAGAATTGAAACTCTTGACTAGTCATTTGTTTGGTTCTTTCATCTATTTCCTTTTTTAATAATTTAATGAAAATCATGTTAAATTATAAAACTTCCCTTATCCTATGTTATTTTTTCTGTTTTGTACGTCTATTTTAGATTACTTATTTATTCAACAAAATAGTGAATAATTGGAAAAAAATATTTTGGAGTCTGTCAGGCTACCGTGCGACCATCCCAAGCTAGATAAATTAGCTGAGAACGATCCTCGACCGTCCAGATGATAGACCCGAGGGCCATATCACTGAGACTATTAATCACGCTCTGATCGCACGGCTGTGTGATTCATCAACCAGACTTTGGTTCCTGTCTCCTTAGAACTCAAGGATACAGAAGTACGAGCCTATAGAACAGATCCTGTTCAAGTAAGGTCGTGCCCAATCAACCTCGCATGTTATATATAACGACTTTGTTTTAGTTTTAAACTTCCGATGTGGGACTAAAATCTACCTTGGTCTTTTTGTTTATTAACCTTTGGGGAATTCGTAAAATAAATGGTTCGAAAGTATTGGGTTGTGGGTTTTTATGAAATCTTTAAGATTAGGAACTGAAATTAGTTTAAAAATGCGGATGAAAGTGTGATGTTGGTTACTTCCTCAGAGGTTGTTTTAACTTGAAGAAAAGGCTTGGCCAATAGGAAGGGTATGAAAAGGGGATTACTCCGTTTTTAATAGGATAGTGCTCTTGCAAATAAACATAAGTGTTCTCATCGTGCATGTTCTGTATGATATTTATTTGACATGTTCAATGAGACTGTAATTTGTAATTATAAACGATTCAAAGTTCCAGAATGCAACAAAATGTTCCTGGTGCAGTGCAATGTTTTTGGATACCCTGATGTTTGTTTGTATAAAGTCTCTGCTGTCATAATAATTTGCGAAAAAAAATTGAAGTCTTCATTCTTCTTGTACTAATAAATTCTTAATCATCCCCAATTCATTATTTTTTTTTTAACTGGTTTTCGATCTGTTGAAGGAAATAGCTGAGATTATTAATGGTTTTGCAGGATAATGCATCCATCTTTTTCTAGCCTGTAAGGGGAAATGGTTTGAGTCTATTGCTTTTTCATGATTTGGCTTTAGATATTCTTCTGGTGACCAAAGTGCAGTAATCTAATATATAATATAAAAGCACTAGCTAGGAAGATAATGTATTGTTGCTGTCCCATGGATTAAGGGAAGGCATAATTGGCTGAAATTGTGTTGATGTAATTAGAATTACTAACTTGGGTCTAAAGACATAATACATGGCAGAAACCAAAGTTTCTTTGATCTTTATAGCTGATCCTGCCCTTGTGATGAAAAAGGCTTTGCTATTGCATTTATAATATAAAGTTTACCAATTATATGTTCTCGCGTTAGAGGATCAAGTCTTATATGTTGGAAAATAGGCGGATCCACATAAGTGAACGGGATAATGATTCACGTACTGGAACAAATGTACAAATGTTGTTGTGAATGTGGATACTGTAGATGTTCTCTAATGTCGATCAGTTTTTTAGTACATTTTTTCTATTCCAAAAGGTACTATGATCTTTTATTTAGGGGAAGTTTTTCAAAATATTTGTAAAAGTACAATTGTGATGATTGAAAGTAGATTGTGACCCTCCACCATTATAATTTTGGCCCTCGCCACTTGAATTTTGGATCAGTCCCTGCATATGCTATCATTTTACTTGCATTCATGTTGCAATACAATTCAATTGATACATGACATGACATGCTGCAAATGACCTTTTTCCCCACAAAGTGACCAAGTGAAATGATGAAGAGACACATTCTATAATGCATCCCCTCCTCAGTTTACAGATTCAAGCTAAGTTCCATTGACATATGGTTCCCCACCTGAGTGGATGGATATCTATTCACTAGTTTTTCAAGCAAATTTTTGCAACAAATCTCGTTAAGTGAGTTGGATTAGTGAAGTAATGAACCTGAGTAAGCTATATATTCACTGTTAGATCAGTAAGCTATATAACTATCAGCGTTTTAAGCAAGAGAGATTTACCCTAATCCTCAAATTAATTTTCACATTCACTCTAATTCTTGATTTCACTCTCACGGTTGAACCTCAAAAACCTTCTTACCTTTCTCAGTTCTTTGAAGGAATTTTTTACGATTTTGTAACCTGTGTTGGTGTTGTTGTCTTTTTGTTTTCACACATAAAATTGCTGCAATTCAAATTACATCAAGAAAAAATAATTACATATTTAAGTAATTGAAATGATTCTCTTCAACTTATCCTGTGTTCTTTTATGTAATGGAAGTAAAGATCACCAACAACACAAACAAAACAATAAGTATTGTATCAATATAGTTTTTTCCAAAAGTTTATTCCATTTCCATGAACTCTCGTTTTGGTTCTTCTCTACTAGACCACCTGATTTTTCCTACTACCCTTGTCTCTTAGGTAGATGATAGATATATAGCATCAATAACTATAAGAAGAACAACAGAAAAGGAAAAAATGGAGGCCATGGTTTACAAATTTTATAATATGTGTTCTTCATCTGGGTCTGATATTTATTAGTTTTAGATAATAAGAAGACAGAGCTATTGAAGTCCCCTGCAGGTGCTAAGAAAGGTAAGAAGGTTTTTGAGGGCAAAGCTTCAACCGTGAGAGTGGAATCGAGAGTGAGAAAGAGAGAATTAGAGTAAATGTAAGAATTAATTTGGGGATCAGGGTAAATTTGGGTATTAGGGTAAATCTCTCTTGCACAAAACGCTGTCATTTTGGTTAATGGAGACAGTTTAAAGATATATCGGTGTCTGATTTTAAATACTGTTAGGAACTCACTTGTCAATTTCTAAATGTCAGGAATTAATTTGTCTTAAATGAAAATTATGAGAGACCAATTTGAGTTTACCCTAATTATTAATATTCCTTTCGTAAAATTTTGAAAATAACAAATAAAAAAAATGAAAAATAGATCTCTTATTTTCTCTTCAATTTTGCTGGTGAGTAGTTTTGGCTTTCTGCTCTAATTAATTAGTCATTAGGGACATAGGGTTACTCACTTTCCCTCAAACACCAGTCTCTCCAACCACCGCCGTCGCGGTGGCCGCCTCCTACCGCCGTCGCCGCGCTCTATCCTCCAGTGTTCGGCTCCTCCCGCGCCTTCGACGTTCGATCCTCTTCGGTCTTCGTTCAGGCCCTTTTGTTATCGTCTTCCATTGATTGTGCAGTGTCGCAATCAGAGAGAGCGCGACATGGCTGCATCTGGTAGCAGCGGTGGCCTAAAGACCTTGATAGGCGCCGCAATAAGGCAAGGTGTCACGGAGGCCCGGGCCCGAATCTTCGGGCACCAGCTGAACCCAACGGGCCAGAAATCCCCCCACAAGCTCCTCCGCCAGAAGCTTTACGGCGAGAAGGTGGCTCAATGGTACCCTTACGACATCAAGAAGGACGACCCTCTTGTCATGGCCCGTCAAGAACAAGAGTCAGTTTTTTTTGTGTTTCTCTCCCCTAATTGATGCTCACTACGTGTTTGTGATTATGCCTCTGACATTTTTTTTGCTTACTTTTATTTTGGCGTTTGATGCTGTTATTTTGCGGGTCAAATTTGATATGGGTTTCTTTATTTTCTTTGGATGGTATTAGGGAATGTTCACTACGTGTTCGTGATTATGTCTCTGCCGATAATTTTTTTTTTTCATTTTCAATTTTTTATGCACTTTGCTGCTGTGATTGCCAGTATGTGAGAGTGAATGAACTGAATGTTGTTATAAACTTTTTGCATTTTCTTTTTTTCCCTCTTTTGGGGTATGGGATGGGATTTTGGTGATTGAGTGTTTCGTTTGGTTGAGAATTTTCTGCATAATATGAGGCCCTAGAACCGTATGAGGAACTTTGTAATGGTGTATGATCAGCTCCATCAATATTATAAGTTGAGTGTGGTGGTGTAGACAACAATGTTGGTTTTTCTTCTCTGCAATGTTCAACATTAGAATGAGCTTCTGTATATATTTATGTTATGTGAGAGCAAAATGTTATCTTTGATTTTCTTTTTTGACGAAAAATTGTTTGTGTAAACAAAATTCACCACCCCTAAAATTTGTGAAAATAACATTCAACCCCATAGTTTTCAGAAATCAATACCCCACCCTTTGAGAATTCAGAACAGTTGCAGGTTGCTCCAATGTAAGTGAGGACTAGTTAATGGTTCTGATACCATAGGAAACTATGGCCAAGGAAAGCAACTCATTCTTACTCCTAAGGCTAATCACAGACCTTCATGGGTTGGTAATGCACAAGATGTAGATAAATGTGGCGTTTCAACTACTTTGGATGTTGAATGTTATTTACCCAAATTTATATGGTGACATGTGGATGTGGTGTTGGTTCTCTGGGGGCATAACAACAAAAACTTATGGTGTTGTTTGATTTCCATTTTCATTTTCTGTTTTCATTTCCTGTTTTCTCTGTTTTCGAAATTTTGTGAAGGAAATATTGAAAATAGAGAAAACGTGATTTTATTGTTTTCCATCCTCTGTCTTATCCAGAAGCTCACATTCCATGAGCTGAAGTTATCCTCTTTGTGAAGGGTGGTGAATGTTATTTAGCCAAAATTTATTCTTTAACTTTTGTCCCATTCTCTTGATATATTTGCTATCTCTATCCACCATATATGACTTTGGGCTTAGTTTGCTGTTTTTGATATAAGAATTGTAGAAAGAAGAGGATCATTGGATATAATATATTTGGTTTGAACTTTACAAGTTACTATTATTTTTCTGATAACTTATAAGTGCTCTACTTCTTTCTCAATATGTAAACTTTAATAAATTTAGCAAAGGTTTTTACTGGTTTCCTCTGTGAAGTTGGCTGTGTTGTTTTGCAGTAAGTGCATTCTTGTAATTAAAATTTATGTCTCTAGAAATTAAGTGTCCAAAATTTGTGGAGTACTAGTTTACCTTACATTGACTCCCACTCATTGTAAACTTCTGATGAATTTATTTTCTTTGTTCTTTGTAGACGTTTGTCGAAGCTTGAAATGTTGAAGCGACGAGGCAAAGGACCGCCCAAGAAGGGACAAGGAAGACGTGCTGCCAAGCGCAACAAGTAAATTGCAATTTTACTTGCGGATGGAATAATATTCTGGGTACTATTTTGAGTTAAAAACAAGTATTTGTTAGAAGGATAGACCCTATCTTTCGTTTTTCGTCATAGTAAAATTAGTACACTTGAAAGCTAAAGCCATTAGGTGGTATTTGACCTTTTTGTGCTAATTACATTTACATATCAAAAAATTGATGCAGTCTCTGAATTTCTGTTCTGTATTTGTTATCAAACATAGCCCAAAATAACATCAGAAACATATCAATGCATTATGATTAACATAGTAACTTCTCTAACCAACAATTATATGAAACTAAACCACCCCAAAAACTATTTTCCAATTAAAATCCCTACCTTAAGTGTAGACTGATATATGATATTTTTGAGCTTTGAAAAAGGTGATTTGGGCTTAGGTTCTTCCTTCCTATGGGCTGCAACCCGTGTCTAATGATGGTGGTGTATAATGATTGATGCTTTTTTATGTTGTTGAGCTTGGAAATGGCTTGAAGTGAGGTGCTGGTAGTCACGGTAGCAATAGCACCACATAAGTATGATAGTGGTGGTGGTGGTGGTCATCCTTGAGAATGAGCTTAGTGGTGGATGTAAATTTAATCACATGCACAGTTTTCTTTACTTTTTCATGCTGAGATATCTTAATATGGTTCTTTATTGTATGAATAAGTTAATTTGTCCAATGCTAATCTTTGTGTTTTTGGCTAACCGATTTATTTTACAACATCTGTTTTGTTTCTTACCAGCACAAAGTTTTCTGACCCAAAAAAATAAGTTTAATTGTTGTTGTTTTAAGAATAATGATATCTGTACATCAATTTTATTTTAAATATCTTGTTTATGTAACACCCTACTAGATAGTCCTTAACGATTAAGTCATTTTAGGCTATTTCATAAGGGTTACCTCCTGTTATCATGTTTTATCTTTATATTTAAAATATAATACGCGGAAAATAGGCAGGAGTAGATTTTTCGTACACATTCGCGGAATAGAAAATAAGGGCTTTGCGCATATGATAAGCGATACAAACTTTTATTGAAAATACCTCTTCATATAAATAAATCTCATCAAGTAACAAACATGAAATAAATATTAGGTCTCACCCCGTAAGCCAAAAACTATGACCTATGAGACTCCACCATAAATATGAGTAAATAAATAGCTGCCGGCTAACAAAGGTCCGGACTCAGAAAACATAATAAATGAATAAACGTAGCGGAAGCATAAAAATCATAACATCTGATAAGGAAATAAAACATGTCTCTGATATCTGAGGAACTAAATCATAAACTAAGTCTGCACGATCTCCTCGTGTGCTCCGACATCCTGCTCTAGCTGCTCCTCTAAAAGGTGGGAAAAACATAGGGTGAGCACTGAGAAGTGACTCAGTAGAGGAAGCCGCCCCGGGTTTAATTATAAAATAAGTGAAGCATGAATGAGTTCATTTCAGATATAAGTTTAAAATAATCTTTTCCTGGAACGTCTTACCTAAGTGCGTCTGGTTCATTTTATTAATACATATATCATCGCATAAATAAATAAACGTCTCGGTGTCGTGTACTAGTGCCCTTAAATCATAAACAATAAATACATCATAAAATACATTTCAACACTTTAAACATCTTTATCTTTCTTTAACTGTGAGACATAACCGCCCTCCTGTCCTATCCTCCACATCACCGGCCCCTAGGCATGAGCTCATCCTAAACTAATGGGGAGAAGAGGTAATCCTTTAACATAGCGTCACTTTGTGACGTTTTAACATTGCGTCACCCAGTGGCGTTTCAACATAGCGTCACTTCGTGACGTTTTAACATAGCGTCACTAAACGCGTTTTGGTTATTAAACTTTAACATTACATAATCATAAGCATATAATCATGTCAACAATTTAACTCATCATAAAAACAACACATATACTCAGTATAACATATATATCTCATAAATAATTATATATTCAAATACACAAGTCGTATAACGCATTAGGGAGCATAAAAGGGTAAAAACATGTCAATTTATACTCTTTAACATCATGGAATAAACATAGCACATACACTTACTTACTCTGACATCATGGAGAATAAACAAATACAACTCCTTATCAAATAAACATGATATACAACTACTTATAAATATTATTCTCAGTGCTTCTATACATTTCATGTCATATGATCTCGTTTATTTTATTATTATTTCTTACTTATACTTTGTTCTAGTCTTACTTGTACTTTTTACTCTACCCTTAAGTATCTTGTAAACTCTTATATTTTATTCATCACCAATCTTGTCTTCTATACTATTATTGTTACTATTACTATTATCATTACATATCATATATTATACATGTTGTTGTTCTTACTGTATTATTCTTTTATTATTATTATTATTATCATTATTATTTCTACATGCTATCTACCTATTATTAACTAATATACTTGTTAATAGGTATAAATTTATGAAATAATAATATGTAATAGTAATATACATATACTAGTAAACTGTCTTTTGTTTTTCTTCTTTTTATATATATATATATATATATATATATATATATATATATATATATATATATATATGTATATAATAGAATGCTCACGCTGCTACCAGGAAAGCATTCTCGCTCACGCTGCGCATATATATATATATATATATATATCATGTGTATCATAATAATACTAATAATAATAATAATAATAATAATAAGGCACAAAAATCCCTAATGGAAAAAACGACCATCACATTAATCTCATAAAATCATCATCAATATGCATGAAAATAGAATGCCTAGCCCCTACCTCTTGAAGACAAAATGCTAGAATGCAAAGAGAAACCTTTTTTTTTCCTGACGTTGCTCTCGTTGGAAACCTCTCTCTCTAGCCCCACGAACGGTCCGGTGATGCCGGAGACTCTTAACGGAGAAACAGAATCGGTAGAAAGCTCCGGCTTGATGAGAGGATTAAGAATATGAATTTATTTTCTGGATTGGGTGAGGTTTGATTGGTGTTTCGTGGTTTGGAGTATCAATGACTTAGGGAGCTCTTGAGAGAAAGATGGCTATGGCGGCTCAGAAAAAGGAGGTGAGTGTTTTTCTCAATTGGAGAGGGTTACTAGTGTTTATATAGGGAGTGGCTAGGTCAAGAGTCATTGTGGGGCTCACTGTCACTTAAATTACTAAAACACTCCAAATCCCCCCAAATAATATTATAATGCTCATATAATTTTTCTAATATTTAAATATAAATAAAAATACACACATAGGCATCTAAAATAAAATAAAATAAATAATAATATATAACACTAACATTATCTAATAATATCATGTAACTCATATAAATATTTTATATCATCATTCCTAACCTCATGCATCATCTAAATACCAATTAAAACTCATATGCATCCAACATACTCTTGCACACACAATGAACACTCACATAAATACACATAATTATCATGACATATAGTTTACACAAGGAATTCACATAGCATAGAATGAACACATATATACACACTTAAATCACGTCATACATAAGGGTTTGACTAGAAGAAACTTATTCACCCAAACCGAATTAAATCATAACCAAGGTCAATTACCCTTAATCTCACTTAATTATAACTTAATAAAAGTCGGGGTGTTACATTTGTTTACATATTTTATCTTATTTGAATTTTGATGTGATATCATTTTAATATTTAAATTTTTATTCTTTACCTTTAGATATAAACATATGTATATTGTACATATCATTTAGTATATACAAATATCACATCTCTTGTTATAATCATCGAACAAATCACCCAAAAATAAATAAATAAATAAAAAACACAAGGAATAAAACAAATGAAAACCACCGAACAAAAGAAATCAAGTAAGAAAAACAAATAAAAGAATATAGGAAGTACCTAATATGTATTGAGAAAGCAAGCTAAATGAATTCCAAAGAGACTCCTCCATCTTATGCCTAAATTGGCATTAATCATACTCACGTGAAGTATCATTCGTTATCATCATCATCTATTAACTGTAATCAAAGTCTCAACTCTGAACTGCGGTTGGTCTTTAGACTAACAAAAATGATATTTATTTGTACATTTATAGTTAATATAGAAATCCATAAAAGTAAGGATCGGAGAAATGATAGGAACAAAATGAGTTAAAAGAAGAAATAAATAATAAAACAGAATTTAATTTTTATCTATCATGTATAACTCTTACACAATTATTCAATCATATACTGACATGTCAACTATGATCTTGTTTTCTCTCTCTACTACTCTAAAAGTCATATAAATGAAACATTTTGATTGAGTATTTTACACTGTTAGTGTATACAAAATAAGCTCTAATAAAAATAGTGATATTATATATTGAGTTTAATTTTGATACATTGACATTGTAAAATACTTTTACACTGTCATCCACTCAAAACATATTGTTTGTATAATTTTTCAGATAGTAAAAGAGAGAAAATACAATCATCACTAATCTTACAACACATAATTAAATATCTATCTAAAAAATTATACACAATTGATTAAAATTAAATTTATCATATATTTTAGTAAAATATTTGAAATAAATGGATGTTCAAAGCAATATATTACTAAGGTGATGGATTCATTAATCATTATTGATAACATGGATCGGTTCGGTTCGGGTGAGATCGAATCGCTCTATTCCAAACGCCACTCCCCAACCAATCCAAAGGTCGCAATTCCCCAAACAAACAAATTAAACATTATTTTTAAAAAAAATACTTCCTCCGTTTTTTTTTAATTCTCCCGTTTTAAATGCGCGAGTATTTAGAAAATGATTGGTGTTGTATAAAAATTAACAAAATGTACATCTACTTTACTAAATTACCCTTTATTATTTTATTTGGTAAAAGAGTAAAAGAGATTAGTAAGTAATATTAAATAGGGATAAAAGGGGAAGAAAATAATAAATTTTATCTCAAAATTTAAAATAGACAGTTAAAAAAAATGCACGAATCTCTAAGTTAGATAATTAAAAAAAAAAACGGAGGGAGTATTTCGGTCATACAGAATAATTACAAATCACGTAGTAATTTGAATTTTAGAGGTACTGGACAAATTCCTGAAAAAATTAAAAAAAAAAAGAAAATAGAAACTGTCATCATCAATTTGATTTTTCCCGATCTCACTCTCTCCCTCACTCAAAATTTCATTCATTCATTCATCATTCTTCTTCTTCTTCTTCTTCTTCTCCTTCTTCTTCATTTCACACGTTTATTTGTTCTTAGTTCAGAACCGCACATTAGGGTTTTCCTACATTCACACAGATTCCAATGTCGGCTTCCTCGGTCTCCATCATGGCGTCCAACCCCGACGCGCGTCAGCGCCCGGTCAGGAAGGCCGCCACCAGCATCGAACTGCTCCCCACCGAAGTCGCCGTTTCTCCGGCCGCCGACGGGAAACCTTCCTCCTCCACCAGAGAAGGCCGCGAACTCAGCCACCAATCGATCCGCGCCGATGCTATCCTCGGACGGACTCCCAAGGATTTGGTTCCCGCGAAGAAGAACGGAGGCGGCGATTCCACCGCCGCGCCTCAACGGCGAACGCGGAAGCTTGTCCCCAAGGCGAAGAAGCCGCGGTGGCTGACGGTGCTGAGCATCTTCGCGAAGAACTTCGTGCTCCTTGTGTTGCTCGTCGGTCTTGTGCAGTTGATTCGGAAGCTAGCGGTGAAATCTGGTGATGTAGGAGACTCCGTCGCCGGCGATGCTGCCATCGCGGCAGGGAGTTATGCCGCGTTGTCGGAATTTGAAGGAAGGATCTCCGACATCGACGGGCTCCTGAGGTCAATGCAGAAGCGGGTTGAGGTTGTGGACAAGAAGATCGAGGAGAAGGGTGCAATTTTGGATAGGGAATTGAAGAAATTAGAGAAACTGGAGAAACTGGAGGCAGCTAGCAAAGAATTGGAGACGAATTTGGGTGCTTTGAAGGCAGAGGATAGGGTTTCGAGGGGGGAATTCAATAAGATTGTCGATGGATTGAAGAAGATGAAGGCGAGTGGTGGTTTGGATTTGGATGAGATAAAGGAATTTGCAAGGCAGATGATTGATGAAGGGATTGAGAGGCATGCTGCTGATGGAATTGGGATGGTGGATTACGCCCTGGCGAATGGTGGCGCCGCCGTAGTGAAGCATTCGGAGCCGTTCGATGTTGGTGGGAAGGGGAACTGGTTCTTGTTGTCTGCTAAGAATGGTGTACACCCCAATGCTGAGAAGATGTTGAAACCGAGCTTCGGTGAGCCAGGGCAGTGTTTTCCACTGAAGGATAGTAGTGGTTTTGTTCAGATCAGGTTGCGCACTGCCATTGTTCCTGAGGCTGTCACACTGGAACATGTTGCAAAGGTGATGCTTTTGTGTTCTGAAAATTTGTTATATTATATGCATTGTGCTGATTTGTTTGTATGTTGTGTTCTTTTTAGGATTCTGTGGCTTTTTGAGGATTGGGATGTTTGTTATAGGCAATTTGATTGTACATATGTTCATGCATTTCCCCTGTTTGTGTACATGCCTGCGTTCTGATTGAGGTGAACTCATTTGCATGATGTGCCTGTGGAATGGAATTTAGGTATCATAATGTATGAAGTATAATTATTTTTTATAAGTTTTGTCCTTTGGGTGAGTTATAATATTCATAGTATGGAGAAGATGAAGTTTTTTCGCCATGTAAATGGGTTACTAAAATGTGATGATTTATTATTGTATGTAATTATTAGCAGAATAGCTGATAAGGATGTGTATATGCTGATTTTCTAAATCAAGCATATGATGTAAGAAACGATTGAAGGGCTGCTTTCATTCATGAAATTATCGGTTTTGTGCCTTTTAATCTTTCATTTGAAAGAGTTATCATGTCAAAGGGCAGATCTTGTTGTTTTAGTGTTTTTGTTACTTGTTAGTACTTCTTGTCTTTTGAAGTGTAATGATGGTAGCTTGGTTATCTTGTGATATAGTTACGTTGTATGTTAAAATAACATTGAACTATTTTAAGTTCTATGAGTCTGTGACACCTTTAAATAGTGCATTGGTCTTTTATGTATTGTTGCATGAACATTTTTATATGTCAGTAGTTTATACTTTGTATGCATTCCATTCATTTTGTTAGCAAGTATATTCAGATGTTTTAATTTAACTATGCAGCTCATATATTTCTTGTGTAGTTCTACAAGTATGCACTTACATGTTATACTATTTATCTTGCATGTTTGTTTGGTTGAATCTAATGAATTGATGTATTTTTTATACAACAACAGTTTGCTGTGTAGTTCCATACATATATTTTTGTTTACAGTAGTTCAAGGCTTCAGGCGTTTGAAAAGAAAAGTGTAGAACTTCAGTATTTGAACTGTATAGTTATTTATGATTGAAATTTGAAAAGACCTAGGTGTTCCAGAAAAAGGCCAGTAGATCTTCCCCTAAGGTTAAGTTACATAATTTTGTTTTAGGCATTGCATTGGATATTACATGAAGGCCTTTTACTGGAGTTTAATGTTTGAGCTCTCCTACGAAAATTATATAAACATTTATGAGCGTATAATTGTTTTATCATGATCTGACAATCTAGTTAAAATTACATGTCTGATTTCATGGTTATTTGAGTATCAAGACACTTTCCTTAGTAAATGAACATTTTTATTGTTCACAATATAGATGGAAAATTATTTTCCATTTTAAACTAACTGCATGAAGTTTCCCATAAATAGATGAGTTGGTGCAACATATCTTTCTTTTCTGTTCTTGTATTCTTTTTTGTGCCTATCTGTTTATTTATAAACCAGTTCATTTTCTGGGGCCAGATTGATCCTTTAATTTTTTTCACTTTCTAATTGCCTTATTGGCTGCTGATCCTAGATTAAATTGATTTCCCTGTTTTACCTTTAGGTGAGTGTAATCAAGTTTAAGTGTTATTTTGTCAGCACTTTTTCGTACCCATTATCACTTCTTTTTATCAAGATTGTATCAATTCATAAATAATAAGATTAATTTGAATGGCCATTATATCATCCTTAGTTACCTGAGAGGAGTATTTTATCTGTATGAAATATGTAGATTGATAAGAAAACACTGGTTATTAGAGTTGTGGTTGTTTATTTGTTTTCATACTTTATCTATCATTATGTGAAGAATGTGACTAATTTAATTTGGTATTTATATCTTTATCTTTTGATTAAGGGGGAAAAAATGCTAGTATTCCAACATGACTGATGAAACCCATTGATATTGAAATGCATGGGCAAGATCATTTTTAAAGTTAGTATCTGATAAGGACTTATTAAAATATATATATAATGGAACATGGGCTTTAGTCTATAGAATCAAAATGTGTATTGTGTTTATTTACTGTATCCTTTCCAATTTCATATGATTATTGTCGATGATCTAATGAGTTGATGCATGTATATGCCAAGATGGAGGGGTCTCTATATGACATTCATATTTCATACTGGTATTTGCATAACACAGCTGCATGCATATTTTTGTTTGTGTAGTGTAGCTTTTTTTTTTATACCCCATCCAACTTGCATATTTTTATTGCAACTTATGATTGCTCCACTTCTAGTGTTAAGTTTAGGTGAGATCAATGTCGGACAATTAGAGGGAAATCGAGCTGAATTTTATCAAACTTTGGGGAATGCCAGTGTAATTTACCCTGTATTTCCTGGTTGAATTACATGCTATTAATTAAGTTTTGGTGATCATCTGCCAGAACTCGGTTGTTTTCCTTTGTAATTTATGTCGAGAATATTGTTTGTCTGATGGTGTTTTGTTCCAGTTGTCCAGAGTTTTACATTTTGCAGCTGACAATTGCATTCCATTTTTAGATTAAGACCATATGCATCAAATGACCTGTCTATGTCAGGAGAATTGCTGAATTCCCTCTGAAATATTGTTTGTGGTGAACAATTCTTTTGCGTATATATATATATATATATATATATATATTTCTGATGCCTCTGTTTATGAACAATTCCTTCTGTTACATAACATTCTTTTTGGTTTGTTATTTGTTGCCCTTGCTTTTATTCAGTTTTTGCCTTTTTGGTACTGATATTTTTCTTTTCAACAGAGCGTTGCATATGATAGATCAAGTGCTCCTAAAGACTGTAGAGTCTCCGGTTGGCTTCAGGGCCGCAATCTTGAATCTGCAATCGATACCGAAAAGATGTTCCTCCTAACCGAATTCACATACGACCTTGAGAAGAGCAATGCTCAGACTTTCAATGTCTTGGAATCGGCAAGTTCCACAGTTATCGACACAGTAAGGCTCGATTTTACCTCAAACCACGGAAGCCCTTCGCACACGTGTATATATCGCTTGAGAGTTCATGGTCACGAGCCAGAATTAGTTTCTATGATGGCAACACAGTCATAATGCATCATCTCTTGTTGGAATTTCATCAATGCCTGTGTAATTGTTCAGTATTATTTTTATTTAGATAGGTGATAGGATAAGGACTATTCTGATGTTGTTAGATGCTTTACTTAATGGTCCTTGTTGGAGTATTTCTGCTTCAAATGGATTTTGTATGTAGTGTATGATTCCTGAATTAGAAAGATGGTTGATTTTGAGTATCTCGAACTTTAATTATACATTCCCTTTTTCTTGTTTCAGTGAACAAAGTTAACCACCTAAGTACTCACTCGATTCTCTGGCCTATATAGGATTTATTTTTAATTTTCAATAATTTAACTGGTTTTTATATAGTCATTCAATTTATTACTATATTAGTTACGATTTAATGTTCATCCACCGACAATATAAAACTTTTTTACAAAGTCATCCAACTATGTACTGTCATATCAGCCATAATTGTGTTTTTTTTTTCTCCCATTACATGAAAAGTCATACAAACGGAGTGTTTTGATTGGATAACAGTGTAAAGAAAGTATCTTTACACTGCCCATGTATCAAAATTAAACTATTAGTTAACTTTACATTTATCGGTGTAAAAGTATCTATTAATATATTAAAAGAACAATAATACCTAATATCAGTCAACAAATCCATATTTATGCAATTCAAAATACTACTTATTTGCTCTGTTCGTGTATTACGTGTAACATCCTCTTTGTAGTTCAAAATTGATATTTTAATATAATTTATTTTATCACATTAACTTAATTTTAAAAATAAAGTGTGTTGTAATGTAGATATAAATTTATGCTAATAATGTGAATAATTTTGAGTGATTTATTCGGTATCTAATAAAATTTATAGATATCGATACTTATTAGCTATCATATAGTTATAAAAAAGTGACATGTTCATTTTCAAGATACATCAAGTCAATTATCAAATTACAATCATTGATTATATAATGAGTACAAATATCCATGGATACCAAAGAAAAAACCATAATTTTAAAATTTTTATATCTCAGCATGATCATGCACATCTCATAGACAAAAGAAAGTTCCGAGAAGAAAAATTATGTATATCAGTCCTACTATACATGTCACTGAGGGTACATAAATATATATATATATATATATAGGGCTATTCCAATTATGTCTTATGTGTTAGTTGTGATAGGCTCACAGGTTGGTGCTTTCCCTAGAATTGTGGGTATAACATTAGAACATGCAGCTATTGCAGGAATTCCATTGAATGTGAGATCAATTTCACTAAGTTGTACATCCTCACATGGTACACCACTGCTACAAATCAGAATTACACCTTTTTCAGTAGCAGAAGTACCCTTTATGTTCTTGAACCTGATCTTGCTTATCTTTATTTTTGAAGGACTCTATCACCATTAAATCACAAAGAAGAAAAAGCAAATTAGCACTTGTAATTACTCTCATGTATAAAATTTGAAGGCCAAATTTTAATTTCTAATCACAATGTTTACTTGAAATAAACAAAATACTAAGGTTGTATTTGTTTACAAATACAAGACAATACAATACAATGCACAAATATAAATACAGAGTAATACTACATGTACACCATAAAATCAGACACCATGTGTAATAATCCAACATTTTCAAAAGTTGGATTACTGATTTCAAAATGTTGGATAATTATACATGGTGACTGATGATAACTGATTTTGTGGTGTACACAAAACATTTCTCATAAATATAAGCAAGACACATGTATAAAAATTTGTGTATTCGTTTATGTATTTGTATATGTATTTATGTATCTATCTTCTAATTTAAACACTTCAAATTTATGTATCTGTACGTATATTTGTATCTTGTACTTGCAAACAAACAAAGTGTAACATACCTGCTTAGTACATTGATTCCATGGACAATATTCTTGATCTATAATTACTGGGTTGCTAACATTCATGACTTTAATGTCCTCAAAGTGAAAATCTGATGCAATAGATGTTATTGGAGTACCAGGCCAAGTCTTGATTCTTAGACCATTATCTGTATTGTTCAAAGTACAATTCCTCACAGTTAAGCCTTCAACTGAATCTTCATTTTGGTATTTTCCAAGACTTCCAACACTAATTCCATGCCCTGGTCCACATGTCACATTTAGAACAGTAATTTGGTTGCTACCATCACCTAATGAAATACAATCATCACCAGTGCCTATGTATGAGTTGGTGATGTTGATTTCACTTGATTTTCCAATGTGAATTCCATCAGTATTTGGGCTTTCCGGTGGAGCAATGACAGACAAGTCTTTAAATGTGACATTATTGCATCCAAAAACATTCACATGGAAATATTTACTATCCTTTGAAGTTATGCCTTGGATAATTGAGTTGTTGAGGAAACCAAATCCA
Source organism: Aeschynomene evenia (assembly GCA_013621005.1). Taxonomy (NCBI): domain Eukaryota; kingdom Viridiplantae; phylum Streptophyta; class Magnoliopsida; order Fabales; family Fabaceae; genus Aeschynomene; species Aeschynomene evenia. The sequence continues at coordinate 11,934,827 of CM024268.1, forward strand.
AAATTCTATAGGAAAAGAAAAACAAGAAATTGAGTTGTTAATATATATGCAATGAAAAACACTATACATAGAGAAAGATTAATTTATATGCAGTGACAGTATAAAATTATTTTACATTGTCAGCTAATAGAAATTGAGGAAGATGTCGAACCATGGTGGGTGATTATTATAGTGATGGTTTTTATTGATGATTTGTCACTTTCGAATTTCTATTGAAGTGTATGAAAATTAAGTAGTTACATAGGAAGTTGAGGTAATCAACATGATAAATGATTTTTGTAAAAAAAATTAGTCATCATATGTAATAATCTAACTTCTTAAAATTATTAATTTAACTTTAAATATTATATATTAATCCAATATTTTAAAAGTTTGATTAATAATTTTAAAATGTTGGATTATTGCATATAGTGACAGATAATGACTTGTTTAATAGTAAACGTGTTTCAATGAACATGTTATTTACCATGGAAAGTTTTTTGCAATTCTTGTTTTTTGTGCAATCATTTTGTTTCCAAGCAACTTCACCTAGACCATCAAAAGTTCCTGATCCTGATAGGGTGAAGAGGTTTAGATAACCAAATCTTATCCATTGTACATTTCCATCAAATTGGCTAGGGTCTGCTGGTGCTTCAATTATGCCATCAACTTGCACCTCAATGGGAGCATTGCATGGGCCTTTAAGCTCCACTTGCTTTAACTTGAATTTACCATTAGGAATCAAGACTTTGCTTGGACTTATTGATGCACATGCTTCTTTCCAAGCATTTGTCAAACCCTAAAGAATTAACAAAAGAAACTATTAAACCAAATAAGAAAAGAAATTGATAAATACTTTATTGAACAATAGATGCTATGTTTAGTTTCCGTTTTCATTTTCTGTTTTCATTTCTTAATGTTTTTAAAATTTTAAAAAGGAAATACTGAAAACAGAGAAAACGCGATTTTATTATTTTTCCTGTTTTCAGTATTTCCTTCAAAAAAATTTGAAAATAGAAAAAACAAAAAGTAAAAAAAGAAAATGAAAATGAAAACCAAAGAGCAAATAGAATAATACCCTTTCACCTGAGTTATATCTTCCTGTAATGTTGTGCCATATTTTGTGATATCAAAAACCATGGAGTGAGCTTTATTCACAGAAACTATTATGAAGAATATAGCAAATGTGACATTACCAAATGTAGTATCCATCTTGAACTTCTTGGTTATAATTGATTGTGTTTTTTTGTATTATCACTATGTTTCTTAGAATACAATGAAAATAATTTTGCACAAGGGAACTATTTATAATGATGGTATCAAGTTAAAAAGCTACTATGATCATGAACAAACATTTGGCTATATATAGAGTAGATTCTAAAACAAAATCTATTGTTTTGAAGTATTTGCAAAAGAGGCCAAAGAATGAAAACAAAAATTAACCAACTAATATAGAATTTGGCTAAACCTTTAATTCTAAAACAGAACACAATAAGTAACAACTAAAACAAAAAATGGTTAAAAGTTTACTTGACTTGTTTAGCTTATATTGTACTTAACTTTCCATCCTTTGAACTGATTAGTTACTAGAAAATAGAAATATAACACAGCGTGTAAAACAATACAATACTATTCTTAATTATATGCAGACCAATTCAATGAAAAAAAATAAAAGTTAGTATTAACTATTAAGAGAATCTTATAATCAAAGATTTATTCATTAAATAAGTTTTTGCTTTGAGAGATTAATCACTGCTATCAATAATTCATGTTTGCGAAGCTAACACGTCTTCAAATTAAAACTAATACTGATGGAATTTTATATAGATATTTCAGATCAAAGATTCAATAACATTTTATTTAATTTGTTCAAAAAGAGATATATTTTTTGTACACCATAAAATTAGTCACTATGTGCAAAAATTCAACTTTTAATATTATACATTAATCTAATATTTTTAATGTTGGATTAATAGTTTTAAAGAGTTCGATTAAATTAAATTATTATTCATAATGACTAATTTTGTGATATACATATAGTATTACTCATTCAAAAAATATTTTATTTAATTTATTCAATAATATTATAAAGTGTTGTCTCCTCATCCAGGGACTACCTGATACTTTTGCCCTCTCCTTCAATATATTTATTATTTGGAAAAAATAAAAAATAAAGTGCACTAAGTAGTTATTATTCAACTCAATTCCATAATATTTTAATGCTACCTTGAAGGCTTGAACCAAGTCTCTTGAATGATATGATATTATCAAACTTCTATAGAAATTAAATTAATCAATTTGATTGTTGAATTATGTGATATTGTATAGATGGTCAAACATATCAAATTTAAGAAAAAAAATTACAATATTAATGTGTTCTAATGATTATTTTTACTTGTACTTTTTAAAATATTTCATTTATCAAAATAGAGTACAATCATATCATTTTTAAATAGTATTAAATTTGATAAGTTAAATTTATGGTTTTTACTTTGGTACCATGGGTACCAATACTCTTTATTGAGTAATCAATTATTGTAATTCGATTATTGACTTGATAAATTTTAAAGAGGAGTACATGACTTTTTTTAAAATCACATGATAGTAACTAAGTTTCAGTATCCATGTATTTTATTGTGTACCGTAGAAATTCCATAAATTTATTATATAAGAATTTTGTATTCAATAGTTAAATTGGTATAATTTATACGAGGAATATTACGTGTATAATGAAAATCGTATAATATTATTTGTACAACAATCATATCCATTGGATTGTAATATTGATTTACTTTTCTATCCAAATTAATGCAATTCAACAGTAAATATGATTATTATAGAATTTTCATTGTACATATAGCATTCCTCGTATCGATGAAAAAATATTGAAAAATATATCTATATCAAGACTTCCTCATAGTATCAACAATCTCCATATGTGTATGGGGAGGGGGAATCAAATAATATTGGTGTAAATCAATTATAACTTGTTAAAACAAGTTATAACTTGTTATAGTACAAGTTTCTTGTCGATCAAATTGGTTGAATTACAAAAGCTAATGATAAAAATCAATTGTGCAAATTTTGTGGAAGTTGAATATTAATAAAAACATTAATATAAGCTTTATTCTTTATTATTTTAAATATATGCATTATGTTGATTTTTATGTTCATAAAATTTATTTAATTTAAAAATTTATAAGCGTGGTCTATATGGTTTTAAATTTCTAACCTAACAATAAGTTGTTAAAAATTAATCCAATATAAAAGATATAGAAGAGATGATCCTTACTTTTGTGTACAATCTATTTACATTTTACACAGTTATCTCCTGTATCAGTAAAGAAGGCCTATAGCAGCAGCAATACTACTCAGTCTATACTTTGAAGCAACCTTATTCCTCATTTCCAACCCAAAAATACCAAACATGTAGAGCCCTAGATTCATCATTCATCACATATTCAAGCTTCTTTTTCAACTCATCATCTTATCCTGACAAAACGAAGGAGAATGCGCGAGCCGGCATCAATGGCAGAGTGTTACCATCACTATTATCTGAGTCAGAGTCCTCTCGCAGTCAACATAGGATGTAGCGTTAGCCATCTGTCGTTTTACATGTAAACAAGCTTGACGAGCAAAAGGTCCCTTCTGCATTCACCGATTCATGTTCCTTTTGCGGTCGCAGGATTCCTACCAAACTGGATGATCATTGGTTTGCCTTTAAATACATATCCATTAACTAGATTCTGAAATCAAAGGTAACATGCAATGTATACCATTAAGAACGCAAGAATTTGACGAATTTATTCTTAGCAGATAGCAGCGCAGTTCATCGCAATAACAACCTTAATTGTTTCATTAGTAAATTTCACAAGATTTTTATGACAAATAAATAAAATCTAATGTAATATAAGAAGGTAAGAAAACCTAAAATGAAATAATCTAAATTAAATCAGAGAAATTATAACATACAAAAACCAGTCTGCTGTGACAAACATACCAGAGCATGATGAGCCAGTTCAATTGAGGGGAACGTTAAAAACGCTTGACCTCTCATCCTTCCTTCCTGAAATCCAGAAATGGCTGTTAAACTCAGGTAGTTACGGTTTTGTTTCTACGATCTACAAACCAATATTTGTTTTGGATCTCCTTTTGCATAGCATTAACACCAAAATTAATCTTGATATAAATTTAAAAAGCCAATCAAGGTCTTACCTGCATCAGTTTGACATGAAGACCAGACTTGGCAGCCTCAATACTTCCAAACAAGGACCCTGTGGAAATAGAAGAAAGGTATGGAAAATTTCTGATTAAATATCTCATTTTCTTCATTTTTTTGGGTGAATTGCAAGATTAAAGAATCAAATGAAATGAAAATCAACTAAGAAGTCTTAAGAGCTCACCAAATATAACATAAAAATCTTCTCCAATCACATCTTTTGCCAAATTCTTAATATACAAAACGGGAGCAGGATTTCCAGTGGTATAGTTCTGCATCAACCATCAATTCAAAACATGTCATATAGAGTATTAAAACATCTTATTAATAAACCAATGCAGAAAATAACTGTAGCAGCAGGTAAGTGACACTATTAGTGCCTCCTACATTCAATGAACATTTATTTATCATAATATATTTATGGGACTGATGAGAATCATTTTTGATCCAGCAAGCAGATACTAAATTGGGAACGCAGCACTTTAGCACCTACTAGGACAAGGCTTAATAGTTAATAGTAGTTGTGCATGTAGCAATAGTATCTATAAAATTTACAAACAAACCTTAAACATTGGAAGAGACAAGATTTCTTCAGGAGGCAACTTTCCTTTCTCTAATTCTTCTGGTGTCAAAAATCTATGAGAATCTGGACTATCTTTTTCTGGCTCTTGTAACTCTAGCTCTGCGCCATCATTTTTATGCTCATCTTTATTTTCTTTAGGAACAATTTTTATCTGCAAAATCATCAAGAGAAGTTTATTAAAAAAGGTAGAAATAATAATGTGCTACTGCAATCAATCACCTGGAACGTAAATACCTGCAAGACAGGGTTCTTCTTTTTTATAACTGGGATTTCTTTTGGGACCAAGGTGGCTGGTTTTACTCCAACATCCTCATGAGCCACATCTTTGTCAATGGCAGGGCCAATAATGTTCTCATGCCTGGCACGCTTTTTCTCACGTTTTTCTGTTCCTACCCCTTCCTGCTAGAAACTTTTTATTAGTTTCCTTCGATAATTGATGCATAATAAAGAGGATATGAAAAAGGAATCTTCTGTTGACACAAAAGAGAAGTACATGGCAGTAATCAATTCTGAAGTATTTAAGCAATCTTTCTTTTATGCATATGCAATGGATGTAAACAAATAACAACATAGGCTAACAGGTTAGACGCTAAGGAAACGATGATGATGCTACCTCATCTGAAGATTCCATCTCTGATTCACTACTTGAAAGATCTGCAGGCTGAGCTTTCACAGGTACAGCTACAGGAGGAGGGGGTGGAGGTGGGGCTAGTACCTGTGGAGGTAGAGGTGGTGTAGGCAGTGCCATACGAAATGGAGCTGGAATGTTCATTTTGTTCATTAAGTGTAGAACCTACAATGCAGTAGATAGGTACGACCAATATGATCACTATTTGTTATTCAGTATAAATGCACAGAAAATTCTACAGCTGCTGGGAAAAGTAAAAGCCACCAATAAATCCTCGCAGACAAATTTAATACTGGAACAACCTGAGTGTAGAACCGGGGAACAGCAATGAGAGCATTGACAATGTTGGTCAGTATATTACCATCTGGTGGAGGGTAAGCATACCTGTAAAACAAGTTTTGTTAGACTGTCTAAAGTTTAATCAAAACCAAACAATTCCACACTGCAAAGATGGTTTAAACTTTAAAGTGCATAAATAATGCTTTCCATGATAAAAAATAAGAAATCACAATAGTATCAGTAGACATATTTATCATTCAAATTTATTTCATTTATTCAGTAGCAAACCACTAAAATCCAATCTAAAATAACATATTTTAAAGCTGTCATGTTTTCATTTGAAGTTTCCATCCCAAATCCAACACTAAGGCAACGAATTCAAAGAAATAATCACCAGAAAAATAATCAATATCTTGAGTGAAACAAAAGAACAAAAATACACACTTTAATCTATTCAAGTAGCTTCGCCCTTATTAAACTACATTATCTTGAATTGCATGTAATAAAAAAACACTCAAATGGAGAGAGGATGAAGAACATATAGACTATTTCATCTTAAAGTCATTTTTTACTCAAGACATTTACTCACTTAGGAGAATGACATACAGTAAAATGGGTAACCAACATATGGACCAAACCAAACTTTATTTTACAACCCTAGATTTGATGGAACCAATTCTATGAGTAATTTACTGAAGATTGTTCATGATTCTATACTGTCAACCTCAACAACATAGAACCATAGTTTTGTCAGTCTTTTCCTATACGATTTTTACAATGACTTTCTTCCACTGTTTTCAATTCATTTTGCTAACTTATCTGGCGTATTAGAGCACCCATTGGCATCCCTTTAGAATCACATTGCAACAAAAAAACAAATACAAAAGACAGAAAAGTGAGAAGCAGCAGCATACTCAAGGTGAGGAGGAAATGGATAGTCGACGCCCAGTCTTTCAGCAATTGGCTCAGCAATAGGGAGGCGCCCTGATTTTGTGTCTCCATCAATAGGTTTGGATATATTTGCATCCTTAACCACTGATGTTTTAGAGTCCTTTCCCAGCTGAGCTACACTGCTATTTTCACTATTCTCATTTGGTTTATTAGCTCTTTCTGCAGACAAGACTTTGCCAAGTAACCTCAACCTGACCAGCCCCAAGTAAATAAAGACACAATCATTCAAAGCATTTAGTTCCTGATCAATTTTACATTTAATTTAACAACAAATGGCATGCATTTATTGTACTTAAAATGTAGCAAAGTCAGGAACCAATTGAAAATTACAAAACAATAAATTATTACAAAATAAAAAAAAAAATCAAATAAAATTAATGTAAGCTGAGGCCATCTTTTCAATATGCAACCAATTGATTTCAATATTTGAATTAAAGAAAGAAGGAAGAAATGATTCAAAGAAAAATACCCATTTAATTGATGTTGTGCTTGAGATGCCAGCATATCATTTTTAAAATCCACAAAAGCACAATTTCTCAACCTGCATTGCATCAAGTATAATTTTGCATCATTTTTGCAATATTCATGTACATATTGGAACAAACAACAAACAACCCTTTTCCCTCGAGGTGGGATAGATACAAACATCAAAGACACTACCGTAAATAAGTTTAACAGAAAGATATGGAGGCGACACCAAGAACCAGAAAACACGAGCTATAAGCCAGATAGCAAATGGAGTTAATAATTAATAATAAAATCTACTAAAATGCTGAGGTGCACGATAAACAATATTGGTAGACATAAAATACAAATTGTTGTTGTGAGAGCAAGTGTAAATCTGACATTAACAGGATAGTTTTAATAAGAACAACGCAAACAAACAAAAAATTGACAAAGCAGATCTTTCACATGTTATACTCGAATGCTAAAAGTAATTATAACAACACATGTTTTCCAGTCTATTTTCTTTATTCATTATTTAATGATGGCTTCAAAACCAATTACATGCTATCTAAATAAACTTTATTTCGTTTACCAAGCTGAGCCCAACAATGTAGTGGTTTCAAGGTTTCTCAAAAGAAAAAGGAAGTACTGGAAGTACCACTAGACTCAACAATCAAGGGGTAACTTCCTATTGGTGGATTTGGGGCGCATTATGGCTAACTACTAACAACTTCAAATGAATGGGAGACCAATAAAATATCCCATAGTTCTCTGAGACATGATAGCACAAATAAGTAAAAGAATTATAAATGTCAATGCAAAAGAAAACTAGACATTGATAGAAGCAGTGACAGTTACTCAAATGAACATGACCGAGCAGGATTAAACTTTAAAAAAGAAATACAACACAAAGTGGAAATAGTTAAGAGAATGAGAGAGAGGATGATAAGTTAACTAGAGGAAGATCTCACACCTATAAAATCCGAATTCTGGAATCTGGAGAATTCACAAGTTTCCTGAAAGTTCTTTCTTAAGTAAAAAATAAACATTTGTATTCAATTTATGCTGTAGTTTATAGTTTCTCTAATTCTTTGCTAGCATGAAGTTCTTAAAATTTGGTTAGTTATTTGTTCATTCTGCCAATTTCTCTTCATTCATTTCATTTCATTTCATTTCATTTCATTTCATTGGCCACGAATGAAAAAACGCATCCAAAGTAAAGTTCATGTAAACAATAGACATAAAGAGGACAAAAGGGAATAAGAGATATCTAAAAACATTAAAATTAATCACAAGAATTACAAGCAAAGGCTAACTTTATGCCTGACACGGAGAATGAAAATGCCATGAACTCAGACAAGCCCGATTTCACTAGTTCTTTCTTTTTCTTTATATTCACCCTAACATTTTATGAAGAATGAAACATCATTTATGTTTTCTTATTTAATCAAGATTCCCATGAATAGGAAATAACCCCAAATTGAAATATTTCTGATACATAACATGCATACTAGAAAATCATGATTCATGACACAATATTGAATGAAATGCTAAAATTTCATCAGAAAAACATCTAATAAACATCACCATATCCCTATGATCTTCCTTTCTGATACCACCTCCTTAAATCTTTACGAAGAATAGATTGGTAACGAAACCGGTCAAAACTTAGTGATGCATATTAATATGAGTAACCCAGAGGTGGTACCAGGCTTACACATTACCAATAAGTGAACCTAATGAAATTGTTAAACGTGATAATTTGAAAAATTCAAATCACTCGCAGTTAAATACCTTCCAATAGTAAATACCTTCCAATAGAGCAAGGACGAACAGAGGAAGCACCATAATGGGAGAAGAGTCGAGAAAGGGTGTCATGAGGGATAGCTTCAGGAAGGTGCTTAATCAAAAGGGTGGCCGGTGACTCCACAGATGAAGGCTTCGGCTCTGCCACCTCTGCACCTTGAAATGTAAACTGATGCATGTGGGCATTCACAAAAGGCTGAAGAGGGGGATTGCCAGCCATGCAATTTCAATGATTGCCACTTTTTCTTTACTATCAGGAGAAAAATAAGACATTAGAAGGATCTGAAGTCTGAACAGGAAAATGCTGCAAACAACTAAAGAATACATATATTCTAGACAAGCAAAATTTTCAAATATGCAAGGGCTTTATCATCTGTAACTCACCCAATCACTCATTTTATATCATATATGACGAAAGATTGTGATTTTCAGAAACTAGGAACATATATGATATGACAATAGACTAAACAATGTCCCTTCAGCACAATATATGCAGAAAGATTAGAAGCCAACATAGTCCAGGAAATGATAACTTTGTAAATTCAGATGTGGTTCTATCCACATATTCCTGATCCTATTCAATATCATATTCTTATGGCATATTCCACATTTCATTAGGAGGGAAAAAAAAGATGGCAAACAGAAAGAAAATACACAGCTAGAATCTAAATACACAGCAAGTGAAGTAAATTCAAATTGCAATCTATTAAAAACTTCACTGTTAAGCACAAGAAACAGAAGAGAAGGGGATTACAAAGTCAGTGTTGGTTAATGTGGATTTACAAAATACTCTATGTATCTATCCCTGATGCAGGAGTAGCAATAATTTTGTTTAAATGTTCTAAAGTTTGAACATTTTCCACACCTACAAGCCTATTTAAGAGCCTATTAACCTATTAAATAGTAAGACCTTTAATAATGCAGAAACAGAACATGAACAGCATCAGAAACAGAAACATGAACAGACACAGAAACAGAACATGAACATGGACAGAACCATACCTGGGCGGAGGGCGGAGGCGCGGCGCCGGAGGCTGGGCGAGCAGAGAGCTGGAGGTGCGAGGAGCGGCAGTCGACGGCGAGCAGAGGCTGGAGGCGCTTGCTAGCTGGCGGGCGGCGGCTGCAGCTTCTCTTGTTGTACCTTTGCTCGTTCTTCTCTTCTCTTCAACCAAGATCATGGATTGAGAAAAAGAATGGTCCTCAATTTCATGGGATGTTGTTTTTTTTTGGGGGGATGCAGATTTTGCTTTCTAGACACTGCTCAGATGGAATATGATAAATATTAATAAGAGCATGTACAATAATAAACCAGTCAAAACAGTCAATAATAGGAAATTGGGCATAAATCATTCAGCCCATTAAAAAATACACATGCTTAATAATGTTATTAGGGCCAAAAGTGTTAAAATAGATTTTGTTGCCTGTTTTGACTAAAAAAATGATGTTTCCAAGCATTTATGTATTAATAAAAAATAAATTTATCAATTCTCAATTCATTTTATAAATATTTTAAACACTTACATGCAATTTAATTCTATATTTTTTAACACTGAAATTCACTCTAGTAAAAATTCAATTTATGAAAGAATTTAACTCTAATTCTATTATTTTAAAATTTTTAAACCACATTGTTAAGGATTTAGGGTTACTATAGTCACTATTGAGTACTTACAAGTAAGAATAGTGAATAGTAATAATAAGAGTAAATTTCTGATACCAGACAATTTTAGCATGTGAATGCAACAAACCTATCAGACCGCAGCATGTGAATGCAAAATTTACAGGTTTGTGTAATGCAAAATTTGCACTATGTGAATGCAAAATTGCAGACCCTCCTAGTGAGGAGGATGTCTAGCTAGAGACTATTGGTGACTCGTATAAGGGTCGTATTTATGGCACTGGGATTTACAGACACACTGATAGTGAGTCTTCTGCATCAGCCTTTGTGTGTGGGTCTGCTGCTGTGGATGATACTATCAGAGAGCTCGTGCAAACCATGAATGCAGAGCTCCAGAAGCAGGCGCAAACCATCCAGCACTTTGATCAGAAGCTGACTCAAGAGAAGATCAACGCCTTAAAGACGAAAAAGATCAGTCTGGCTAAGATGAATAAGATGAGGAATAGTATGATAGAGTTCTTCAAGAACTTATCGTCTTCTTGCTCAACTCCCATTTCCTAGAGTCTGCTCACCGACAGTGATGATGATGATGACGATGACAACGACGATGATCAGGATTAAAAGTAGTCCATTTCAGTTGTTTTTTCTATTTTGTTGTGATATACTTTATATACTTTATTTACATTTTATTGCACTACTACATTATTATGGTGTTACTGTTCCAATACTTTTTTATATAACATTTCAATATAATGTCAATTTCTATTTAATATATAATTTATTTGTCTCTCAATTCATAATTTAATTTTCATTTCTAAATTGTTAATCAGGTGGTAGCAGTACAAAAAGATTTTCTCAGGAAAATGTCCATCGAAAATCCGTCGAAATCACACGGCCAGAAATTTGCCGAAAAATCATTTTAAAAAGCGAAATAAACCGTCAGAAACCCACCGGAAATTGTTTTTTAAAAAGTAACAAACCCGCCGAAAAATAAAAAATTATTACTTTTCAAGACGTCGGAAAGTTGTCGAAAATCAATTCTCATTTCTGACAAGGTTTTTTAAAAACTCTCGTCGAACAAAATTTCGACGGTCTTTTATTTTTAAATTGTGGTTGGAGATCCCACGGAAAAAACATTGGTGGTCGAAAACGACGTCGAAATATTCCATATTTCTAGTAGTGGCTTTTTCTACGCCACGAAATCAGTTACCATATGTAATAATTCAACCTTTTAAAACTATCAATCTAACTTATAATATTATACATTAATCCAATTTTTTAAAAGTTGGATTAATATTGTTAAAAAGTTAAATTATTGTATATGATAACTGATAATGACTAATTTTGTGGTGTCACATTACTCTAATCGATTAGGATTAATATGTTATTAAATAATAATTTTGACACATATAATTTATGTTATATAATATTTGATTAGATAATATCATTTTCAGATATCTAATTCAATATTTGATGGAGAAAATCTAATTTTACGAACTAGTACCAATTTATTTTAATCAAAATCGATAAAAAAAAATTAGAGAGTAAAACCAAATCATTCTTATTTTTCAAAAACCAAATATATATTTAAATAATGAGTTCATCGGATAATTTAAGTTTTTATCATAATAAATTTAGTCTTAAATTTATTTGGATTACATTTATCAATTTCAATAAATTTGACATTTTTTAATTTTAAGGATTAAAGTGGAGAATAAAAATGTCTCACAATCCCTCTTTTTTGTTCACACAAAGAGACACGTTAATCACTTTTATCGACTTAGAGAAACATTTTTTTACGTCATAAGATTTTGATTTGATAGTCAGGAAAATATAGGGTATTAATACCCAATACTTATATGTATCATGATTTATAGATAAAATTAATTTAAATTTATATAACAGTAACCTATTAGGTAAGTAATCTTCAAAAATTAATTTAATTTATATTGATATTTTTTAATTTTATCAATTTATGAAGAAAAAAAAAACTCAATTCATAACATGTCGCTAGAGAGAGAGCGCATTATGCAAGAGAGAGATGAAGAAGATGTGTGATTGGAAATGAGACGTGTCTAAGAAGACTGCGATCGCGACTACCATGCTCCGTTGATATCAAATTATATTTACTTTAGCATATATTAATAGGTTAAATATACAATTGGGTATCGGTACCCAACGAATAAATCCCCAATCATTTATTATCCGTCACCATATATAATAATTTAAAAATTGGAAACTATTAATCCAACTTTTAATATTATACATTAACCTAACATTTTAAAAATTAAATTAATAATTTTAAAAAATTGAATTAATACGTATAGTAACTAATAATGACTTACACCAAACATTACTCATCAATTTATTATTCCAATGTTTAGCAAAACACATTGTCACATCCTAGAGAATAAAGTTAGGACATACAATGAATTGAAAGAAAAAAAATAAGTAATAAATATGATAAAATTCACATATTTTTGTGAATAGAATGTATAAATGTTTGGAAAAATTGAATGTGCAAATAACATTGTTGTTAAATTAAATATAATCAAATTATTAGAACTTTTTTTAAGTGCAAAAATAATATGTTATAGACACATGAACAAAAATATCATTCCATGAAAAAACTATAGGGAGTATATTTAACTTTTTTTCTTTATTCCCCGAAATTGAATTTATAATTCCAAATCTACATTATGTTAAAACTAGGAATGATAATTAGAATTCTACCCGTGAAACACCTGTACAATCCCATTCACATGGATCGAGACTAAAATCCACCCTTCAATGGGACGATAGGTGCAAGAGTGATTTTGATGACGAACATGATAAATTCATGTTCATGGTAAACCCTGCTCTACCCGCACCCCATATATTAAATATAAAAATTTTATCCAAATTTTATTTTTATTAGATTTTATAATAATTTAATATTTTTTTATAAGATTACAGGGTAAGTGCAAGTTTTGATATTTTAAATCTGAGAGACAAATAGGATATAAATAAATTTTAGAGTTTACAAGACGGGATTGAATTGAGGTAAAACCTGTCCCATTGTCATTCCTAGTTAAAACAAAAAATTGGAATGCTCATTTGGGACGTAAAAAACAGTTAAACTACATAGCGCAGAGCCAAAAAGTAATTAACATATGCAGCAGCAAGTCATAGCCATATACAACCACAAACACAATTGATCTGAGCAAACAAACTATATCTCATCTCGTTGGTGCAAAACAACTACAAGAAGGGTGAAAACAAAAACATTAACATTTAGCCAAAGGACATATCATGTTTTGCAACCAACAACCTGGTCATAGAGGCCTTCTCTTAACTGGTCTCAGACTTATCCAAAGCTGCAACCAAATGTTCCAATTTTAGTGTAAACTAAATGATATTGCAGAACAAAAACACATTAAAAGAGTAACAAAGAGAGAGAGAGAGAGAGAGATTACTATTGTAATTCAGAAGCTTCTCAATGAGGTCAACATGGGTCATAAGCATGCGCCTACAACAATATCGAACCAACCCCAATGCATCCAGTGCATCTCTGCATTCCATCATCATCATTTTATTATTTTAATATTACAATACATAGAACCAATATCTACAAGGAGCTAGACACTATAATGGTGCCAAGGATTCAAACATTGATTATTATTATTATTATTGATATAATACTACTCAATATCTATCAAGATTCAAGGGTTGCGGTTGAGGAAAGGCTATATTGTGTTTGCAATTGAGTTGTGACAGTCCTTTTTGAAGAGTTTTGACTTTTGACAAATGCCAATAAAATTGTATACACTAACAAAGATCATGTTTAACCTTTAACAACATTGAATTTGCAGGTAAATCAGACATGCTGCATGTGTATATATGCTTGTTGAAGAGAGTGAAAAAATGAAGGGTAATCACCGATCAATATATACTCATCACTAAGGATGCATTTGGTGAAATGTACATGACAGAAATATAAGATCGGAAATACAGAAGGAACATGTTTGATGAGAGGGACAAAACAGAAAATGTTTCCCAGGACAAAAAAATTTCTGTTGTCATGAAAAATAGGGATAGAGAGGACACAAAATTGGCCGAAATGAGACATAAACTACTATTTTGTACACTAATCCAAATATAATCAAAGACTTCATACTTTTGTGCCTTTATCTCAACAGTCTCTATATTTCTATATTGACTTATCATATACACCTCACTAAACACAACCTAAAGTAACATATATAATAGGCTAGCATAAGTCATCATACGGAAACAGACATGTATAAGCAAATAACTTATGAGGTTTAGATAGACCAGACATGTTGGAAGGCAAATTTGTTTACCCTCCATGCCAGGATTAGCGGTTCTAAAAAAAATGGGTAACAAATTGTATCACACAAAGTGCATTTGAGATTTAACAATAAGCATTGGTTCACGAATTGATTTTTTTCCTGGGAATATGCACATTCCTAGGAATCACTTTCCCGGGAATGAAATAGTCTAATAAGTTTGGTTTGTACCTTAAATTCCCAGGAATCTTATTAAACTTTCCCATGAATGAATTATTCTATGTTTGGTTCACATTAACATTCCTGGGAATATTACATATTTTTCCAAATATACCCCTAGCTATTTAAAGTAAAAAACTAATAATTAACAAATAAACGCATATAAAAAACTAATAATTAAAAAAATAAACACATAAAAAACTAATAATTATAAAAAAATGAATCAAAAGGCTGCTTGGGGTAAGTATGGTAATGGTTAGTTATTTTGTAATATTAAAATATAATGAGAGCATTTGTGTCATTAAACACTTCCCTAAACATTCTCATGGGATGAGAATCTTAGAAACCCATGGGGGAGGTGGGAATGAAAATGTGGGAGGTGGGAATGAAAATGTGGGGAAGTGTGATTCCTGGGAATGCAACATTCCCAGGAATATTTTTCTAAATTACGAACCAAATGTGGGAATCATTCTTTCCCATGAAATATTCTCAAGAATCCTTAAAGATTACCCTCAACCAAACGCCTTAACCGATTATATCTTGATAATCACAATTTATTTTTAAAATACAAGATGGAAATCAGAAAACATGTAGATTCTCAATAGCTAAAACATTTACCAGCAGCTCCAAAAACTAAACAAGGTCTAATACTAGCAAAAACAATGGTATTTTCAAAGGATGATCAATTTGCCCAGCAACATAAACAACTAAAAACGAACTGAGTTACTCAACCCCTTCAACCAGAACCCACGTCCAATTTCAGCAACCATAACATAGCTAGTGAGAATTAATGATGGATATGTAACACACCCAATAAGCCAATAAAAAAAAAACAGAGTGATTGAGAGTTTGAGATATGCACCCTTCACTGTAGTCAGACTGCAGAAGATCGAGATAAGGATCCCATTTGTTCCCAATAACCTAAATGCAAAAAAGTTTCAAAATGTGAATTAGCCAAAACCCTAAACCCTGATTCTCAAAACAGCGAAAAAGTGCAAATCAATATATACATATATATATATATTCTGTAGAGGCAGTGAAAATAATTAAAGAGAGTGATTGGTAATGGAAAAAAAGAAGTACCTTTCCGCATGTGAAACAACGAACGGGAATAATCATCTTCCTTAGCTCTATGCAAGATGCAACACTCAACTCAACTCAGCAAAGATCGTGTTTTCACTTTTCAACTCAACGTAGCTTAGGCTAGAGGCGCTTCCGTTAAATTATATGGCCATAACACACAAAATAAGAAGGGCCAAATAACAATATTTGTATAGATTTGGGCCACATAAGGCCCAAAATAATATTCGTGAAACAATATTTATAAGCAAAAATAATTCTGAACAAAAGCACAAGCTAACTTCTATTATTTTGAACTAAGAAAAGAAAGAAACAAAATCACCAAATAACTTTACAATGTCAACCATGATCTCACCAAAGTGTTCACTTCCCTATAAATCATAGTATCTTTGGCTAATTATGCACATTAATTAAAATAATTATTAAATATTATTAAAAATTTAAATATTATAGTTAAAATGACAATAACATTCTACTATTATCAATAATTATAATTTCTCTCTCATTTAAATAGACAAAAATATAAAAGGATATAATATTAAAAAGAAAATAAATCCTTCTTGAAATTGTAAAAGAGACAAATAAAATAGAGTAAATAAAAAAGTGAAAAAAATATTTAGAAAGAGCATTGCTAGAGACATAACAAAAAACCAATCAAAACAGCCAACAAATAGGAATTTGGGCCACAATCACTCAGCCCATTAAAAATATACTCATGATTAAAAATGTTATTTGGATCATAAAGTATTAAATGAGTTTTGTTGGCTGTTTTGACTTTTTTTATTGTACCCCAGACATTTATGATTTAGAAAATACAGGGAGTACAAAGTAACTATCACACCCACAACTTCCTGACATCATTTATACATCCATTATGTTTATTATCCTGTAATGCACATAAATGTTAATAATAAAATAAATATATAATTTAATTATAAGAAAATAATATTTTAAAGTATTTAAATAAAACAAACATATTATTAAATTAATTATATAATTTAATAAAAATATAAATATAATTATACTAATTGTAATAATCATGACATATATTTTTAAATAAATAATACAAATGAAATGTATTATAAATTATTTAAATAAAATATGATTTTTTTTAATTCTATTTCATTGATTGTCGATTTCCAGGCATATCGTCCTATGAGAGTTTGGTTGAAATATAAATTACATGATTCAAATCTGCTGATGATACATGCATGACTGAGATTGTAAAGCGACATTTATATTTATTTATATATATATTTAAATAAATACAATAAGATGTGTTTTTTATTTGTGTTTGTGTACATGACTAAATGGGGTTGATAATCTATAACTATGCTGAAAGTTGAACACAAAATCAATAATTGATGCTCTCAATTTCATGATATATATTTTAGTCAGATATTATATGTCCATCAAAGTTACACATATCTACTTACCCTAAATAATGTATGCAACTATATGTCAAACAACCACTCAAGGATTAGGTTTGAGATTTGATTATAAGTCAATCATGAAGTCAATAAGGCAAGTGATATAGCTATATAGGGTTATATTAGTGGAAAAATTGAGTATTTTCAACCGTTTAAACATTAAATATGTCAATAAAAGTATTGCCAATAAAAATAGAGAAATATTTTGTGTATACCACAAATTAAAATTAATCACCATCAATCATAACGTGTAATAATCCAACATTTTGAAACTAGTAATCCAATTTTTTAAAATATTAGATTAGTGTATGGAGAACTAAATTGCACTGTACTCATGCATCCTTCTTTCTATATCTTGCATGATATTCAGACGAGGAAGATAATTGGGTGTGGCACTGAAATGTTGATGGGTTGGATCAATAACGCACTGCAATACTTGCTCACGGGATGGGAGATTGGCAACTCTGGCTATGACACTGAAGATTAGATCATTTATCTCTAGTTTATTTAAAGAGTCTTTTTCCTGATTTTTCTAAGTATGATAATCAATTGATTTGTGAAATGTGTATTCTTGTTAAAAGTCAAAAGAAAACATTTTATCCAAGTAATAATAGGACAAATACTTCTTTTTCCTTAGTGCATTCTAATGTGTAGGGTCCCGCTCCTCAACCTGGCAAGAATTTTTTTCATATTTTTTATTATTTGTTGATGATTGCACTCGTATGTCTTGGATATTTCTTTTAAAAAGGAAATCTGGAGTATTTTCTAAATTTGTGTCCTTTTACCACACGATTCAAACTCAATTCCAAAAACCAATTCAAATACTTTGAATGGATAATGGGGGGAATTCAAAAACTCTAACATGCAAATTTTTTTCTGGGAACATGCATGGTCTCATTCATCAAACTACTTGCCCACACACTCCACAACAGAATGGGGTTGCTGAAAGAAAAAATTGAATCCTCCTTGAAATTACATATGCCATAATGCTCGAATCTCGTGTCCCAACATGTTTTTAGGCCGAAGCTGTGGCTACATCTGCATATCTTATAAATCGCCTACCCACAAAAATCATAAACACCTCGCTAAGCCTTAACCCAACACACTAAAGCTCCACCTGCCTTAATCATTTAATCTCGAGTCTTTGGATGCACAGTCTATGACCATATACCCAAACCTAACTGAAGTAAACTCGATACCTGTGTTGTCAAGTGTGGGTATCGGGTACACCAAAAAGGGTATAGATGTTATTATCCAACCATCTACTACATGCACACCACCATTGACTTTAATTTCCTTGAAAGTGAATTCTATTTTCAAGCCAATCTTAGTGTCCGGAGGAGAGTCAGACAATCGACCCACTAAGTTGGCTAATAAGCCTAGTGTTGCATGATCATGACCCAAAAGAGCAAGTAGGTGGTCTCATCGAATCGATCTATAAAAACACAGGACAGAGCCCTAGCATGAAAATATCCTCCTCATTTGATATTCTGAGGTTAGTACTTCTCAAGAATTGCATGATAATATTGAGTCGACTAACCCAAGTACTGTGCTTACAGATCATGTTATTGAGTCACAGGAACAGGACAGATACATACTTTCGCATCAGAGCAATAGGGGAGTTCCACCAAAAAAATATGAACCTGAATATAAACCTTGGAGTTCAAGATATCCTGTGGTGAATATACCAAGGGGGAGTTTGTCTCAAGGGGCTGAAGCCTTCAACATAGTGATATATTCAGCAACAAATCCTAAGACAATGGAGGAAGCACAACGAAGCCAAGAATGGAGACAAACCATGAAGGTGGAAATGGATGCACTGGAGAAAAACAAGACGTGAGAGAAATGCAAACTGTCTCAAGGGAAGAAGCCAGTAGGATGTCGGTGGATCTTTACCATAAAGTACAAAGCAGATGGTCTAATAGAGAGATACAAGGCAAGACTGGTAGCAAAAGGGTATACTTAGACTTATGGGGTCGATTACTCCAAAACGTTCTCCTCGGTTACCAAGAGATACTACTAGAGTCCTGTTTTCTGTTGCAGCAAATCGTGACTGGCCTTTACACCAATTTGATGAAAAAAATGTCTTTTTACATGGTGATCTGGTAGAAGAGGTGTATATGGAAGCACCCCCAGGCTTCTTGAAGAGTTTCAAAGCAGGAGAAGGATGTAGACTCAAGAAAGCTCTTTTTGGTCTGAAGCAATCCTCGAGAGCATGGTTTGAAAGGTTTACTCCGGCCATGAAGAAGTATGGGTATCTGCAAAGCAACTTTGACCAGACCTTATTTATCAAAAAAAAGGGGAACAATGGTGGCATGTCTTTTATCTACGTTGATGATATGATAATTACAGGGGACGACAAGGAAGAAATAGCAGATCTCAAATAGAAACTCTTCACCGAGTTCAAGATGAAGGATTTTGGGAGATTGAAGTATTTTTTGTGGATTGGGGTACTAAGATCAAAGCAAGGGATTTTCATATCTCAAAAAAATATATTCTTGATCTTCTTGCATAAACATGACTATTGGACTTTAAACCTGTTGGCATTACTCCAATAGCAGTTAATCATGGGCTTCAGTTGGTGGAGGGATCCAAGTTAGCTTATCGGTTAAAATATCATAGACTTGTTGGAAAGCTCATATATCTCTCCCATACCATATCAGACATCGCTTATGCAGTGGGAGTGGTAAGTCAGTTCGTGCATAAGCCCCAAATTGACCACATAGAGGCAGCTCTAAGAATTGTTAGATACTTAAAGGGCTCACCAGGCAGGGGATTTTTGTTCAAAAAAGAATAATTATTTGGAGATACATGCCTACACAGATGCCGATTGGGCACGTAATCCAAATGACAAACGATTTCAGGATACTTCACCCTAGTATGAGGTAACCTTGTTACCTGGAAAAGAAAAAAAATAGAAAGTGGTAGCCCTCTCAAGTGCTGAAGAAGAATTTCATGGTATTGCTCGGAAAGTTGCATAAGTACTCTAGTTAAAGAAATTACTAACAGAAGTTGGTTTTCCTTTAGACAAGACGTGTGAGTTGATGTGTGATAACAAGGTAGCCATAAACATCTCAGAAAATCCAGTGAAACAAGACCGCACAAAACATGTGGAAGTTGATAGACACTTCATTAAAGAGAAGTTGGAGGATGGGACCATAAGTCTTCCATTCGTTCGATAAGAGGATCAACTTGCAAATATTCTCACAAAGGTTATTCCGACAAGACCATTTGTTGAGGCTTTAGGCAAGTTGGGCGTTAGAGATCCCACAACCCAATTTGAGGGGGAGTGTGAGAAAATATAATCATATCTTTATAATTATACGAGGAAATATTACCAAATCAATGAGGGATCAATTATAGTCTCTTACGATTGATTCCATAAATAGCAGAGATTGTATTTCTCACTATATATAATTCATTGTAATCAGAATTAATTAAAAATACAAGAACATCATTATTCTAATACATACATACCTATATATATAATGATACCCCGTATCACAGTATCCCTTAGGAATGACTCAGTTAGGACGCGTCACTCTTTTACTGTCAGTGAGGGGCTCGCTAGCGAGCAAGCATAGCCCACAAGCGAGTGGGTGGTCGCCAACGACCATGATCTAGTCGCTAGTGACCAGAGCGAGTCCCACATTGCTTAGAGCAGAGTGTCAGCTTTTCCCCTTCTCCTATATATATGAGATGTTAGTATAGTTTTTCCCTCACACCTTATACTCTCTCCTTATCAGAGCAGTGCTTTTAGCGTCCTTAATATTAAGAGGAACTCTAGTGGAGTGTGAGTCTGACGCCTTGGGGATATCTTTGAGCGAGCAAGTTCTCGACGGTTAGTAAGAAAAGGAGTTTCTGTCCTTTAGCGCGCTGGCCGCTAGCGAGCAAGAGGAGCTCGCTAGCCAACAGGTAGGTCGTCGCTAGTGAGAGGTTGTAGCTCGCTAGCGAAGGCGTAATATGTGCAACCTAGTTTAAAGTTTTGTTTTTCTTTATGAGGTCATGATGGGTCTTTTGCGCGTCAGGTGCAAACGTGGTGCCGATAGTTGGAGCCGGAGCTAGCGGTGCTTTCCAGTCTCAAGTCTTTCCAGGTGAGTGGAGGTTTTAGGGTGGATGTGTCATGTGCTGCCACATAGTAGCATTTATGTTTGGTTATTCATTGGTTTATCTTTATATGCTTAGTAGATAATATGTTTAGGTAGATAACATGCGTAAGTAGATAACATGTTTAGTAGGTAATATGCGTAGTAGATAATATGTTTAGGTAGATAACATGCTTAGTAAATAATATGCTTAGGTAGATGATATATATGTTTAATAGATAACATGCTTAGATCGATAACATACCTTAGTAGATAACACGCCTTAAAAAAATAATATTTCTAAGTAAGATAACATGCTAGGATTGGTTAGATAACGACTTAGAGATCCTTTGTAATTATGTTATGTGTTATGATTATCTCTTTGTGTTGGAATGATTTATGCTATGATATGTTATGCAGTAGACCATGATAGAATCATATGATATATGATCATTATGATAGTACATATAATGTTAGTAGAATGATTGTAGAATTGTTTGGTGATTGTTTACGTAGTCTGCGACACCGTCGTATATATATTATGTATTCATTAAAAAATAATGATTGTTGAAAATACTTATAAACTAATTTTAAATATTACAGCATATTACTTTTATTTACACTTTTAATATTAAAAATGTCTTTTTTTAGTATTGATACTTATGTTCAAAATTACTAATAATTTAGAAACGGAGAGAATAATGGAAAAGGTAATAAAAACATTGTCACGAGGATTAGGGTCTGAGTCAAGAGACTAAGGTACAATGGAGATGGAATCATAATGGAATTGTGGAACAAGCTAATTATGCTGACATCTATTTCCTAGGCTAGCCTAGATAGAGCCTAAGCTAGCGCTATCGATCGTTTTCATAAGTCATTAGGATCTAGAAACTTTGTTAGTTGGTGCTTCCTCATTGGTCGGTGAGCCCCCCCTCCCCCTCCTCCTAAGCCCTCTTCCCCTTGTTTTCATGCACCAAATCAGGGTTTTCACATTCATAAATAAGCATACACATACTCCTTCCATTTTTCTAATTTGATTTCTTTTCCTTATCCCTTTTCTCTCTCTCTTTTATTTCTTCCTTTTTTTTCATTTCTTGACTTTCTTTTTTTAAAGTTTTGAATGAAAATTTGATGGTTTTTTCTTCTTTTATTTCATATTGAAAAAATATTGGTGCACAAATCATAGTCAAAACAACTAATAAATTATACACAATATATAATATATAATATGCACAATGTATATTACATACACAAATGTTTGGGGAACAACATTTTTTCAGCCAAAACAACCAACAAAGTCCATTTAACATTTTATGGCCCAAATAGCATTTTAATTGTAGGTATATTTTGATGGGATGAGTGATTGTGGTCCAAATTCCTATTTGTTGGTTGTTTTGGCTAGTTTTTTGTTATGTCTCTAACAATGCTCTATTGCATATTATGCACATCATATATGACATATTATGCACAACATATATCACATGTTGTAACATCACATTTTTTCTACAACATATGATATATGTTATGCACATATGATATATGGTGTGCACAATATATAATATACATTATGAATATTATATTATATATATTATTTATAATATGTTGATAATTTTTTTTTTTTACTTGTAACAATATTCTTTCATATATATCGCTTTCACAACCTTTATATTGTTGCATTAACATGAAAGGAGAAATAAAAACACACCAAGATTAAGTAGCAATCCATTAAAAGGGAAGAAGCTAACTAAAAGATCATCGCCGTAATGGTAACATTAATTTTGATCGAGTCTTGCGTGTATTAATAAATAATTCTTTTTATAATTTAATATGTCTCATTCTAGTAAATAAATTCAACGGGTATATACAAACTAAGATTAAAAAAGGGGGGGAACCCATAAAATTTGCTGAATTTTTTTTCATTTTATCAATATATGTTTGGTGTATATATTATATATGCAGTTTTTTTAGACTCAATAGAATCATTAATATATGGATTCATTCGGGATTTATTCGGTACCCAATATTTTTGTTGGGTATCGGTACCCAATTATATGTTTAACCTATTAATATATGTTAAATTAACTATAATTTGGTACCAACAGAACACGGTGGTCACGATCGTAGCATTCCTAGACGCGTCTCATTCTCAATCACACATTTTCTTCATCTCTCCTTTGCATAATGCGCTCTCTTTCTAGCGACATGTTATGAATTGAGTTTCTTATAAAGTTAGAGAATATCAATGTAAATTAAATTAATTTTTGAAGATTACTTACCTAACAAGTTACTAGTTACATAAATTTAAAAAATTTAAATTAATTTTATCTATAAACCATACACATACATGTATTGGGTATCGGTACCCTATATTCTCTTGGGGTACCGAATCAAAATCCGGATTCAATTAATAAAATCTCAACTAATTCAGTCTGGCTCGATAATAATAGCCTCTATAAGTATGAATTTTTTTTTTCATCTTCAAAGTTCAAACTCAAAATTTTTAATAAAAAGACTAATATATATCAATAGTATCTTAATCAATCCAAAGTTGGTATCAAATTATGTAAGTTATGTTAAAATTTAAAGAGTATTGTTATGTATATAATGAAAAAAGAGCTTTGCTAGGGATACAACATTATATCAGTCAAAATAGCAAAAAATATGATTTTGAGTTTAAATCACTAAACTCATTAAGAAAAACACATATAATTAATAATGTTATTTGGGCCAAAAGTGTTGAAATGAGCTTTGTTGACTATTTTGGCTTGAAAATTGTTGTTACCCAAGAATTTGTTAATGAAAAATAGTTAAAACAGTCAATATATTATGCACAATATATATTATATGATGTGCCCATCATATATCATAATATGTAATATACGGTGTACATATTATGAATATTAACATGTACACCGCCATAAAATCAGTCACTATCAATCACCATATACAATACTTTTACTTTTCAAAACTATTAATATAACTTTTAAAATATTAGATTAATTTATAATATTAAAAGTTGGATTAATATTTCTTAAAATTTTGATTATTGCATATATATGATGGTCGATTTTATAGTGTACAAAAAATATTTCTCAGATATTATATATTATGTATAATTTATTGGTTGTTTTGACTTTTATATGTACCAAGACATTATGAAATTTAAATAATTTTATCAATACAATTTGACATGTAAAAGTGATATTTGTACCACAAAAAATAAACACGTATAAAATAATATTTCTCGAAATGTTTTCTCCAAGTCACAACTATAAAATTGCGGTTAAGTTGCCCGCAAGCATAAAACCCCTAGTAACGCTTTGCTTTGAATGGAAAAGGAATGTGCACTTTATATATATAATAATCCATTTAATTCAATAAATTTAATCACACACCAAAACTCCCTCCAAACTCATCGATCACATGAATTAATGGTGAAACCAGCTTTCTTCTCTTTCAATATCCGATACCCTTCCCCTTATCCCATTCCCCCGCCAGCTCTAACGTACTTGCTATACACCCCATTAATTATGAAAAATTATTGTTGTACAATAAAAAATATATATATCCAACTAATATTTAATGTGTGTTATGTGTTATACGTAATATTTGTTATATATAACAAATATTACGTATGACATACAGCACATGTTGAATACTAGTTGGATGTATAATTATTGTACATATATATATTATTACCAATTAATTATATATCCCTAATTATTAATCTCTTTTTTAATACTTTGCTTATAAACCTATCACTCTTCTCTTTTCCCTTTCTTTCTTCTAGCACTCTCATATATATGTTTTTAGTTTTGATCCCCTCTCCTATGATCTTATCCCTTTAGACTCAATTATGTGCCTAAGCGGCATTATACACAAAGATGGGCAAAAGTGAAATAATAATAATGGATCGGAAACATTATACATATATATACATCAAGAATGATATATATATTTATTTATTGTACATAGACATCTTATTTTTAAAATAAAAATCTGATACAGTCCGCACTTAAATATTTAATTTTTATTTTTCTATATTTAGTTGTGAATGATGTATTATGTACATATATTTTTTTCTTTATACATGTAGTAAATCTCCACACACACACATATATATATATATATAAGGGTGATGCTAAATAAATAATAAAAACCAGCTCAACTAGCCAATAAATGAGATTTTGAGCCATAATTACTAAGCTCATTACAATCTCAATGATTATTTGGGCCAAAACCAAAGTTAAAAAAGACTCATTGACTGTATGGACTGGTTTTTCATTATCCACTTAACATTATTATATATATATATATATATAACAATCAAAACTACTTAATTCTCATAGAGAGGTCAAGTGTTCCTACATCACGAAAACAAAATTTGAAATGTGGAACAAAACAAAAATACATCCAAACACATCCCAAATCGACTAAGACCAAGAAACAAATGAAACATATTTTATCATTTGTAATGGAAATGGTAAGTTTTTATTTTAAGAGAACTATTTTTTTAAATCATAAAATTAGTTACCACTGGTAATAGTTCAACTTTTAAAAACTATTAATCCAGCTTTTAATATTATACATCAATTCAACATTTTAAAAGTTAGATTAATAATTTTAAAAAATTAATTTATTGCATATAATGACTGATTGTGACTGATTTATAATATACATGTAACATTATTCTTATTTAAATATTTTATGATAGTTTTTAATAATGAATGGCAGATGAATTATAATACGGTATGTTGAGTGGAATAAATTCAAATAACATAGGACATGGATATATTTGTATGTGTACGAAAACATATAGTATGTGGGAAAAGAAAAACAAAGGTTCAGAATGTGAAGAAAGCACGCCTGAACAGCTCAACCTAAATGGAATATTTTTGGGAACACATGTGATATGGACTAGGTTGCTTTGATCAGAAGATTAAAGAAAACCTGTTACTATGTTGTCACAGAAATAGTTTGTAATTATTTCTATGAGAGAAAAAAAAATGTGGTTTAATTTATATATCCTTTAATTAATGATATTCTTAAAAATTAAATGACCATCCTAGAGTCATCTTCTGCACAGATTCAGGGAATTTATATTCACGTGCTTCATCCAACTTGATCAATCGGTGTTCAATTAGATTCCAGTTCACACATTCAGTACCCCACTCATCATATAAACCAATTTAATTAAGATTCTATGTAATAATTAATAAGACAATAACATATAATGTACCCTATCAAAGGATCGGTGTGCCAGCTCTTTTTTTAATGATATATATATATATATATATATATATATATATATATTCAATTAAAATTTGTAATAAGAAATCTATAAAAAAAAATAGAATTTCATAAACACGTACTATGATACTACAATATCAACATGATATTGATAAAGGTTGTATGTAGATGTACTTGGTCCTTTAAATAGGATTTTACTCCTTCTATTATTTTTAAATAATGGTCATTTTAATTTTTTAATTATTGAAAAAGTAATATTTAGATATATTAATTTATCAAAAAAATTAAAATGATCATTATTTTAGAACTAATATAGTAGGATTTAAGTTTTAAAAAATGAAAAAATAAAATAAAATTATTGTTGGAAGATCCTAGCTACTCTAAGATTATATATATATATATATATATATATATATATATATATATATTACTAATTTCATTGCACTACTGAATTAAATCACGTAAAAAATAAAAGTTTTAAAAAAATTCTTAGCCGTACTTGGAATAAAAATTTTATTTAGTCTGCATCATTTATCTTAATTTTAACATATAAGTATGTTAATCAACTATAATAAACAATTTTAATTATTATATAGATTGATTATATTTTATTTATATATAAAAAAATATAAGTGTACGAACAAATAAATTTTGTATGAGTTTAATTATAATGCACTGACAGTGTAAAAAATTTACACCGTTAGTCAATCATATTCACTGATTTGTGTGACTTTTTAATTAGTGGATGACTAGATCAAAGACTTTTATTAATAATGTGTCAATCCATAATTGAATGTCTGTGTAAAATTTCTTTACACCGACAATAGATTAAAATTAAATTCATTCTTCAATGTCAATGAACCTAAATATTTCTAAAAGTTAGTAGTATGATGGATCAAAATTCAAAAGGATGGTGATCTTGAGGCGTACAAGAATAACTGAAATCAAACAATAGTAGTTTGTCTCGTTGGGAAGCACTAACTTTTAATTCCCTACAAGTTGAGAAAAAAATAATGGCAATATTAATTTCTCTAGAGAATTAATCCTCTTCTTATTCATTCTTGGTGGGGTGCCAGATAGATATATATTCGACAGCATAAAATACAAATATTATTGCAGGATGAATTAATTAGAAATATTATTGAAGGGCTTAAAATTAGTGCCAACCCATTGATCGATTAAATCTGTAAGGAATAAAATATGAATGAAAATTCCCCGAAGGATCGATCCAACCTGATTTAATACAACTAAAAATTTCTGTTGATCTGTATACAAAGTCAATAGTTTGAATTTACCAAAAAAAAAATAAAGACAACTTACAAAAAAAAATTCAAAGAAAAAATATAAAAAAAAAACAAAACCACTAATTAATATAACAAAAGAATAATATAGATCGATGTACATGATGATGATGATTCATTAATTCACCCCAAGTCTTCTTTCTCCTCCTCTCGATCGATATAACCTATGATCCCAAAACCTAACACTGATGAAAAGTCTTGGATATCATCATAAATCTATACAGTATATATATATATATATATATCCAAGAACCTTCCTATATCTAAGTGATGTATATATATCATAATAATAATAATAAATCAGTGTTTATATAAAAGAAAAAAACCAGCAACAAATGTTATGTATATATATATATATATATGCATGATAACAAAAAAAAATAGAACAAACATGCATGTATGTTGGATCAGTAATCATCCCATAAGCTTTCCAAATCTGAGAGAGGCGCGACAGATGAAGGGCCTTCAAGATCTTCATACAATGATGATGATGCTCTGTTATTGTGCTTTGATACTACTGAGGATGTGTCTGTAGTGTTTCTGTCATTGCTCAGTCCTGTTTCCTGTGACACACTCATCACCACATTATTATTATTATTGCACTCATTGCTGTTCTTTGCTGCTATTGCTCTTAGGATATGATCATGATGATGATGGTAATTCTGGATGTTGTTGTTGTTGTTCATCCCAAATAGTCCTGATGATGATGATTGCCCTGTTGCTGTTGAATTGTTCATCAAGAACAAGTTCTGTTGATGATGGAGAAATGGGGTGTTTGAGTTTTGGAGGAGTCTAATTTGATGATGATGATGAGGCTGTGATGATGAGAATAGCGTGTTTGTGTTGATGAAAGGGTAGTTGTTGTTGGGAATATCATAGTTTCTGTGGTCTTCTGGTTTGATTAGGATCTGGTGGTGATTATTATTGTTGACTGATGAGAAGGTGGTAGTTATGGAGGGGGGTTGATAATAGCCGTCTGATTGAGATGAAATTGTAGTAGGGTCCTTGAACTCATCGCCAGAAGTGCCATACCCTGCACCGGAAGGGTGAGGGTCCATCAGAGGAGGCAGTGAGGAACAATCCAGGAGATCATCGCCTATTGAGTTTATCCTCAATAGCCCAGAAATTTGGGACTTTTTGATATCTGTGTTCTTGTGGAAAACCCTGCACACTACCCATTCATCCTGCAAATCATCACAATTTCAAATAAATAAATAGAAACTACTGTTAGAGACATTTATAAAATAATAATTGTACTCATCAATAAAACAAAAAGCTTCATGATTATAGGGAGAGCCACACATGAAAGGAACTTCCAAACCAACACATACAAGAATTTTCCTTTTCATTTTTTTTAAAAAAAAGGCACTTTCTAAAAGGAGAGATTGATGGGGGAAAAAATTGCTTGATTAAATCTCTCATCAAAGTGAAGGGGAAAAATAAATAAAAAAATAAATAAATGAAAAAGGGTGTATTCTTTTTTATATAGTAATTAAATAAATAATGATATGTATGTATACCTTAGCCGCTTTAGGGAGATTGAAATTAGCAAATTTGCCTTCCAATCTGAATTCATGCATGACCCAATTGGATTTTTCTCCCTTGGGAGCTCTACCTTTGTAGAAGACAAGTGTCTTCTTCATGCCAACAAGGTTTGCTTTGCCTTTGAAAATCTCTTTATCTTTGCCTGTTGCTTTCCAGTACCCTGACTCTGTTGCTCTATTGGTTCTCATCCCTGTTGGGTACTTCCTGTCCTTCTGACAGAAAAAGTACCACTCCTTCTCTCCCATCTTTGCTTTCTCTGCATCATTTTAATTATTATTATTATTATTAATTATAGAAGAAGAAATCATAATAAGGAGAGGATCGGAAATTAAAGGAACTTACTAGGGAGATCCCAAGGCTCAGACTTGTTCAAATCAGCTTCACCAATAGCAGTTGCACTGAAACTGCTATTCATAACTTTCTCAGTGAGATAAAAAGTGATTATCTCTTCATCAGTTGGGTGGAACCTGAAACCTGGAGGCAAATCCAGACTCTCCTCACCCTTGTTCACCACTACAGGCTCTTCCATCAAATTAATACTCACAAAACAACAATAATAATAATAATAATTCAGGAGATCGAGGGTATATATGATATGTATGTGTATATTGAGGGAAGAAAAGAGAAGAGAGAGGATTTAAGAAAGTAGAACAAAGGGAGGAATGGGTGCTTATATAGAGGAGCGTTTACACACAGCAACAACCAGCTCACACGCTTGTATGCCTTGTGTTGAGAATCGTGCTATGCAAGGCACTTCTTCACCAAGCCTACAATTGGGTGTTTTCTTTTTTCTTCTTTTCTCTTTTTTTTTTAATTAATTATCTTTTGTTTCAATACGTGTATTTTCTTGGTGCATGACGTATGTCCTATCGGGGTGGTTTTCTTAGCTACATCTACCCTCTCTCTTTGAAAACGAAGGTGTGTGACACAAACAAAAGAAATGGTAAAAAAGGGTGCTTTCATTGCTTTTTTTTGGTGGACCCATTATTTCTAGGCTCCACCTCCATATTTTTTTAATTAATTAATCAATAATACTAATCATTTTTATAATATGTTCAACTAATATTCAATGTATATTATACATAACATGAAATATATGTTACATTAATATAGTGCACATTTTATATTATGTATAACTTATGTTAAATACTAATTGGACGTATTTTTGTGATATAAAATTCTTCTGGTTAAAAAAATAATAGAGAAAAATATATAACAACTTTATCCACTAGCCTTCAACCTAACATTTGAGGATTTTCATTGCCCCGTTTCCATCATCAATTTCACCACTCTCTCTCTCTCTCAAAAAACAAAAAGTCTCTGTTCAAACTCGTTAAACAGTGCGATGGAAGAAGGGAAAAGTAAAAATGAACTAGTACTGTTCCCCATCGTCCGGGCTATTTATTTATTTATTTTTAATTTCTCAATAAGAATTTGAGATATTGTTAGTTAATTAATTAATTAATTAATTAGAAGATGTAATTGCTAGATTCTACTAATGATGGTGGTGGTGGCGGCTTTATTAGAGCCAATTTGAATAGCAGGTATAAAACTTTTTTAAAGTTAAAAATCATCATTTTTTTAATTTAACAGTATAATTTATTATTCTTTCTAATTTCTTTTAAATATTTTTATCAGTTATACACTCCAAATAAAATAGTCATTAGATTTTATTGAAAATTTAAATATTAAAATTAAAATAAAAATAATAAAAGTAACTCACTATCACTAATTATTATAATTTTTCTCTCCTCCAATTAGATAAAGATATAAACGAGTATAATAGAAAAAAATACTTCTTATAATTATAAAAAAAATAAAATAGATAAAATAAAAAAGTGAAAAAATATTTAAAAAATCAAAGAGAGTACTTTTTCAAAAAATTATTTTAATATTTTAAAAAATAAAAATATTTTTAAAATATTAAAAATATGTATTTTTATTATTATATTTTTAAATATAAAATAAATTATCTTTTACAATTTATTTCTGTATAAAAATTTAAATAAATTATTTATCCAAATTAAAATTGTCTACAAACACTAGTAATATAGCAATGTTAGGTGGGTGGTGGTGGTTATTGTTTCAGCTGGTAGCTGGCTTGGATCAGCTGCTTCGTGTATAAATATATCAGTTCACATCTGATTTGGTTCCTAACCTCATTGAAAATTAGACCAAATTAATAAATATAAAGTGAATCTATTGCATCTATGACCAGCTATATATATAGCTCTTTAATTAATTTTAGGATTTTATTAATATAAGTGTGTTTAGATTACTCTTTTAAGAATATTAAAGTGAAAGATTTTTAAGAGAGTAACAAAATTTTTAAGTTTCTAGTACGTTGAATGTATTGCTATGAATTTTAAAAATCTCACACTTTCTAGAAATAAAATCAGTAACTTTAGCATACTAGTTAGATTATATTTTTAATTTTAATTATTTTTTTACTACTCACAATATATATATATATATAGTCAATTACAGTAATTAATTAGTCTAGTTGAAACTTGAAAGTTGAAACAAGAAGTAGAAGCTCTTCTAAAAAATTTGATTATAAAATATTGAAATTCTAATATTGATATTTTTATATGTGCTATTTAGATTCTAATTTTATCATCCTTTAACAATATGAGCTAGAGATCTATCTTGTCCCACTTATTCATCTAATTCAAAAATGATAATTAAGATCACTATCTAGATGGGACAATAAAAATTTAACGTATATATAAATAACATTATTTTATTAAACTATTTTTTTTTTAAATATATATGATAGCAACAATTCCCCACACAAATGAAGAGGATAAAAAAGGCCTGATGAGGAGAATTCAGAGGCTTTTCACACGAAAAAGTCAAGAGGCAGAAGCAGTAGTAATAAAGAGTAGTGAATTTTCCAAGAACTTTCTAATGTTCCATTTTAGCTGGCAAACTAGAAGAGGTTTATCTTTATTAGTACTTTCTTCAATTTTTTTATTTGTCCTATTTTAATTATTATATACACGAATTTAAAATAAGTTTTATAATATCTTAAATTTAAAAAAATTTAAGCATATTTTATAATATTATTTTTAACACTCATTATTTCTTTTTTTTATAATTTCTCACTATATCTATTATTTCTCTCATATTAATTGAGGTATAATTAAAAAATTAATAAAAATTATTTCAAATTTTTAAATAGATAAATAGAAAAGAAAAATTGCATTTTAAAATTGGATAAATTAAAAAATAGAGGGAGTATTATTTTAACTTTTTTAGGTTTACCATTTGGTTATTTTTTAATGCATACCCCTTTGTTATTTTGATTGGTAAAAATGTGACCTTTTCTTTCATAAGTGATAAATTAATCGAGCTTTACAACTGTGTGTTTAATTTCCTAACATCCGTATAAATTTAGAATTAACAACTGTATCCTCATCCCTCATTCCCTTGAAAATAAATGAGGATATTATTGAAAATAACATACAAATAAGGCTAGTACTTACATTTGTCAAACGAACGTAAATCATGAGTACATCCTCTCCAAGGAAAAATATTAATTGAATAAAAAATGTATTTACTCTGTATCATTTATTACATAATATATAATTTAATAGATCAATTATAGAAAAAAGAAAGAGAGTTAAGTTTCAAATAAAAAGATCAAATAATAATTGACGTGTCAAATTATAAGTGATATAGAACAAATCTCTTATTCTCAATAAACCTAGGAATCTCTCATTTTTCAATTCGAATAAAATAAATAAATAAATAAAAACTAAACTATTTGGAATACATAATTGTTTAAATAACCAATGAAATGAATAGTAACTTTAGCTTTCATTAATTAATTAAGGACCAATTTGGATAATAGTGTTTATGATTTTGTTTTCTAACTTTTCGAAAGTAAAAAATATAATCAAAATTTTTTCTTTTAATATTTATCAGAAAATTATATTAGTATTTTTTTTATAAGTTAGAATTTCTAAATTTCCAAAAAACACTTTTTAAGATAAATATTTTTATTATTATATATTTAAAATGATTTATTCGGTATCCAATAAAATTCATGAATACTGATAGGTATACACATTAACTAGTTATAGAAAAATGCACGGCCATTTTCAAGAATAAAATCAATCATCAAATTATAACGATTGATTATACAATATGTACGATACCATTGCTACCAAAGAAATTTTTTTATTTAAATATAAATTAACTTATTTATAAATTAATTTTCAAAAATTAATTTTGCATGTAAGGACTTAAATAAATAACTTGTTCAAATTGGTTGTAAGCGTATTGTTATTTAATTATACAGAAATTTTTGGTGCACAGTTAAAAACCAATTAAAATAATTAATAAATAGTGCATAACATATAATATATAATTAATATGCACAATGTATATTATATATTATGCATAACATGTAATATACGTTGTACACATTATATAATATATGTTGTGCATATTATATTGGTAATTTTGGTTATTTTTTAATTGTGCATATAGCAATGCTATTATTTATATGTTGTTTGATTTTTTTGTAAAGGATTTTTATAAGTGGTTAAATGCTAAAATTTACTCTGATTATTAAATAATTCCATTCATCTCATGGATTAAAAAATTGGTTAAAAAGATATCTCAGAGAAAATAAAAGTATTTACTCCAACTCCAAGAGAGTATTTAAGTATTTTTCATCAAGATATGAATATCATTGAAAATAACATAGCAAAGAAGGTTATGTGTACATGTGTCGAAAGAAGGCAAAACCCTACGTACATTATTTTCTGATTTGATGAAAATAAAAAAGTTATATAGATGTTTGCCCTTTTGATGTCTCAGCTAGACTAAAATAAAATTTGAAAGGTAAAAGTAACAAATCACACAAAGGGATTTAATGAATCCGTCGATCTTACTTTGGTTATTATTAAATTATAAATAAATATAAACGTACTACTTTTTATAATTGTTAGGCACCGATAGCTGAATTTGTTGGTTTTGGGAGAAAGCAATATGAGGCATTATCATTAATAATACTATATTAATTTCACCACATGTCTTGTATATATACGAATACGATGGACTAAACCACTAACCAGATGGGGAAAGGATAAATATTTGACACACTATCTCTTTATCTTTCGTTGAAATTTCTAAACCAAATTTGCAACAAGATCGATCAAATGGTCAAATTGGTATGTATAGGGTGATATGGACCATAATTAAAAAATGCCAACGAATTATATGGCCATTCTGGTAGGCCTTCCACACACTAAATTAATTAAATTACTCCAAAAGATAATGTACCAAATTAATACTATTAATTAACAAAGAGATATCAACACTCATAAAAGCCTCACTTTTAGAGGCCATTAAGAAGGTGATTATGGTTAATTAGTCATCCATAGCCACGGAAAGGTCAATATAATTACGAGTATTATATTTTTTTCATCATTTAATATTAATTATCTGAAACATACTTCAAAAAAAAAAAACTCATATTACTAATGTCATTCTATAATAATAATAACCATTTTCATTTATTTTAATACATTAAAAAATCAATGTATACAAATCTAAAAACATCAAAAAATTAATAGACTATTATTATAAAATAAAAATATAATGTATTATAAAATTGTTGTATTTGAACATAATCATATCAAAATATATTAATCTTGCAATGTACTAATTTTTTTTCTATTGCTAAGAATGTCCAGGAATATTGAGTGGAATGAATATATTATATGAATAATATTAATATAGACTTAGATTCACAATGAATTCCACCTATGATAACATATTAATTATTTACAACATACTTAAAAATTATATCTATATTAATATTATAAATTCTTTTACTAATATTAATACGTGTAAAATTTATTGTAAATTTAAATTTATATTATATATGTTCTGAATTGATTTTGGAGCCGTAGTTGCCGTGGTTAATTAATTCAAGAGCATATATAGTAAATTAAAACCAAAGAAGTACAGTACTACTAAAAAAACAACACAACGTGGAATTCGTAATAACGAGACTCATAGGTGTAAAGTGAAACATTCCGGCGCCTACAATGAAAACTTGCTGGTTAGTACTACTATACTATTTCGTTAAGGATACTGTTCCAATCCAACACCTCCAATGCAACGATAAAATCGTGTGTGCCCATGAAATGTCAAAAAATAATGCTATATACATATTCATAAAGTAGAGTAAAATAAATAATATGTAAATGCGAATTTTATAAAAATTAAAAATAATAAATTGAATGTATATATAATGTACGAGATAATATTAAAATAGTTTTATTGATATCAAAATGAATTATATAGTGTATGTAATGATAGAGAGTAATATTTTAACTTTTATTTATGACAATTTATGCTTTTGAAATTTAAAATATTAGTAATTTATTATTTAAAATGGAGTATGATCAATTTAGCATCATCTGTATTCAATTTTCAGAGATTTACTGTAGGATAACAATTAGAAAAAAGATACAAAATAATATAGGTGTTACACTATCTTTTATTGTGAATAATCTATATATAAAAAATGAAAATGAATCTAGAAAATGAATATACAGTTAATAGCATTATAAGAATTTGTTTCGGTCCACACACCACCTTGTTGTTTGTGCTGTGTTGAATATTGTTTTCCTGCATCTGCATAGGAAGCTGCGTTAATGTCATTTGTTTATGCAAAATCAACTAGAATAACCGACTATTGACGCATACCAACATTTCTTAATTTACTTACTACTAACATTTCTTACACAAATTAACAAAATCCTCTTTTTTTTTTTCAATTTAATAAAATCCAAATCCAAGTTCGTTAACAATTTAGAACCACGTGACATGTGTTGACATTAGCATAGATATGAATGTGGATGAGCTGGAAAATCATTTGTCACACGACTTGATTAAACGTGTAATTATATATGATTAAATTACATAATCCAATGTTCAAATCTGAAATTAAGCATACATACCCAATAGGCAAAAAGGGTAGAGAAGTGCAAGTAATTAAAAAACAATAATAATTATCATATAATAGAAATACGTCTAACCAGTATTTAACGTGTGCTATATATAAGACATAATGTATATTTTATATATATATAACACATTATATTTTATATATAGTACATGTTGAATGCATGTTGCACGTATTTTTTTTTTTTTTGTTGTACGAGAATTATTATCGAATAAAAAAGGGGTATGTGTGTATGTATGAATATTATGTGGGCATGGGCCATTACTGGCACATGAGAGTTCCCCGAATTTTGCGAGAACAATATTCAAAACCCCACCACTGGATACGGAATAAATTCCGCTAAGCATACTCTTATTTTATTCAATGCCCAGTTTGATTGGCTTTTCCTACTTGTGCTATTCGCTATTTAGAGTTATTATAATCCTTTGGAATTTTTTTAATCCAATAAAATAACTGAATTTCATGCAATAAAATATTCAAAACGTGTGGACCCCCTCCTAAGTTCCGCAGCGTGCTTTCTCCATTATTATACTCTTGTTAATTTTGTAATAGTCCCGCTTATGTGCACTGTATAATAATAAATTAATCAATATAATTGATAAATTTATTTATTTTTTTAAAATAATTATTGGAATTTTAATTAGTTAAGTAATTTTGCTACAAAATTTTATTTATTAGCTGGTTAGGTTGGTTTTCCATTATACATATAGCAGATTCGTTATTTTGTGTTATAAAATCTACTTTTTATTTATCCAATTAAATTTTTTTTATTTATTCATCTAAAAGTTTTAGATAATTTTTTTTATTAATTTGTTCAATTATATCCTAAATTGATATAAAAAATAGATATAGTGAATAATTAAAAAAATAATAAGTGCTAGCAATAATATAATAAAATAAGCTTTTTTTTTTCTTCTAAAATTGAGACATTGTATAACTCTTCCTAAGTTAATATGTGTAATTAAAACTAAATAAATTAAAAAAGGAGGGAGTAACAAAAATCCTATTAGCAAACAAATTTAATTTACTCATAAAAATATATGAATTTAATTTTAATGTATTAGTGGTGTAAAAGAATTGTACAATTTCAACGAATCATGTTCATCATTTTATGAGACTTTTTTTTACAATGAATGGTTGTGTCCAAAAATTTTGCTAAGTATAAACACATGATTAAATTATTTTACATTGACAATATGAATATTCTAATTAAACTTATATGCATTGATTATGTAAATATATTTTACACCATCGTTTAATAATAATGTGACATATCATTTATAGTGAGTGATTTTTTTATTAAAAGAGTTTAATTAGGTTTTTCATTAATATTATCCAATTATATAATATTATATTAACAAACATATTACTTTTTATACATTCACTACTTGAAAAATTATATAAAAAAAGAGATATGATTGAATGATAATGTAACATATTTTACTGTCGTCAGTGCATTATTTATAATTAAACATTTTTTAAAAAATTTAAGTTACAATTTATTTTAAAATGTGTCAATTTTTATTGACCGACTGTTAAAAAACTTTGTGGATCACATACTTTTATTCATTGTTGATGAGACATAAAACCTTGTAGTTTAGAAATTCTTATATAGATGGTTATGGAGAGCATTTAATACGTATTCTACTTTTTTTTTGTAATCATATATTTGTATTTAAAATTGATACAAAACTTAGAATGTGTGGTTATGAAAATTGATAAAAGATTGTGAATGTGTAGTTTGAGTCCTAGATAATTGAGTGTATTGATATGGTATCTAAGAAGTATATACTAAATTAACATTATTTATGCAAAAATAAATTAGGGAGTGGATTGGAATGGAAGGGTTGAGAAACTCATAACTTGCTCTTAAAAGTGTTTGACTTTTGCAAAACGAAACTCAACCGCAAAAGCAAAAGGAAAGCAATGTCCTCCTCTCCTCCCCTTATACTCACTCCTCACAAACCCCAAAAAAACTGATCAATAGTGACGTTTCATGACGGCATAGCATGGATAATAATCGTGGCACGCTCGCTTGGGCAATACTATTCATATTTTTGTTTTGTTCGGTATCCGGAGTTTTGTCCCGACTAATTTGTCGTCCTGGATCGTGTACCTGGGAATGATAGGTGAGGCTCTCAACGAGAATTTTTTCATCCACAAGGCTCAAATTTGAGACTTTGCTTAAGGGACAACAAACCGCTTACCACTAGTGTCAACACTCATTAGTACATTTAAAGATCACATCATAAATCAAGATTGAGAGATTGAATGTTGACACTATATATAAAATTGTGGATGTAAAGATAGAATTTTTTATGCTTGGTTGCAAAGTAGTAGCATAAGGGGACTTACAATGCCCCATTGCACGCCATGATGGAATCATTTCTTGAATTTCAACAAATCTCAACCCTCCATTCCAGCACAGTGATGTCATCAAACCGTTTGATTGAAGACTTTACCGTAATATGTAATGCATCCAATCCAATCAAATCTAGTCCTGGTTTTAATTAAATTATCTTATCCTTAATCCGATTATTATTATTAATAATAAATATTAATGAAATGGCATATGGTGGGGCAAATGAAAGTAGGGGTGGTGGGGTATAGTAGCAGCAATTATTGGTGATATATTTCCTAACATAAAGCGCAGCAAAAATCAGATTAAGAGTGTAGAAGGTAGGGACCATTATTGATCCTCAAAAATTAAACACTGTTTCATAGGTTGAGACAGTTGGCTGTCAATCAGACAAATGCATTATTATAAAAATGTTTCGCATTTGGGGAAAGATAAGATATTAGTATGTAGTAGTATAAAGCAAGAAAGATTAGCAAGAAAGCTTAATTTTCTTTCTTTTTTCTTTTCTTCTTCTTGCTAATCAAATAGTCAGCATCTCATTTTTTTCCCAAAGGCTATTCAACTTAAACTTACCCTTTTTCCATTTTAATCAGCGATATATATATATCTTTTATATACACACAAAGTAAACTAAAAGTATCAACTTTTGTGAATGCACTAGTAATTAATTAATATATAGTTTCAAATCAATGAAGCCTTGTGTAGTATAACATAGTTATGTATAGCACATATTGGATACTTGTTGGACGTATTTATGTTGTACGATAAATATTATTGCTAATTAAATACTCCCTATGTGGCAATAACTCACTTTCATATTGTATCTAAATATAAGTTTTGTTTAAATTCATTAATTAGTACACAAATTACAGTTATTAATGAACGAAGAAGTTAGTACTCCCTCTGTCATTTTTTATTTGTCCAAAAATTTTAAGATAATAATTGAATATTTCAAAATTAAAAAATATTAATATATTTTACTATATTATCCTAAATTTAAAATATACTACTTCAGTATATTTACTTAGTATGAGATAATGACTTAGTTAAGAGTAAAATAAGAAAAAAAATAATATATATCACCTAGAATTTTTAAATGGACAAATAAATAAGGATAACATAACAATTTAAATAATATATATCACCTAGAATTTTAATAAAAGAATGAATAAATACCTAATTCTGTCCCTAAACTTTTTTGAGTGCCTACTTCAGTCTTTAAACAAGTTTTATTCGCCCCGTAGTCCATGAACTTGCATTCCATTAACACATAAGTTCCTCTGTTAACTCCAACCGCTAGTTACTACCGGAGCAATCCAATATGGACTGTTAAGTGTACCACCTTACTGTTAAGTGTCATATCACCTTTCAATGAGAACAAATAAGTCCCTACAAAATTTCTAAGAGGACACATTAGCCCCTACATACCCTACTTACATAAACAATGTCATTTTGGATGTCACTGTTATTCCTTATCCATCCGCCACCTACCTTAAACTTTCTCCATTTTCCTCTCTCTCACAGAGTCTCCATAGTCAATGTTTGAAACTCTCTCCCACTCACCTTTAATTTGTACCATATCATTCTTTCTTCTTTTCTCTCTTTCACCTTCTTCTCCATCTCTTACAACTCAACACCATCATCCTACTTCATTGCCCACATCCAACACATACACATACACATACATTTTCAAATCAAAATCAAATCAACCCTAACTTTTTTTGCTTTACTTATTACTATTATTTTCTTTTTACCTCACATGTCATTTTATAGGAACATTGGTAAAATTAAAATCACTTAAAAAAATAAAGTTGCAATCACCATATCCCTCCTTTTTCTTTTTTCCTCCATAGTTAATGCTCCTCACTCCTATCCCATTTTCAAAATAAAAAGCCAAAAACCTATATGAAAAGTGTATGTGTTCTAGATAGAGATAGAGAGACGACCCACTACTAGAAAAACGCAAATTGTTGACGGATAACATCGATGAATTTCGACAATCTTGTTATCGAAGAATAGAATGAGTTCTCAACAACGAATGTGAAGTGACTTCGTTACCAACGGATAAACTTAAAAACATTCGTCAATATAGATGATATATGTATTGCCGACAGATATATACATAACATATCAATCGGTAACTAATTGCGGTAAAATTCTCGTTGTGAACAAAAAAATTGTTTTGGTAAAATGTTCATTACCGCGATAGAAGGTAGGGGTAACAGTGCGTAGGGGTGGAAGTAGGCCAGGCCGCCCGTCGAGGTGGCCTATGGCCTGACATACCCATTAGGCCTGGACTGGTCTGACCGATTTATTAAATGGACAAAGTCAAGGCTTTTTGCAAGGCTTGTTTAGTTAAATAGGTCAGGTTGAAGGCTACCAAAAAATCCTACATAGCCTGACAGGTCGGCCCAATTATTTTGCCCAATTATTTTTATTAATATTATTATTGTTGCTACAGTACTACACATAACTAAATACAAATGAAAACCCTAAATCTAAATGTACAAACACACAAAGCTATCTAGTTTCTTTCCTACAACAACCATTGAAGAGAAGTTGTAGGCTGCAACCGCCACCTCCCTCCGCCCGTCGCCTCGGCCAGCCTCGCGTAGTAGCGCCCTCCGCCTCAGCCAGCATCGCGCAGTAGTGGCGCAACTTGCACCCTCGACCAGCCTCGCGCAATAGCGGCGCAGCCCGCACCCTCGACCAGCCTCGTGTAGTAGCGCCCTCCGCCCGCCGCCTCGGCCTCACACCTCTGCCCACCGCCTCAGTCTCGCGAGTCGTGCAGCAGCGCCTCTAGCCTCTAGCCTCCAGCATCGCGCCTCTGCTCGTGGGTCCAACACTAAGTCGTCCGCGTATACTCTCTATAGGCCTCCACCCAGAATGCCTCCACCTGCAAGCGCATTCAAACCGTCATGTTTTGTTTCTATTTTTTCTTTTTCGTCCATGGCTTTTCTTATGTTTCTAACTCTGATGGATTGATAGTATTGATTATTTTGTTTCTAAAATAGTTTTGATTAATGTATGTAATTTTGTAGATTTTATATGGTTCAGGATTTTGATGGCTTGAATGAAATTTATGGTAGCTTATTATTTAATAGGCTTTTAAGCAGGCTTGTAGGTCAGACCAGAATTTTAAAAAGGCGAGACCGAGCCTTAAAAAAAAACCTATATCAGGTGATAGGCCTAGGCTCAGGCCCTCCAAAGCCTGACATACTTTCACACTAGCTGCCACCGTCGTCCATCCACGATACTCCAGTTAAGCATTTTTTTAAGTTTTTTAATTTTTATGTTTATTAATTTTTTTAATTTTATATACTATTTTTTTTATAATTTTTTAAAGATTTTATATATTCTGTTTTTTTTTATTTTTTTGA
Source organism: Aeschynomene evenia (assembly GCA_013621005.1). Lineage (NCBI taxonomy): Eukaryota > Viridiplantae > Streptophyta > Magnoliopsida > Fabales > Fabaceae > Aeschynomene > Aeschynomene evenia. The sequence continues at coordinate 11,977,263 of CM024268.1, forward strand.
TAATTTTATATATTTTGTTTTTTTTTATTTTTTAAAAATATATACAATTTTTTTTTTGTTTTAAAACTTTTTAAGAATATTATTGTGATTAATTTTTAATTTTTATAATTATGTTTTATTTAAGTTTTAAATTTTTTTATGTAAATTTTTTAGGTTACTAAAATAAAAAATTTGTTTATAATTAATAAATTAATTTTGTAATTGAATTGATTTAGGTTAGATTAATTGGAGCTAACAATTATTTGGAGCTTACGGTTTCTGGTATATATGTTTACTCTTACCTTTAAAATTTTTACTTTTAGGTTAGAGACTTCAAATTTTTAGGATAGAGTTGTAGGAATGAAGATTGCATGACTAAGGGAAGACATAGAGTTCATTCTCGTTGTTTGTTATTATATTGTTTGTTGTAGAGATTGATTATTTGTGTTTGCGGAGGAGGATCAAGCTCATCGACAACAAATGATGACTAACGAGATTAACAGAGTCGTTAGAGAGGATGTCAACCTTCTTCCAGATGTATCGCTAGAGCATCATCTGCAGCTCCTCCTTAGTCGTAGCATCCATATCGTCCTTATCCGCCGACTCCTTTCTGGTCGCCGCATCCTTATCCACCATATCCTCATCGGCCTCCTTCTCCTCCTCACCCAGCTGCTCAGCCTCCTACTTGGCCTGCATAAACTCTTGTCCAGGATGATGGTGATGATGGTGATGATGGTGATGATGATGATGGAGATGATGGTGACATTGCCTATCATTGACTGTTGCTTTTTTTTAGTTATTATATTTTAGACATTAGTACATTTTATTTACTTACATGAATTGTAGTTTACTGACTATGTTTCATTTGAGACTAGTTTAAATGTATTTCTTGCACTTTATCAATAATTTGTGTCTAATTATCATTATTTATAATTATTTTCTTCATACGTCTTTAATCAGGAATTATAATTATATGTTACTATTTAATTTTTTTTAACATTACTTTACCAGGGGATGGTATCCGTCGGAAATATGAAAATCAATTTTTTTTATTATAGAAAAACACATAACGACGAATGTATCCGTTGTTAACTCTCATGAGTTATCGACGAATCCGTCCATCGAGGAGGTTATCGACAATTTTGTCTGCATGATCCATCGGTAGCTTTTTTTCTGACCATGCAAAAATCAGGAGACGTCATGTGTCAGTACACCTGTCGGTAATCCGCAATTTTCTAGTAGTAACCAGTGACGAAAGGTAAAAATAATTTAATTTTAAATTAAAAAAATAAGTAAACAATTTTTATATGTATGAAGTAGAGAAAAGTTTTTTGGTGAAAAATGAAGATAGAAATATTTATGAGGTTTTTGGTATTGTTTCCTCCTATATTAATTCCCCTATAACAGTCACTCCCACATTTGATTTATTCTCTCTCTGAAGTTGTTAGAAAAATGAATGATGACAATTTGAAAGAAAAATAAAAAACTAATAATATAAAAAGACTGCAAATAGAACAATATAATGAAGAGGAGAATAATTGAGACTTTAAGATTCTTTAATGGCATAGAAGAGCATGAAGAGAAGAAGATATATATGGGAAAGAAGAAAGTAAGAGAGGAAATTAATGTGTTTTAATGGTTTGGAATGAGGATTGATTTATCCCCTTTAAGTTTTTTAATGTATGATGTGATAAATAATAACTGCAAGATGACACATTCAACTGTTCAGTATGAATTTTTCGTTTGCTTTTAACAATAAGAGTAATTTATTGCACGTTTTGAAAGTTTAGGGACTGCAACTTGAATAAAAATAGTTTAGGGACGAAAGTGATGAACACTAAAAAAATTCAAGACAGATTTGAATATTTACTGAGTTTAACATATATATATATATATATATATATATATATATATATATATATATATAAACACTACATTCATGTACAAAATATGTACTATCACATTTATCAATAATTTCATACTTAAAAAAAATATATAAATTGAGAGATTAATTGAATAATGATGTAATAAAATTATCCGTATATTAAAAGTAAACTTTTTAGAAAAACAGCACCCTAATGCCTAGATTGTCGATCTTCATCATGACATTCTTTACTTAGTATGGAAAATAGCAAACTAAAATTCAAACTTTGAACAAGGTCTTTGGTTGTATTTTCTAGGTAATTTCTATCCCAATCACCAACCACTATTTGTATTTTGTGGAAATTTTATTTTCGAGAGATTCTTATATGAATATAATGATAAGTATACATACAATAAAAAATAATTAAAACAATCAATATGTTTTACACATCATATATTATATATAATTATTCATCATATATATAATATATTATACACATCTTATATCATATATTGTACACATCATATATATATATATATATTACATGTTATAAAATAAGATGATATGCACAACACAACATATAATATATAATATATATAACTCATAATATATGATATACATAATAATATATTAATTATTTTGACTAATTTTTTATTCTACACCAAATTAAATATTTACCGTATATGTTTACAAAAAAGTTTGATGTATCACGAAAATACACGTCCTTTGTATCTTCTACCCCCATTTTCCGTTTTTTTACACTCTTGCATCCAATATCACACTATTTTCTTCAAAATTTAAAATATCGTTACATGATTTTCTATCCAAATTATTTCAGATTTTATTTTTTCAAATTTTGATTAAAATAATATTTTTTAAATATATATTTTTAATTTTAAGCGTCTTTTTCTTTATTTCTTTTTATTTTCATTGCATCTCAAATTTTAATTATTTATTTTCAATCAAAATATTTTATTTATTTTTTCAAAATGTCATTTGTACATACTTCAATATTTTTAGTGCATCAATAACAAATAATTTACACACACCATATATAATGTTGCATACATCAAATATACAATTATGCGCACACCAAAGATACAATTATACACATACCAAACATATAATATTATACACACCAAACATACAGTTCTGCACACACCAAATATATGATATTGCATATATCAAACATACAATATTGCACACACCAAATATACAATTCTGCACACACCAAACATACAAACTTTATTTCAAAATTATTGTTTTCATTTTAATCAAAGATATAGTTCATTATTTACCTTCTAAACCACTCTTTTTCTTTTTTTGAAATATTTAATATCACAAAGAGAGAATGTACTAAAAAATGTATAATAAAATCAAATAAATAGAAAAAAATATAGTCAGAAGATCCCCCTTTTGAGAAGCAGCATGCTTACGCTTCCTCTGAAGGGATTCAGGCGATTCAGAATGAGTATCAGAGCTCGGTGCAGGAATGGACAGAACCATACTCGACCTTTTAAGAGCTGGTTCTTTGGAAATTGTTCCAACAATAGTTTCCTTCTTGGCTTTATAGGCAGCCAATTTTCCCATATCAAATTTAGGGGCCATTTTGGACTACAATAATCAAATGACAAGTATCAAAATATGATAAGACGAACAAAGTAAAGGTATAGTACATTATTTTAACTTAAATAAATGTTATGTTAACCTATGTTACTCAGTACAACTTCCTCATCGGTCGGCCATCATAGTAAGACCGAGCTGTGAAGAAGCCTCTCTTCCCCGACGGCTTGACACAGAGCATCCACAACCATCTTCTCGGATGCTCTCAAGGATTGATAAGTTATTCCAGATGCATTTTTTGGGTTTTGTTGCCAGTACAATGGAAATCTTTCCAAACCATCCTCTTTATTCAAAAAGAAGGGAAGTTTGCTAGGAATAGATCAGACTTTGAAATAATGGTCTTTAAAGTTTTTGAAAGAGGAAGTAAGGGGATGAAAAATTTTATTCCTAGGAACACTATTCAGAGACAACCATAATCCTCGATTGATACCCCTAGTTTGAAAAAAGTGGAAGAAAACATCTACACTAGCTTCTACACTTAGAACGTCACATAAATTCTCAAAGGAACGAACAAAAGCTCAGCTATTTGGGTGAAGTTGAGAAGGAGCAACATTCATTCGGTTCAGGACATGTATTTGAAAGTTACTAAAAGGTAAGCTATGTCCTAGACGCTCAAAGAAGTCGGAATATACAAAAACAAAATCGGAATCCTTCTCTCCCTCACAATAATGGCAAACTCAATCCCTATTCGAACAAGGGGAGCATTTGTATTTAATATCCTCTTCAGGGGAGTTGGTAATCAAAAAATTCTCTCTAAACTCAAAAATATTACTCCTACTTTCGAATATTGAAGGAATACATAAAATCTCACCATGGACCCAAGAAGAAGGGTCTTCTTCAATTTTATCAACTAATGTAATTTCTTTTTCAGAATTTTGTTGAGTACTATCCATTTCAGATTAGATAACTCAGTAGAAGAAGAAACAAAAACTCACGTACAACAAGTTGAGGAATGAGGGCTAGACAGCGGCACAAAGGGGCTCTAGAAATTCGAAGGTAACAAGAAGAAAGGAAGACTAGAGGTTGAAGCACGAAAGAAAGGAGGAATGGTAAATGTAAAAATATTTTATCTCTAGGCAATTCTAAGTCATTGATTAAAGACAGAGAAGTTCCTAGATCTACGATCACAAAGCACCACGTTTAGTCTCATCAATGCAACTAACCTGACGACCAATGAGGAATGAACGCGTGGCAGGCACGACCCCCACTAAAGGAACAATTGTAAAACCGTTTCGTTAATGGAAGGTCAATAATTTTATTTTTTATTTACTTATTAACACACTTTATTTATTAGATCTCAGCTCTTGGCTCTCGCTTTGCTCGACCTATATACACCTGAGCTCAGGGGTTGTGTAGTGGACTGGGCCTGAGAGCTCAGCCTACACGTAAGCTCAACCCATTTCAACATCTATAGCGCATGACGTGGAGACTTTAAGTCGGGCAATGACCAAATCATAACAGAAAGCGGCTTAAGCCTGATTAATGACTGACGTGTAACCGAAGATACCTATATTCAAATAGCTTAATGACTATTAACTAAGGGAAACGGTCCGAGACCTTCAAGTAGGTAACTCAATTGTTTCCCCAGGTACATTTTACACATTCAAACTTACTGAATACATTCTACTATACTCTTGTACTCGGTTTTTCGATACGAGGCTTACTTGGACGTCAGAGTCCCTTTTCAGGTACCCCCAATCTATGTCTGAGGAGCTCGGAGCTTTCAACTGAAGATCGGTCGGAGCTCAAGCAGAAGGTCAATTTCAAATCAGCTAGACGATAATATATATATATATATATATATATATATATATATCAACCTCATACTATATAAACAACATATGATCGACGATTTGAGAATACATAATTGAATATAATGTCATTGTAAATAAGCAAAACTTTACAAAATATGTTAACATAAACACATTACATCCTAATTTTTATATTATTATTAGGGGTCAAATTTAATAAAATAACGAGGCAAAAAAAAAAAAATATATATATATATATATATAGAAATAAATAATATCATCAGTGTAAATTTATGCTCAATTATAGTAGTATAATTTTGGTGAAAGTGTGAAACTATCAATTTAGTCCATTAGCTTATTCTAAATTCTGATTTTGGTCAACTTCCTTTTAATTTGTCAATTTTGGTCCAGTACCTTTTGAAAAATGAAAATTTTGGTCAGCCTTGTTGATATGGACATAAAAATGCTGACATGGATTTAACGATGCTGGTGTGGACTTAACGATGCTGATGTGGACTTTGACTATGTTGACATGGACTTTGATTGTGTTGCTGACATGTACGTTGAATGTGCTGACATGGACTTTGACTATGCTCACATGGACTTTGACTGTGCTGATGTGGATTTTGACTATGCTGATATGGACTTTGACTGTGCTAATGTGGACTTTGACCGTGCTAACGTGGACCAAAATGACTAACCACTTTTAGATGGTGGACCAAAAGTGATAACGTTTTGAAAGGAAGTGGACCAAAAATGATAACGGTGTGAAAGAAAGTGGATCAAAATTGACAAATTAAAAGAAAGTGGACCAAAATCAGAATTTTAGGAAAGCTAGTGGACCAAAATGATAATTTGGCCTATAATTTTTTATATACGAGTTTTTTTAATTAAAATATATAAGTGTTAAATTAAAATAATTAATTATAAAAATTATTTATGTCAAGTTTCATAAAAATTGAACATAAATTATATTGTATTCACACAAATATAGCTTTAATTTTTATTTATTTTAAATATATGTATCAATGCTAATTTTTATGTTCATGAAAATTATACTAAATATTTTTAGATTAATTTAAAAATTTAAAAATACAATATAGTGTGTATTATATACGGAACTTCTAATATCCAACCGCGTGAATTTTATTATAAGTTAATCTAAAAATAATGTAACAATTACTTAATTACTTAAAAATTAAAATTATTCAGATGTTATATATATATATATATATATAGACAGTTAGACACATGGTCAAAAGTTCTCAAATTTTGGTGGGGCATGCACTTCTGAATCCATCTTCTCCATGATGTTGGCATTCTTAGGGACTCCTCTATGTATATACTTTGTACTTAGTCCTATTTTTCTTCACGAGTAAAATTATTAATATCTCTAGCCATAAAAAGAAAATACTAAAATTCAAACTTTAACCAAAGAATACAAAGACTAATACCAAATTATATGAAGCTTAATAATAACCTAATTGGTTGTTGTACCTGCAAATCTCCCTCCCTCCGTTTTTCAGTGTATATCATCATAAATTAAACTAGAAAAGTACAAAACTAGATACCATTTATTCTCTCAGCTTAATTGATTATAGTTTATGAACTTATTGGTAATGAAAAATTAAAATGATTAGTAATCATATTTTATTGGACTCAAAGTAGACTAAAAGTGGCATGCCACGCATCGCATCGAGAATGTGTCATTCTTCTTCTATCTTAATTCTTATCTAGTACGTGTTGTGCTATAGGATTAAAAACCTGCCCTTATTATTATCAATCTTAGTAATATATATATAATATTATTTTTGTATCAAGGTCATGATGAAAATTAAAAAGTCTCATTCAGCGATAATGTCTGTCGTATAATAAAAATACGTCAAACAAGTATCCAATATATATTATACATAATATGCGATATGTGCTATACAAATAGCACACGTTCCATATCATGTATAGTTCATATTGGATATATACTTGTTTAACGTATTTTTGTTGTACAACATGCATTATTGCTCATTCACACATAAATATGGCCAAATCATGTTGGTATGAAATAAAGAAGAGATAAGATGTGTATCCCATGAAAATTCCTTTTGTTTTTTCATATACAAAGCAACCATCTTTCAAGACCGGTTAATTAAACATTAAATTATCCCATAAAGTTTATCATCTTTAAAGTCATGAATTAATTAGATTTTTAGGTATATAAAGTTTTCCCATACGGAAGTGTGTATAGCCCATGCTTATCACTACTTAAGCACGCCCCAAGGTAGTTTCAAAGATCCTTTTTTTTCTTTATTTATTTGACAAAACAAAGAAAAAGGGGTTGGAAGATAGGTGAAAGAGGCTTCTTTGACACAAAGAAAAATAAAAAAATTGCAAGTGTACAAGTACAACCAAAATTTAACCAATCTAGCTAACTATTTAAATTTGACATGATATGCACGAGAACAATCACACATAATGCGTATTATTATATCAAACACATGTATACAAAAAATAACATAACATCTATACCAAAATTAATATAATGTCCACACGTACTCAGTATGCACATCAAAATTAAGTTGTTAATTGAGTTGGCTGAATTTCTTATAAGAGCAATGCTAAAGGCACAACAACAAAACAGCCAACACAGCCAACAAATTGTGCACAACGTATATAACATAAATTGCACAACGAATATTATATATTGTGCACACCATATAGCACATGATGTGCACAACATATATAACATGTTGCAAAGAAAGATGATGTTGCAATATGTGATATATGTTGTGCACAATAAATGATATACGTTGTGCACCTACATATAATATACGTTGTGCATTTTATATTATATATGTTGTGCACAATTTGTTGGCTGTTTTGGCTGATTTTTTGTTGTGCCCCAAGTATTTCCCTTTCTTATAATTATTGAAAAGAGCAAGGCTAGAAATACAATAAAAAAACCAGCCAAAACAGCCAACAAATAGGAATTTGGGCCACAATCACTCAGCCCATTAAAAATATACTCATGATTAAAATGCTATTTGGGCCATAAAATGTTAAATGGACTTTATTGGCCGTTTTGACTGGTTTTTTTTTTTTGTACCCCATAATTTGTGTATTGAAAATAAAACAGTTTTGGTGCTTACTATTCAAAGATACGACGGAATATCCTTAATTAGACGTATATTAATGGCTAATGAAGTGATAATTAAATAAAATAAATAAATAGAAGAGCCTCCGTGTGATAAAACAAAAGTGAAAATAAAGCGTGAAGTTTTTGGGGGCACGTCATGGTCTAGTTGAAATTAATTATTATGTGTTAAATCATATTTGAGAGATGTATATATGTAATGAAAGAGTCCTCTTGGGCATGAGTGATAAAACAGTGAAATAATGATTAAGAAGCGAATGAAGACACGAAGATGAGGACAGATTATTGATTGAGTATTACAGCAGATTTTAGGTGGCATATGATATGAACACACTGTCATCATCAACATGAGCAAAGCCTAAACTAGGCCCCTCTACCCTTAGTCCTCAATTACGGTCCTACTTGCTTATATATGCGCTATATTATGCTACCACATAGCCATAAAAATTGTGATTACATTACCAACATTTGTTTTGCAATTTCATTTTTCATATGGTGTGAAACCTTAACCCCAATTTAACCAATAATATTTGATTTACAATAGAAATATGTCTAATCAGTATTCAATATGTGATATACATAATATAAAATGTATGTTGTACGTAACACACATTTCATATTATGTATAATACACGTTAGATAATAGTTAGACATATTTTTGATGTACAACGAGTATTATTATTGATTTAAAACCATATCTATATATAGGTTATTAAATAAAAAAAATCACTAGCTCAAATTAGCTAGGCATATGATTTTAAATTGAAAATGCAATAATCCTTTAGTGACAAAAATTACAAAAATATTGTCGACTCGTTAAAGTAATTATGATTACAGACTGCAATTTAAAGTCATCATTAAGTAAAATGGAGCTGCCGTACAACAAAAATACGTCCAATAAGTATCCAATGTGTGCTGTACATGTTATGAGATGTGTGCTATACTTACGTGTTCTATACAAATAGCACACATCCCATAACATGTATAACACACGTTGGATACTTGTTGGACATATTTCTGTTATACGACAAATATTATTGGACAAAAATCACTAGCTAAACTACTTAAGGCAAACGCTTCTATTATTAATTAACAGTGCCGCATGTACACTAAAAGTGACACTAAATTAGATATTAGTAGAAAAAGTTTGATTGAGTAAGTGTAAATGTTAAATTGTGTCAATATAAAAATTGTCATCGCCTCAGTATAAAAGTTTGAATATAATGTTGGATTGAGTTAGAATATAAGTTAGATTGAGTAACTATAAATATTAGATTGTATTAAAGTTGAATTAAATGACTAATTTAATGTCATATTTACTCTACATGTAGATCAAGTATTTCACATTATTAATTTATTATTATTATTGGTTCCTCCCTATTTGGAGACCAATTAAGTGAGAAAGTATTGACCAAAATTAAGAAGAGAACGTGATCATTGATGACACTACTCTTCACAACTTGGTACGCTTACAAAAGGGATTTGCCAGCGAAGATCCTTGTCATTGCTCAGTTAAAACTAATCACCAACTTGGTCTCCGTTGACTACAACTGCCTCAAGTTTATCACTTTTCTTAGTTAAAAAAAAATAATAGTTTTTAGAAATCTCGTATTATTATTATTATTATAGGAGATATATATATAGATATATACTTTATAACGAATTGGTTGTTCTAATTAATTAGTTGTTGTAAGGTAGTAGTATATGGCAATATATTAAGGTGCAAGGATGTACGGCCATTAAATTCAAATCTCACTTAGCTCAATTTGTGGCTCTAAGGATAGATCTATATATCATCATCAAATATATATATATATATTTATATATATAGGTGCAAATTGTTGGAATTAAAAAGATGTGATATTGTATCATGATGAAGGGATATAAGTATATAACTCAATTGATGACATTCTACATAAATATTAATATAATCATAGGTGCAGGAATCTTCTGAGGGAATCAGGGGAAGGATGGAAGAAGGTTTCAATTCTTAGCTTGATCAAATTGATAAAGGAAAATATAATGTGGAAAATTTAATAATGGACAGGCACGTACAAGGAATAAAACTAAATAGATAAAATAATTGTGTTAAGAGGATATTTTCTATTTGAAAGTTGTTGTACGGATTTAATTTAAATGGATATTGGAGGATAAACATTAATTGATGATATATGCAAATTAAGTGTATAAGTTTTTGTCAAAAGGAAAACAAAAGTAGTGAGAGTTGAAAGTAGTAAAGATATATATATATATATATCACCAATATACAAATTAAAGTCTTGTTGATGTAAATTCCAAGCAATTCCCCAAACGAGTTGAAAACTATGGGACTAGAGCAAAGAAATAAAACTATGTAATAAAAAAATAACGTGCTACCTCTATTTTAAAATAATAGTCATTTTAATTTTTTTATTTATTGAAAAATTAATATATATAGATATATTAGTTTTTTAATGAATCAAAAAAGTCAAAACGACTATTACCTTGAAATAGAGGAAATATGTGAAGAAGATTTCGTGCATCCGCTTAAACAAATGTAGCTACATTTGAAGAAATTAGTGTACTAAGTGCTAGAGGTTAATTACTGGTTGCTGATTTAATGCCCGAACCCAACTATAGAAGTACTCATTGTCTGTCATGTATAGTATAGACAAAATATTCAAATCAAAATCGTGTCTAGTATAGACAAAAGACTGAACTAAATGTGCCAAACCTCATTATATTATGGTAATTTATGATTGTAACAAAGGCCGCCATTGCATCTCGTGGCGAAGTTTCCAGATCAAAACTTCATAAAAAAATATTTATTTTTACCTTGGAGTTAGGTCAAGCATGCTGCATAAGATTTTAAGATTCACAGTCATCTTGAAAAAATAGTAAAACTTCGTTATTGAAAAGAGAAGAGGAATTCAATAATACATTCTCTAAAGGATGATAGTTGTATTTTACTCATGTCACGTTAATCTTATTTAATTTTTACAACAAATTAATTAATTTTGAAGTTATACTTGTTAGAGATATTAGTGATAGATGATATATTTGTCATTTAGTCATTTGTATTAGTGTGCCTATATAAGACATTACTCATTTGTATTTCATAACGTAATTGATAATTTAAATCATTTCACATTCTCTTTTTTCTCTTTTCTCTTTGGGCCTAATACCATGAGTTTCAACAATACTAAATAAGAGGATTAAGTCTAATACATCCGGATAATGTTAAACTAATGACATTAATTATCATCTAATACTACTTGCAATAAAATAACAAGATTGATAACGTTATTTTGCCCAACCTTACCTGCAACTGAGATAGACACACAGGCAAATTGCAATAGAATAACATGTGTAATATTCTTCTCCGTCTCATATCCAAAGAAATGGAAACGAAAGAAATTAAATGATAAAATTGCTTCCCATCAATTAATTGTATAATAATAATGACATGAATGACATGAATAATGTGGAACATGAGGAACTATATATAACCGAGGGCCGAAATAAATTGTGATTTTTCTTTTTTGATTCTTTAATGATGATTTTATCATGATATGACTAGGTGAGCTGTTGAATTATTATTTTTATAAAATATCGAAGTTAAATTGAATTGTTTTTAATTTTTTGGTCAAAATTAAATTTAATGTTCTGAAAAAAAGTTTATTGGGCATACAGTAAATGAGGTGAGATATAAATTAAACATGCAGCCCAAGGTGGCAAATTTCTGTCCATCTTTCTTGGCCCAATAAGAAGTATCGGCCCAAGAAATACATTGAGTGACCAAGGAAGTGAAGGGGGCTCAGACCCTGTTGCCGTGAAATTTGGGTTCACAAGACTCACGACTAATAAATCAATCCAACAACGATAAAATAAGAAAAAACCCCAAATTGGTCCCTGACAATTTTTGACTCGGACATATTTCTCCCTGACAATTAGAAAGTGACAAGTTAGTCCCTAGCAATTTTCAAAATCAAACAAACGTTAGTCCCTAAACGTCTCCGTTATGTAATATTCGCTTGGGCTCAAAACACTGTCGTTTTGACATATCTCCCTTCAGAATCTTCTTCTTCCCATTCAAACCCAAAATGATATTCAACCTTCTTATCCATTTTGTGATGATTTTTGGTAGCACATTTACTGTGATGATCGATTCTAAAAAAATGTGGGTATTATTTAGGTGGTTTGGTTTTGGTTTTGCAAGTTATAAAACTGTGAAGTTTATGCTATGAAACTTTTCATACGAAAATAGTGCTATTAAATGTTATGCCTTTCCAGGGTGGTAGTTCAACCCGAAGTCATAGTTCTTTAAGAACTTCATCCATCGCATTTGCCTCAATTCCTTTTGGTCAAACAAGTACCTTAAGCTCTTGTAGTCCTAGAACACCTCAAACGTTACCCCATACAAATAATGTCTCCATATCTTCAATAGAAACACTACAACTGCGAACTCCAAGTCATGGGTCGGGTAATTAACCTCATGGGACTTTAACAGTCGCGAAGCATAAGCCACCACATTAAGTCGTTGTATTAGCACACAACTCAACCCCTTCCTAGAAGAATCACCATAAACCTCAAAAGGTTCATTAGGATCAAGTAGTGTAAGCACATTTGTCGAGGTCAACTTACTTCTCAATTCCAAAAATCTCTTCTCGCAATCATCTGTCCAAACAAAAGGGTGTACTCTTCCTAGCAAGCTTGGTCAAAGATAATGTAATTTGAAAAAAGTTAACAATAAACCTACGGTAATATTCACAATAAATGGATGAAATGGATGTTTGAATAAAAGGAAAAATGGATGAAATTCACAATAAATTTACAGTAATATTCATTAAAATTGACAATATTTGAATAAGATGAAAAATAAATAAAAGAGTATTATACTATGTACATTTAGCATTTTTCATTAAATAATACTTTTTTATCATACCACTTATGTCATATCATACAGCTCGAAATCACCGGTTCTAGGAGACGAATAAATTGGAACACATAATTTGCTTGGATTAAGATTTTAAGCTGCAAGACAATTTTGAATTTGGAACCCTCTTATTATTAACATTTAATGTTTTGTTCTGGTTCCATTTTTCTCACCCACGATTTGTTTAAGAGGTTGCCAACCAATATTATACAATAGAGATGAGAACACTAATGATTGAGTTTTGTATTCCACGTAATAATTTAAGAGTTTTGCTAACAAGTGCCCTTAGAACACTTGTTAAGGATATTACAAATAAAAAATTCAAAAAAAATTAAAATATTATGGTGGTCCAATTACACCGAATCACATACAAATATAAAGAGACAGCAACATAACCAATAACATTAAATGTATGAAATAGATAAACGCACTTATTCTATTTAAAAGAACCAAAACTCTTCTCAACAGTGATGATGATGCATACCAAAGCCACAAATCTCCATCAATTTATTACTCCTGCATTTAGCACCAGCAAGAGGAGAATCAATTACAACTTTTTTTTAAAAAAAATAATACTAATAATAAAATTGGAACTGGATTGTAAGCAACAAAAAAGATTTCAACTATTATGTACCTGGATTATAAGTTACTAAAAAAAACTTAAAAGAGTTTATTTGATTTAAGTTTGATTTAAGTAATCATTTTATGTTCTCAATTAGTTTCTTGCTTAATCAGGATTTCATTAAAAGAAATAGTGAAAAAAAGAAGCTAACACAAATATGTCACAGCAAAGAATGGGAATATAATCATCCCCTCATTTGGCGAGATACATAAAAGCATGCGAAGTCCTCACAACTATTAATATAGATCACAAAGCAAAAAAAAAAACCAAAATTCTCATAATAGGATTTACTTGTTTGATGATAAAACTTTATGATTATTAGGCATTTAGAAGGCATCTCAGAAATTAAACGAGGCATAATAGAGCAATGCTAGAGAACTAATTTGTGTAATGGATAGAAAACTTACAGTAGGGAATGATCTTCCAGTGCTGGTTTTCACCATTGTTCCACTTCCAGAGGATGATAGTAGTGCCATCATGCACACCTCCAGAAAGCTTATCACCATGACAAGCATCTAAATTCAGGTGAATATTTTTTACCATCCTTATAGCTCTGTGGCCATCGCCCAGGTCCAGGCTCTCGGTCCATAGAACGGACTCATCAAGATAGTCTGGTTTATAAGGTACCAGCCGAACCTACATAACAATTATGAAAATTTTGTTGAGTATATTATAATAAATTGCCAGCAACTGAAGCAAATCCAAGATATGTTTTGTAACATTTTGATCATCTCACATCCTCTTAATTCCATGGTTTCCATCATTAAGCAAATTAGAGAGGAAAACCCAACTCTGATAGGTATTGACACATTAGTACACAACTCAATCATAAAATCCCCAAATCCATAACGATATGCAGCTGTTACGAACAATATTCATAAATCAGATTCTCAAATTTTCAAAGATTTTTGGCACCAAAAAGTTTAGGGGCAGGTGAAGTTGTTGCATTTCAAGGTCAAGACAAGTCATAATCTAAAGTGAAGGCATATATATTTTATAGCAGTAATAACAGATGAGTTACTTTACCAGTGAAACTACCCCAACAAGAACAAAACCCCAATTCAGATCTAGTGTTACAATTCATAACACTTCTATTTGATTCAAGTTTTAACTTAATTTATGTTTATATTGGGAGAAAGGAAATATAAACTAACAATCAAAAGGCATTAAGACTCAACATGCATCAGTTATCCCAAAACCAGTTGATAATTGGTAAATAAGAACAACATAGCTCATAACATTTTGTTTCGTAAGCATAAAGCTCCATGAAATTCATTATTCATCGGAAACCAGATATCTAGAACAATGTTCCTGTTACAAGGAGCACGATAAGGTACCAAATACTGGCTGGAAGAAAATATAACCATCTGAAGCAAAACCATTGACCAGGGTCAACAAAGTACCATGTGTTTCCTCTCAATAATCTACTTATGGTTATATTGTTCATCATTTATTATTAACAAAGATTTATTTACAATTATTTAAGCATGAACATTTTCTTATTCCCAGATCCAAAATCCCAATTGAATTGAATAATCAGCAATTAAACCATTAGTATACCATAAACAAATATGAATTTATGATAAAGATGCAAATAGCAAACACAAAGAAACAAACTTGGAAACCTATGTAGAAATTGATTATACATGAATAAACCACAGGCAAATTATGAAAACATGGACTATATGTATACCGTGTTGATGATTTTATCAGTAGATTCTTTCTTTTCAACATTAAAATCAGTTTACGATTCAGCAGCAGCTTCTCCCTTAGCATCCTTTGCACTCTAAGTTAAAGGAAAACGGAATAAAAAATGTTAAGCAAGTTTCATATCCAATGTGCATGCTAGAATAGAAAATAGAATAGTAATGTTAATATAGATTCACGATGAATCCTACAAGCAGCAACATATCAACCATTCAAGACATAATTAAAAGTTATAACTATAATAATATTATGAAATCATTTGTTGATATGTTGTCACGTGAATGATTCACCATAAACTCGAGTCTATCTTATCATTTTCCAAAATAGAAATGTCACTAAGATTAAGAAAAGATCAGAAGAAAAGAAAAATTGCAATTGAAAATTTTTTATTCACCTCTTCCACTTCATTAAGTGAAGATCCTTCACTTCTGGGATTCTCAATGGCTCCATCATAACTATCATCTGCATCTTCTAATGTGTCCTTCGTTTCATCCTATAAGAAAAAAAAAATGAATGCTGAAAATGATCCAATATCACAAACACACTAGAAAAGGAACATGTAAGATATAGAAAATGCAATCTGCCTCACAATCAGTTAATTTTCTACCATTTGCAAGTAAGGAGGTAAATGGATGAAAGAAACAAAATTATACTTGTTTGCAATATCAAAATATTTTCATGCTATTTAGAGGTCGCATCACAAGAATGAAAGGCCGTTTCGTTATGATAAATTGATAATAGCTAAGGCAGTAAGGCTGCTAACAATAATGCTAAGTGGACAATGAAAAATCAGCCCTTTTTACTTTGGTTTTGGCCCAAATAATCATTGAGATTGTAATGGGCGGAGTAATTATGGCCCAAAATCTCATTTATTGACTGGTTGGGCTGGTTTTGTATGGTTCATTTAGCATCACCTGGCTGCTAATGGCTAATGAAATACCAGGAAAATCATATACACTGCTATATATTATTGGCAACTAGAATGTATTCAAAATTAGAACAAAATCATTCTGCACAACACATTCTTATTTTATAGTCTAAAATGTAAAGAGATAAAAAAATCAAACCTAATCTTCATGAGAATCTTCTACAAGTCCAATTTTATCATCATGATTACTTGCCACAGCATTGTCTCCAGCATCTGAATGTTTTCTAGCTTCATTTCCATGCCTCATTACCTTAGATTTAACTTCTTTGTTGTGGTATTGCATGGAAGAGAACCTTCGCAGGGGTGGAGCGATGGACAAGAAGGTAGCATCGCCTCCTTGGATTCGTGAGAAAGATGTCCTGATGAAGAAGGAAATGGGCGGAGTTGCAATTGCAGCCAGCGAATTCCATTGGATGCGCAGTGGTGACTGTCGAGGTCATCGGGTGGTGGTGGATTTTGAAGGAGGCTGCTTCGGGGGACACGGCGGGGGTTAATGGAGCCGTGGGAGAGAGGAGCAGAGAACTCCAAGGAAGCTTCTGGAAGAAGCTGAGTGAGGCTGTGAGGGGAGACTCCCTAGGGCTGTACCTTGTGAAACTGGGCCAATGGAGCCCAGACCGAATTGGCCCAAATCACATCCAAGCTATCAATTGTTTCGTTGGAATGTGGGTAGACATCAAACATATTATTTCAAGCCCGAATTTTTGAGAGGCTCGGAAAGTTTTATATTGTGTTATGTGTAAGCTTAAATAAAATTTTTATCAGACAAATTAAGCTGTGAGATTCTGGTGAAGTTTTATTTTCTTTTGGGTAATATTACTATAGGACATATGTTTAGTAAGTCCTATTTATTCTCTAAATTTAATTAGGAGGTAAAAGAGCATGGCTAGAGGTATAACAAAAAACCAGCCAAAATAATCAACAAATAGAAATTTGGAGCACAATCACCCAACCCATTAAAAATATACTCATGATTAAAATGCTATTTGGGTCATAAAATGTTAAATGAGCTTTGTTAGTTGTTTTAGCCGAAAAAGTGTTGTTCCCCAAGCATTTTCGAGATTTAAATTGTTGGGTTATCTTTTTTTAACCATTTTGGGGGCAAGATTAATTTGAAGTGCTGAGCAAATGCAATACAATATTAGTATTTGGATCATTTAATTAGTGGTTAGACTCGTTAGATTATTATAGGAAGTATAAATAAGATATTATATTATTATTTTAGATAAGAAGTAGATATTTGCTCTATTTATTAGGAATAATCATCTCTTGATTAGAAGAAAGGAAATTATTTTTTATATCACATTATACACCATTTTTCATTTATCTTTCTTCATCAATCTCATCATTCACAATTTAGTTCATCCTTCGTCATTTTCTTCCTTTACTGTTCTTTCCAATTTCAAGGGACTAACCCAAAGCTTCTCACGACAGCAAATTAGGTGGACTTAACAGCCGGTGCTCGAGCTTCTCTTTCACACTTCCACTACACTATAGTTAACAGCCTCTTTGGAAAAAATTTATAAGATAAATTGAATTGAATTCCTTAGAAATTGAATTCATACTTTAATTTAATTGAATTTTGGTGTTTGAAATACATTAGTAAAATTGTTGAATTGAATTGAATTTCAATGTTTGGAATGAATTAAATTTTTTTAATGGACAAATTTATCCTAAGACACTTTGAAATTTGAAGAGAGTAATTTAAAGAGGATAATTTGAACATTTCATATTTTAAGTGAAATGCCGATAGAATTCAACTGAAATCAGAGTGAAATAACTCCGATTTGTTTTTTGATTAAAACGATGGAATTGAATTGAATTCCATTTCAACTTAAATAATTTTCTTAGTTTCAAACACTGGAATTCAATTCAATTCCTACCCGTAAATGAAAATAGAAAATGAAAATCAAACCACACCTAATTTGAAAAAAAAATATTAAATGTTCACGTAACTCCGCATGTGATACAGCAGTAAAAGATTAATAGAAAGAAAGAGATAATTCCGATACTAGAAATTATAAATGGTAGTTATTTTTCAATTTTTTAATTTTATTTAATTTTTTTATTTTATCTTGAAAGACTAAAGTAATCAATTTTTTAAGAATTTTCTTTATAAGTAATAATAGATTATATGTACCAAAAAAACTCTTAAATATTAGCATATTCATTTGGTAAAAAAAATAAAATATAAAATAGATAAAAATTATATATGATATAAATAAATTACTTTAAGAGGTTGCCAAACAATATAAAATAGAGATAAGAACACTAGTGATTGAGTTCACACCGAATTTGTAATCCACATAATAATTTTATATAGTTAGAGAAATAAAAACACTAGAAATGGTTCACACCAAATCACATACAAATATAAAGAGACAGCCACATAACCAATTACATCAAATGTATGAAATAGATAAACGCACTTATTTTATTTAAAAGAACCAAAAGTCCTCTCAACAGTGACGATGATGCATACCAAAGCCACGAATCTCCATCAATTTATTACTCCTGCATTTAGCATCAGCAAGAGGAGAACCAATTACAACTTTTTTTTTAAAAAAATACTAATAATAAAATTGGAACTGGATTGTAAGCAGCAAAAAAGATTTCAACTATTTTGTACCTGGATTATAAGTTACCAAAAAAACTTAAAAAGTTTATTTGATTTATGTATTCATTTTATGTTCTCAATTAGTTCTTCTTTTATAAGAATTTCATAAAAGAAATAGTGACAAAAGAAGCTAACACAAATATGCCACATCAAAGAATTTTGTGAAGAAAATACTGAAAACAGAGAAAATAATAAAATCACGTCTTCTCTATTTTCACTATTTCCTTCACAAAACCTAAAAAGAGGGAAAACAGAAAATGAAAATGCAAACTAATAAGCACCTAACCCTCCCATCAATTGGTGAGATATATAAAAGCATGCAAAGTACTCAGACAACTATTAATCTTGATCACAAAGCAAAAAAAACCAAAATTCTCAGACAATACTTATTTGTTTGATGATAAAATTTTAGAATTATTAGGCAATTACAAGGCATCTCAGAAATGAACTGGGCATAATAGAGCAAAGCTAGAAACATAATTTGGGCTATGGATAGAAAACTTACAGTAGGGTACGATCTTCCAGCGCTGGTTTTCGCCTTTGTTCCACTTCCAGAGGACGATAGTAGTGCCATCATGGACACCTCCAGATTGCTTATCACCATGATAAGCATCTACATTCAGGTGAATATTGTTGACCATCCTTATAGCTCTGTGGCCATCACCCAGGTCCTTGCTCTCGGTCCACAGAACGGACTCATCAAGATAGTCTGGTTTGTAAGGTACAAGCCGAACCTACATAACAATAATGAAAATTTTGTTGAGTATATAATAAATTGCCATCAAGATAGAATCCAAGATATGTAAGGTAGGAAAGAGTATGTTTTGTAACATTGTGATCATCTCAAATCCCCTTATATTCCATGGTTTCCACCATTAAGCGAATTAAGAGGAAAACCCAACTCTAATAGGTATTGACACATTAGTACACAACTCGAACATAAAATCCGAAGATCCATAACGATATGCTACTATGTTAAGAACAATATTCATAAATCAGAATCTCAAATTTTCAGAGATTTTTAGCACCAAAAAGTTTAGGGGCAAGTGGAGTTGTTGCATTTCAAGGTCAAGACAAGTCACAATCTTAAGTGAAGGCATATATATTTTACAGCAGTACTAACAGATGAGTTACTTTACCAGTGAAACTACCCCAACAAGAACAAAACCCCAATTCAGATCTAGTGTTACAATTCATAACACTTCTATTTGATTCAAGTTGTAACTTAATTTATGTTTATTTTGGGAGAAAGGTAATAGAAACTAACAATTAAAAGGCATTACGACTCAACATGCATCAGTTATCCCAAAACCAGTTTGATAATTGGTACATCAGAACAACATAGCTCATAACATTTTGTTTCATAAGCATAAAGCTCCATGAAATTCATTATTCATCAGAAAACGGATATCTAGAACAATCTTCGTGTTACAAGGTGCACGATGAGGTACCGAAACAATTAGAAATACTTATATAGATTGGTAGCCACTTGCAGTAACTGATATCACATTCCAATTCTATCGTATTTCACCAACAGAGTAGAAATACTGGCAGGAAGAAAATATAATCATCTGAAGCAAATCCATTGACCAGGGTCAACAAAGTACCATGTGTTTCCACTCAATAATCTACTTATGGTTATATTGTTCACCATTTATTATTACAAAAGATTTATTAACAATTATTCCAGCATGAACATTTTCTTATCCCCAGATCCAAAATCCCAATTGAATTGAATAATCAGCAATGCAACCATTAGTATACCATTCACAAATATGAATTTATGATAAAGATGCAAATAGCAAACACAAAGTAACAAACTTGTGAAGGAGATCTTACAGGATGAGTTTCACCAATGGAATGCTTGATGGCCTCACCAGTGACCTTGTTGACCAGAGAAAAGGCAGGGCACCCTTCTTCATCCTTCACCTTTGTGCTGTACTTCTCATCCTTGTACCAATGCTATTACCCCCAAAATCACCAATTAATTACAATCACCAACAAATTCAACAACCCCAATAATGATAATAAGAACTTTATTCTCAGAACGATATGGTATGATTTTTGACATTTAAATAATAAGCAGATCATATCATTTTTTCATCCAAGAATCACTATGAACATTATTCTTTTGAGACTATGAGTCAAATGAAGTTGTGATTTGAGAGAGAAACATTTACCTGGTACTCATCCCTGGGATCAGACCTTGCAAGAATGACCTTGCCATGACGAATTGTGAGAGAGAAATCAGGATTAGCCTTGGTCACAACTTTGACGGTGGGCCTGTTTGAGAGTTCAGAGTGCTTACTGTGGCTCACATGGTGAACAGTCACAGAAGAAGAAGAAGAAGAGAAATTCTCATGGTGGGGTTCGAACCGAGTCTCGTGGGAGACATGGTGAACACTCGTAGCCTCGTGAGGCGCGTGCGGTGGTGCTGATGGCGGTGGTGGGTAGCCATGGTTGAAGGAGGAGTGTTCAGGTCCATGGTGCCCTGCTGTCACATGAGAGGTGTGGAAAACTTGGGGAACTGGGTCATAGGGTTGCGGTGGTGGTGGTGGTTGATGAGGGGCACCGTAGAAGGGTGGTTGTGGCTGTGGCGGTGGTGGTGGTTGGTGGTGGTGGAAGGGGTTTGATCCTGGTGGAGGGTAAATATTGGGGGTGTTTTCTTCTTCTTCTTCATTTCTGTGATGGTGATGGGTATGGTGGAAGTTCATGGTTGAGGTTGATGATACTGAATCACTCACTGATGATGATGATGATGAAGAAGAAGAAGAAGATAATTGAAATTGTGTTCACTGTGTTTTCTCACATAAATCAGAATTAATTTTTATAGTAGAATCAGAAGGGTGCTCATGAATGAACGAATGCTTACTTGTTAAGCTTACTTTTATTTTCAAGTATGGTATTTTTATTTATTTTTTTATGCAAAGGTATTTCTACTCCCTCCGTTTTTTTTTTTTAATTGTCCAGTTTTAAATGCGCGCGGGTATTTAGGAAATAATTGGTGTTGTATAAAAATTAAAAATATACATCTACTTTACTAAATTACCCTTTATTACTTTACTTGGTAAAAGAGTAAAGGAGATTAGTAAGTAGTATTAAATAGGGGTAAAAGGGGGAAAAAATAATAAATTTTGTCTCAAAATTTGAAATCGACAATTAAAAAAAACACACCCATCTCTAAATTGGACAATTAAAAAAAACGGAAGGAGTATTAAATTAACTCTTATTCTTAACTATTATATGAATTTAATTTTATACAATACTTTATATAGTCATTTTAGCATGTATTGTCACATTAGTAATAATTTTGTTTTCTCGTTTTCATTACTTAAAAAGTCATACAAATAAAATATTTTAATTTGATAATAGTGTAATTTTTACACTGTCAATGTATTAAAATTAAACTCATATTATATTTTTTTGGTATAGAAAAAATATAATATAATATAATATAATATAGATAAAAATTATATATCATATAAATAAATTACTTTATGTTCTTTTTAAACATTTATTTTATAAAAAGATTTGATACTATTTAAATTTTTTTAAAAATTTTAAATTTTTTGTTGAAAAATTAATCATAATAGTAGATCATTATTAAAAAGTTACATCTAATCGTTGCCTTAAAAGTAATAGTTAAGAAAATATGAAGTTTTGATTAAAGCAATGCATTCAATGTTGTAAAATATAAACCTGGAAAAAGTTATTCTTTTTCATAAAGATTTTTCACTTTTAGAATTCTTATATATAAAAAGAAATATATTGTAATGGTCAAAAGCAAAATCCTTGTTAAATAGGAGTAATTTCAATAAGAGAAATTACTAGGTGCTCTGAGAACAAATGACTCATTTGCTCTGCATCATTTATAACATGACAACTCAGCACTGGGACCATCTAAAATTATAATCTAACCACACTAGAGTAAACTAGAGTTAACTTTTATAATCTAACCACACTAGAGTTAACTTTAACCATTCTTCTTATCTCTCACACCACACACCCAACCACCATCACTATCACCACCAAGCCACCACCACCACGCTGCCACCGCGCCGCCACCGTGCTACCGTCGCGCCGCCGCCGCGCCGCTGCTGCTGTGCTGCCACTGTGATGTCCTAGACTGTGTTGTTAGTAATAGAGGAGAGAAGTTCTTCTCTTGTGGTTTTATACAGAGAGTTAAGGCACATATTCTCATGGTCTTAGTCCAAGTTGGCTATGCCTTGTTATATTTTATCACTGAAGCTTCATTTAATCATGGAATGAGTCCTTTTCTGTATGTAATTGTAACTTATAGACACATAGTGGCCGCAATTGCCATGTTCCCTTTTGCTTACTTTCTCGAGAGGTATAGATTTATATGAACATATTTTTCTTAAAATGAATTCTAGATGAATGTAACTAATATGACAATTTATCAAACACCTTGTGTGCTAGTGCTAAAGACACTAAAAAATTATTTTGACAATTTATCAAACATCTTATATGCTAGTATAAATAACACTACATAATAACAACAACATAGTGCAATAGAAATTAACAATAACAATAGAAATTAACAAGAACAATAGAAGTTAACAAATAAAATAACAAATGTACATGTGTAACCAGTAGAAATTCACAACAACACAACAACACAACAACACAATCTAGGACAGCACAGTGGCAGCACAGCAGCGGCGCGGCGGCAGCGCGTTGGAAGCGCGGTGGCGGCGCGGTGGCAGCGTGGTGGTGGTGGCTTGGTGGTGGTAGTGATGGTAGCTTGGTGTGTGGTGTGAGAGAGAAGAAGAATGATTAAAGTTAACTCTAGTGTGGTTAGATTATAAAAGTTAACTCTAGTTTACTCTAGTGTGGTTAGATTATAATTTTAGGTGGCCCCACTGCTATGTTGGCATGTTATAAATGGTGCAGAGCAAATGAGCAATTTGCTCTCAGAACACCTAATAATTTCTCTTTCAATAAACTAAAAGTTTAAAACAGACACTATGATTAGGCACGGTGTTAAAGTGCAATATGCAGTTCAAACGGGCTAATATCTTTTCTGATGCAATTGTTGTTGAGATATATAATGTTGGGCCAACTACCGCATTAAACACTCAAACACGTGGTGTGTGTATAGTACATTGGTGTTGGTGATGCATATTGAAAAATCAATTAATTTGGATGCAATTTTTATCTAAAAATATTAATTTTTCAATACACTAAATAAAGTGAAGGTGAGTTATATTATGAAATAAAGTGATCGAATATAAATTTATAAAATGATATTTTAAATAGGAATGTAAAAAAGGCTTGTCAGACTGGCTCGTTTAACCTGCCTAAATTGCTGTGCTAGATTACAATTTTGGGACCTCTATTTTCAAAAAGCTTGTTTAGCTCGTTCCGCCCCACTTTACCTGCGGGCTATACAAGGCGAGTCGGGCTAGCCCGCCTCTTTTTCTTTTTTTTTTTTAATTAATCCATTATTCATCTATCTATACACGAACAATAAGGAAGGTTTACCCCTTCAACTTGTCCAATGTAGTGTTTGATAGGGATCTTTTACCCATTTGAAATATTAAAATTCAACATCATCTAATAAATCCTTATTATATCAATATCTATACACATATGTCATGTTTTTTTGTTTCTGTCTGATTTTCGCCCGGGGGCGAAAATGAATGAAAATGCGCGAAGTAACTGGTTTTCGCCCCGTGAGCAAAAATACCGAGCGAAAATCACTTCAGTGTCTATAAAATACACATCTGAGCATTTTAGAACTCATACACACACTCTTACACAATCTTATAGCACATTATCGCAGAAAATAGTTACTATCATCATTGAAAATTAATAATTTAAGAAATCTTCTAAGGTCAACTAATATTCTATTAAAAAATAATAAACTACAACGATAAAATCTAATTACCAAACTAAATTCAACTCACATACCTGCTTTGTTATATAAATTAGTGTTATTTGAAGTTTTAAAAAATCAATGAGTAAATCAAATGTCATTGTATATAATTTTAAGTATAATGGAGAACCAAGACCAAAATGTGTTAATAGTTATAAACACTAAAAGTGCATCTGGGAATTCTCATTTCTCTCAATCGGACTTTTCAACTACACAAATAATAACTCAAAAATTTATTAGCCCAACCAATAAAATGTAAGTCATCTTTTTATTTTTATATTTGATCCATTGATATTTGTGTAATATTAAAAGTATTTTTGATACTATTTAGACCCGTTAAATAATAATAAAAGCAAATCAAGCGTAATAATAATTTTCATATTGCACAGTTATCATTTTTCTAATTGGATACTTCCATTTACCTGTAAGTCTTTTTCTCTTGTCATAAGTCTTTATTATTATTATGCTTTGTTTTGCCATTTTATTCCATTTTTATTTATATACATTTCAGGATTTAAAAGGTGTTACCTTCGAATATTTATTCGATCAACCTGTCAATCTATGTGTGTTTCATTTACAAGAGCAAATGTTTTTATGCTCAATAACTATTTTGATATTAAGTACTTAGATTAAATATTTTTAATTAGCTTATATTCTTGGCCCATTTTACATGCAGGGAACTATCCCCACCACTTGAAAATATATTTGGGGTCAATGGGAAGCAATGCGTGTGTTGAACCGATAACACCTATAATAGGCTATTTTAATTCAAATTGTATTTTCACATAATTACACTCGTCATACATATTCAAAACTAACTACTCTATTCATCAACAGGATGTTCCAAAACTTGTTGCAACGAAGCGAAAGTCAAATAAAGTCTTTCCAAGAGTCTACAAGAAAGGGGGAAAGATTTTGACATGCTTAGGGCTGATGTAGAAAAAATTGTGCCTCGTGCCGAACATCATTGTGAGCGATCTAATAACACCACCCCACTATGTAAACACGTCAAGACGACACAAAAAAAGACATCAAGTTCGAGGAAACACTAAGGCACCAATATCAGTTGACAATGATGACGTATATTATACCCTAACTCCAACTAACTCGTTTAGCACTGACCACCTAGTGCATGTTTGGTTGAGCGTTGCAGAAACTCAACCCACGTTAATAACTCATTGAGAGCTGCAATATATGTTTGGTTGTTCATATACTTGAGTTTGTTCAAGGCAATTTGAAATAAAACCCACGTTCAAGTATAAGCATCTATTTACTGCTTTTCCGTTGAGTGAATTCACGTCCATATGTGAATTATAAATTTGGTCCTTATCAATGCGGTTTGATAGCATGAGCTGACCTCTGTGTAAATGCTTGACCAAAAGAGCTTGTAAGCAATGTGAAGGGACAATGGTCTAGTTTGTATGAAGCATTCACTGTTTTTGATAAATTATTTTTTGATCATATATTTAAGTATCATAAAAAAAAACTAAAGTAATGATATTAAAAAATAACATCAAAATTTATGTCCTTTTTAGTAATTATACGTCTAAAGTGATTTTAAATAATATTATCCAAACAGCATTAATTCTTTCATAATCACTTTTTCAGTAAAACATCCAAACATAAATCACATTAGCATCAACTCACTTTTACTCAAAATTAATTCTATCAAATCAAGTTGGACATTAACCCCCGTTTGCTAACTGTAATCCAAACACACCCCTAGCCTTTCAACAACCAAAGCGCATAAAGGGTTCTAGCAAAAGGGTCACAAAGCCAAGAAAAAATGCTACTTCCAGTCAGGCAGACATCAAGGTAACATTACCCACATAAAGCATGATTCATGATTTCAACTTAAATCCTAACAAACACTAATTTATGACTTACATTTCCTACACAAGAAATTGATTTTCACTGATTTTGATCTTCACCCGGGAAAAAGTAACAACCAAACAAATGGTTGTGAGGTCACATGCTAAAGATACACAAGGAGTGGAATTAATCCGTGGGCACCTAGTTCCAATTGTAAAGTCTTCTAAATCTCAATTTGTACGGTAGAAGTAATCAATTATGGAGATATATCACACTTTGGTTATTTTTAAAGGACTCTGTTATTTTAATTTCAGTGGATGCCTACGGTATATAGACCAACTGAAGAGATGAAACTTTTTGGGGTTGAACTTGATGTGGTTGTGTAAATATTCTACAAGGACGATAATCCAAAGTCATTTAGCACAATTTAAATTCTTTTATTCATTCGTTATTAATAAAAGTTGTGTCTTTTGTTTTGCTAAGATGACACAATTAAATTGTTTTTTGTCTCACAGAGGAATTAATCCAAAATCCCCATTGTTGTGGGGATCGGAATGTATTAATGACACTTGTCCCAACGAAACCATTAGTCGCTGATATACACCTTCAACTGCTTATCACTTTAGACCAATATTAAGTGTGAATCATTAATGCTAATGACTTATCATTTTACTGGTTAGTTCTATAGGTCTTGACACTTGTTGCATCTATGCTCTCACATAAGTCATCCCGCATGAAGTGGTTTTTGCCTCCAATATTCTCTAGTACAAAGGATCAATGCCTATTTGTAGGCAAACTTTAAATCAAAACATATCAATTTAATATCATTGTAAATCAATCAATGATACTATATAATCTTCTCCTAGATCGATGTAGATTATACCATATCAATCACTGATATGATATATCCTCATATCCTCTAATACCCTCCTGCAAGTTGGAAGGTGCAAATTTGAGCATCTCCAACCTGAAATCACTAATGTAATGTAATTATTAATCAACTTCCAAAAATAAAATGCAATATCCACTACAACAACCAAGATTCATATCACTTCATAACTTATTTAATCACCATAATCATGTCGATCTATGCAATTATTTTTTGGAGAAAATTGCAAATATAATTTCGTGCACCTTTTATAGAAAAAACTGCTAACCCATTTCTGGGAAACTTTTATGGAAAAAGCTACAAATTCATTTCAATGCAACTTTGTGGAAAAAATTACAAACCCTTTTCGGTGCAACTTTTATGGACAAAGTTGATAACCCATTTTTTCCAATGCAACTTTTATGGAAAAAGTTACAAACCATTTTTTTCAGTACAATTTTTATGGACAAAGTTGCAAACCCCTTCATCTGTCAACACGTCATGGAGTCAAAATGGCATAAAGGTGGTGCAAAGATGGTTGGTTGTAGAGTTTTATGATGTAAGGTAAAGGAATTTTTTTTTTATTTAGAAAAACACAAAATATAAAATAGAGTAATATTTAGTTGTCTATAAAATATAGAAGAGTTCTATGAACTCATAGAGATAACAGCGGAAGAATTGTGTTCAAGGCGGGTACCATATCAGAATTCATGTTGGGAGAGTATAGACAGAAACTATGTTAAATGACTATGTAAAATAATATGGAAATATTCTTTATTATTCATGTTGTCTCTAGTACAAAGGATCAATGTCTATTTATAGGCAAACTTTAAATCAAAACATATCAATTTAATATTATTGTAAATCAACCAATTATACTATATAATATAATCTTCTCCTAAATCAATGTAGACGATCATATAATATCAATCACTAATATAATATATCATCATATCATCTAATAAGAACAAAAGAACAGAGTGTAAAATAGTTGGAAGCTCGTCTTTGTTCATCATCGTTGTCATCCTCAACTGACCGAATAAATGTCTGATTTTCGATTCAACCGGTCAAACAAGCCGGTCCGGTCCGATTTTTTAAACATGGTTAGAACTAAATGACTAAACCTAAGAGGGAGGGAGGGCTAGGAATCAAAGATTTGAATGCGATGAACCTAACATTATCACCAAAGCAAGGTTGGAGGTTATTAACAGCAAAATCTTCTCTATTGTACAAGTTGTTTATAGGCAAATACTTTAAGCAAGGAAAATTTCTGAATACAACAATAGGGAATAACCCTTCATGGGCTTAGAGGAGTTTAATTTGTTGGAAAGAAAGAAAGTTCTAAAGAATAGGGTGAGATGGAAATTTTGGTAGGGGGAATAACATCCATACATTTGAAGATATGTAGCTCCCAAATATCTATCCTTTTAGAATCACTGATGTCAATCACAGATATGAAGATATTCTCTTGGTGTGTAATCTGATAAATCAAAGAGGAGAATGGAATGAGGAATTGATTACAGAAAGATTCTCGGAAGACATTGCTAATCAAATATTAGCAGTTGACTCTATGGAAGGAGAGGATGAGCTTCAGTGGAGTAAAAGCAAAAATGGGAAGTACTCAGTGGCCACTAGGTATGATATAGCATACCAGTACTTCCACGAATCAAGGGAGACCCTCCTAGATCAAATGAGAATCAAAGCAACCTAGAGCAGCCTATGGAAACTGAAAATTCCACATAAAGTCAAATATTTATGTGGAAAGCTCTTCATGATGGAATCCCTGTATGTAAGAAAATCAACCATAGGATTTCATCAGTGAAAAAGATGTGTCAGAGATGTAAGGATAAAGAAGAAACGATAGAGCACTGCTTACTTGAGTGTAATTTTGCTACTGAAGTATGGAGGGGGTATGGCGATGACCCACCTTGTCACTTGCAGAAACCAAGCTATCTTGTTCCCATAGTACCGGCTCGAAGTAATTGAAAAATTCTAGAATAATCCAAAGAAGATACGATATCTAAGGATGATCGTGATGGGTTGTTGGTGTATTTGGAAGGCAAGAAATGCAAAAATCTTTGAGAATATAGTGAGTAATCATCTGGAAATTGCACATCGAATTTTCGACATGGAGCGAAAATGGCGTATATAGGAACCCTCATTTAATTCGTAGTTCTAGAATTTTATTTTCCTACTGATTGATGATAATGAACTTGGGCCTGGGCCCGTCTTCTGTAAAGCTTGTGTCCTTATGACCTTCTCATTTGATTTTCAATAAAATATGTCTATCTTTGATAAAAAATAAAAAAAAGAAATTAGAGTCTTCAAGCATTACAACAAATTTATTTAGTAATATAATACTATGTTTCTAAATAAAAAATTTTAAAAATATGATACTTCGGACTTGTATTATTATTAAATATTCTCTAAATGAATAAAATAAATCAATAAAATCAGGAAATTGTTTTTACAATGTAATATTCTAGGAAAATTTATATTTACACAATATTAATATATGATTTTATTCATAATTTGGTTTTAGGTTAGAAACAACACAAGGCCCAACTGGTCCTTCCCAATAAACAGAAGAAAGTCACTGTTTTCAGTAACCAAACCCATCTCAATTATATGGCATTATAGGCCTTACGGTCTCCAATAACCCCAAAAATGAAACAGGTCCATTTTAGAAAAGCCTTATATATATGTGTGTGTGGATATTCATAGACATTTATAAAATATATTTAAGGATGGAAAAGAAACTAAAGAAATTAGAGACAATAGATTAAATATCCATTTATAGAGTACTTGGTAAAGAATGTTAAGAAAATTTTTTCTCTGTTGAACTACAGAAGATGTATCTTATTATTGGATTTTTATAAGCATTATTAATGTAAGGTTCTTTGGATTTGTATTTGGGATAGAAATACTAAGACAGAAAAATGGGACATAAAAATAGAGATATGGAAAATTTTATTTCTGAAATAGAAAGTTGTGTTTTCGTACCTTTATCTTAAACAAATACCTTTTCATCTCTATCTATTTTTATCTGATATAATCACAATAAGTAATAGTACATGTATACTATAAAATTATTCATCATCAGTTATCATGTATAATAATCTAATTTTTTATAATTATTAATTCAACTTTAAAATATTAAATTAATATATAATATTAAAAATTAAATTAATAATTTTAAAAAATTAAATTATTACATATAATAATTAATAATAACAAATTTTACGGTGTATAAAAATATTTCTCAATCATAACATAAGGATGTGTCAATGTGGACTAATAGTAATTCCTCTCTCCGTTTTTTTTTAATTGTCCAGTTTAAATGTGCACAAGAATTTAGGTAATAATTGGTATAATATTAAAATTAACAAAATTTATATATATTTTACTAAATTATCTTTTACTTCTCTGGTATTATCTCTTCTCAATTAATAGAGATAGTGAATATTAAATAAGGGTAAGAGTGGAAGAAAATAATAAGTGTTGTCTTAAAATTTGAAATGGACAATTAAAGAAAAACCACGTGTCTCTAAATTGGACAATTAAAAAAAAAAAACGGAGGAGTATTAATTAATAGATATATTTTAGCTGACACGCAGCAATACATCAAATTATTTTTGAATTTGGTCAAAATAAACTTAATTGGATAAGTTAGCAAGTAGCTTCGATCCAACTGAATTCGGGCCCATTTTAATTTTGGTCAAGTCAAGTCAACCAAGATTATTGAAGTATTTAAGCTCATATTTTACTAACTCGTCACTTGAAATATATATTGTGTTTTTTTATTCCCTTTAGTAATATCGAGTTATTTAACTCGATCTTTTGAACCGTCCTACTACTTGTATGTAGATATTGACTAAATGACAATTTCATTTAATTTTATTTTTTTCTGGTAATCGACAATTTATTTTCAAGTTCCTACTTGAAATAAAGAATTGAATAACCATAGAATCTAGACAAAATATATAGTTTGCATGCGTTTTGTGTAGACTCTGACTAAAAGCTAGGGGAATCTAAGAGATCAAACACATTTTGAAAAAATGTAGCACGCCAATCACATGGTATTGCTTGCAGTAGCATAATGAGTAATTTTTCCCCTTCTTTTTAATATAAGAAATAACAAATATTATTTAAACTGCTTTTTGACATTTTTAAATATATTATGTAACATTTTCTATGTGAAAATATTTTCTATTTTATATAGATATAAAGTTTGTTTACTTGTTCTAGTGAGTAATAGTTATGATATTTTCATTCAACTCATTTTCTATTTTCATATTTTTGACTGAAATCGTAGAAAATAATAATTAGATATTTTTTATTTTTCAATTTCATTTTCATTATAAATAAAAAATACAAGTAAAAATGTTTGGTTTCATTAAAAAATAAAAATAAAAATAGAAAATAAATTAAATACATACCACTTTATATTCTCAAACACTGATTGGGATTACATGGCAACATTTTTCACAATCAATATTTAAAAATACCTCGGACTATCTTTAGAAATATCCTAAAAAATTACATAGAAAACATTATTATATTACCAGAAGATATATGCATGAGCATGAAAGTCCACTTAATAAACATAAAAATTAATGAAGAACACGTGGGAAACAGTTGGAAAGAAACGAGATAAGGATTACCCTCATATATGCAACCTAACATCACAAATAGGCATTGTAGAATTATAATCCTTTTTATATACCAGGCATTTTTTATGGTACAATTTAGGCATTTAATTTTATGCAATAGATAAAATATTACAGTAATTATGTATAATATCATATAATAATTGGAAGTATAAAACTCTCTTGCTCACAAACCACAATTTATATTAAATAACCATTTTTAAGTTATAATTAAAAATATCATAAATGCTTGAGGAACAACATTTTTTAACACTTTTGGCCCAAATAACATTATTAACTATGTGTATTTTTTAAATAGGCTGAGTGATTTAGTCCAAATTTTCTATTGTTAACTGTTTTGACTGATTTTTTTGTTGTGCCTCTAGTAATGCTCTATTTGTTAGGCATTCTTATACTATAAAATAAAAAGTGGTTAGAATTTGATAGTTTATTTAATTGAAGTTTAATTTGTATGTACGGACAATAATGTATGTATTATTAAATCAATAAAAATCTCTTATATTTTACTCAAACGCAATACGTATTTCTAAATAATTATACTACCTTAATGATGATTATAATATAATATATATTGATATAATTTTCATATTGATCAGCTGGGTCAATTTTATTTATATAATCCAATTTTGGCTAACTTAAATACCAACTTGATGATATATGTGTATGTCTAATAAAAGAAAATATTATATAAAGTCAATTATATACTTGTCCATATATATTTCAATATACATAAAAAGACAAAGAATGTATGTGCAATGACAGAAGAAAAAGTAAGAATGAGATGTGAATTTGTGAACTTAGTTAACAAATCCGGAAATCGATAGATGCATGCATGCTTTTACTTTTTATTTATTTATTTATTTAATTTTGGTGAAATTATAAAAACATATAGGAAAATACTTGGGGCACAATAAAAAATCAGGCAAAACAGCCAACAAATTATGCACAACATATATAATATAAAATGCACAATGTATATCACATGCAATGCACAACATATTTCACCTATTGTGCACAACATATATCACATATTGTAGCATCATCTTTTTTTATAACATGTGATATATGTTGTACACATCATGTAATGTATGGTGTGCACAATATGTAATATTCATTGTGTAATTTATATTATACATGTTGTGCATAATTTGTTGGCTGTGTTGGCTGGTTTTTTGTTGTATCCATGCTCAAACATATATAATCTTTAAGCCAACTACAGCGACACAAACTTATAATGATATGTAGCAAAGTTGGACTTGGCTGGCAATTGAATCGGATGAACATTCATGCGGAATTTTCTAATATGAATAGGTAAAATTAAATAATAGAGTTTAATTTGATCAAAGAAATTAGTTAGAAGTGAAAAATTGTGATGGGTAGCTATTAACTTACATTGATTTGGCAATTTTTGTACCATTGTATTGGTTGATAATATATAACTCTTTTTACACTAACGAAATGTAGTCAAATTAAATCCAAAAGAATATGTATCTCAATCATGTTAAAATTTGAGAGATTATTTATAGTTTCTATATCCAAAATTTTCCCCACTGTTATTGCTAACAAGGTTTATATATTTTTTCAGATTAGTTATTGTTTTTTTCTAATGTCCCAGGCTTGAATTTGTATAAATAGAAAACAACTTTTATATATATATATATATATATATATATATATATATATATATATATATATTATGTGTGTATTCTGTAGATTGTAATTTATCAAGAGGCTTTCTATTCTGAGTAATGTTACGAATGTACATGGGAAAGTTAATCACCATAAGCTATATAGATAATAATTCAGTTTTTAAAATTATTAATCCAACTTTTAAAATATCAAATCAATGTATAATATTAAAAATTGAATTAATAATTTTACAAAGTTTGATTATCATTGCATATGGTGAATTTTATAGTGTAAAAAAAATATTAATCTTCTCTTTTTTCGGTTGATATCCACCGTTGACCATTGTAATTAATTTATCGTTGGCTTTTAGACATCTCAAAAGGGTGGAACAAATACCCGAATATTTTAAAGTTTTTTCCATACTCAAGACAATAATCGAACCTTCAACACGCAATTAATGGAGGATGAGCCTTTATGGTTCAACCACACTCATACTAATTATATATATATAAAAAATAAACATAAAAAGTGGCTAGCGTTACAGCATTAATTCTCCTCCAAGACATGAATGAATGAATTCATCAATAATGCATAAGGTTCATGCGCGTGAATAAAGAAGATAAAGATGCACTATTTAGACACACTAAAATGGCAAAACGGTGGCAATCCAAATCCAAAAGCAAATTCATAGCTTTTCCCAGAAAAGAATGAAAAATATAATAATGATCACAATCAGAAACAATACCTTATCTACACAGTTTATATATATAATATAATACTATATATTTTTTAAAGCTAATTAACCTTACCCTGCCAACCCCAACAACAACACGTACAAATCAACATTTTTTGTACATTAGTTGTTGTTTCTATCTGATTCCTCACAAACTCTGATATTTTTTCTTTCTTTCTTTTGCACAAGTTTCTTGACCCTTTGAATGACGGAATCTTTGATTTCAATTCCATATGCTAATAACATT
The DNA here is from genome assembly GCA_013621005.1 of Aeschynomene evenia. Classification (NCBI taxonomy): domain Eukaryota; kingdom Viridiplantae; phylum Streptophyta; class Magnoliopsida; order Fabales; family Fabaceae; genus Aeschynomene; species Aeschynomene evenia. The sequence continues at coordinate 12,012,272 of CM024268.1, forward strand.
TTCCCTTCTTCAATCAATGATCTAATTAACCTCTATCTAATTTCCATCACAAACTAAAAAAGATCAAAAAATTAAAATTAAAAATTAAAAAAGAAAAAAGAAAGAAAACCACTACCTTTTCTGTGTACTAATAAATAATAATCCTTACGTAATGATCAAATTGGTGGTGGGCTCTGCTTTGTGGATATTTGTTTTTTTTTTCACAATATCTTTTTCTATATTTTCATTTTTTTAAAATGTTTTTGGTTTTATCTGAGACTTGAATAATGTTTTGGGGATTATCCTTGGAATCGAAGATGAGGGCCAAGAAGTAACTGTTGGTTCAACAGAGATTGCTTCATGAGGTAATTCCATTGTGGGTTTATCTCATATTGGGGATTATTGGTATTGTTGTTGGAGAAGCTACAAGATGAAGAAGAAGAAGAAGAAGAATTCATGAGATACTTCTTCGAAGGGTGCAAGAGTAGTGTCTCTTCCTCCTCATCTATGTTTGAAAGAATCTGTCTCTTTGGCCTCATCATCATGTTATTGTTTTCCATGCTGTTATTGGTAACTGATGATGAAGGGTTATTATTATTCTTCTGATGAAACATGATGTGATTGTTATTGTTGCTGGTGTTAATTTGGGAGTGTGGTTGTTGATTATGATGATCCATGTTCCCAATGTTGAATCCTAAACTTGGTGGTGATGGTGATGGTGATGATGATGATGAGCCAAATCCAATGATCCCTTGTGGGGTATTGTTGGAATGATGATGATGATGATTATGGTTCTGATCAGATAAGAAGCTGCTGAGCATGGAGTAGTCCATGGCATCCAAGAGGTTTGAAAAGGACACTGATTTCTGAGAAATTAGTGTGTTCTGATGTGCTGGTTGAGGAGGAGGAGGTGTTGGAGTTGGACTCTTTGAAATTGGAAAAAGTGTGTCCTTTATGAACAGATTACTATTATTCTCCTCTGTTTGATCTTGATCACCCACCACTGTTCCTCCCTCTGTTTGAGATACTGTGAATTTGGACTTCTTGTAAATCCGGCACAGAACCCAATCATCCAACTGTACAAACAACCACAACCACAATATTCATTAATTAAACTTTATTTAATTACAATTCTATATTCAACACATAACATATTTCATGGGTGATGCTAGATGTACAATAAAAAACCAGCTAAATCAGTCAATAAAAGATATTTTAGGTCATAATTACTCGGCTCATAAAGCTAAAATAAGTCCATTGACTGTATTGGTTGATTTTTCATTGTACACTTAAATTGATATTTCAGAAAAGTGCTATTGATACATATAAAGTATCTTCCACCCTTTTGAAATGTTCGTAACTTTATTGCATATCTTGGTCCACATGTGTATCAAAGTTGCTAACATTTCAAAGTAGCGTAAAATGGGTAGAATGGGTAGAGGGTACTATTATATGTATATCTAGTATTTTCATATATTTCATGAGATATACAATACTTACCCTCATGGAGGTGTCTTTGAGCTTAATGGGTCTGTGATTGTCTACAAGGCGATATTCATGCATGATCCAATTGGTTTTGACACCTTTTGGGGGTTTTCCTTTGTAGAAAACAAGGGCTTTCTTAACACCAATGTTATCATGTCCTGTCCCTCCTGGAGGTGATGCCATTATGGTCTTATCCGTACCAGTTGCCTTCCAATACCCTGAAGCAGCTGCCCTGTTTGGCCTTGCTCCATTCGGATACTTCCGGTCTCTCGGACTGAAGAAATACCATTCTTTCTCCCCAAACGCAGCCTTAGCTGAAATAAATAAAAGAATCTAATATGATCAATGATATGCATCAATCAATCATTATGATGACATGACATGGTGGGTAGTTAAATACTACTTCCTCCGTCCGCTTTTAATTGACGTTTTAGAGTATTGCACACTTATTAATAAGATGATTAAAATACATAAATTTCTATAGAAGTAAATGTACAATGACAAAATTATTCTTATAATTTTTTGTGCAATAATAATTGTAAGAGATAAAAAGAGAGTGTATGCATGGATAAAACTGGAAAAAGATTGTAAATGTTTCATTGAAAATCTAAAATGACAAATAATAATGGACAAATAAATTTCCTAGAAAGACAAATAAAAGTGGACGCAAGGAGTACTAAATAGTTCAGAGACGATCTTATCTTTATTACAAACTACCAAATTGAAAACAAGTGGGAGGATTATTTATTTGTAGAGAGAAATTGAAATTACCTGGTAAGTCCCATGGGTCCAATTTGTAGATATCTACCTCAGCAATGATGGAAACAGGCAAAGGTATTGAGGCCACTTTTTTTCTAAGGTAGTGAAGAATGAGCTCTTCATCAGTTGGGTGGAACCTGAACCCTGGTGGTAAATTAGATTCTGGTGATCCCATAATAATAGCCTAATTAATTCAGTCTTAATTCTTTCTTTTTGGGGTTGTGGAGAAGAAAGCAGAGAGAGAGAGACAGAGGCTAGAAAGGGGGGAAGAAATGACAAGAGAGAATTGAAATTTTCGGATTGTGAGGAGCGATGGCATTTTATGGTTGGGGAATTTGTCGCCATGTGGGTGAAGAGATTAGGCCAAGAGGGGTATGAATGAATGAGAGAGAGAGGGATCAACTTCAAAATTTTCCAAAGAGGTGGGGCCATTAAAAAAAATAATAAATATGATGTTTATAAGATATTTATCAAGATTAAAGATAGATAGAAAAAGGTTAAAAAAAATAGTTTCATTTTGATGTATTGGCTGTATAAAGACATTTTACACTGTCGTCCAATCAAAACACTCCATTTGTATGATTATTTAGATAGTAAGAAAAAAAAAACACAATCATGACTAACATAACAGTACATAATTAAATAATCATTGAATAAAAATTAAATTCATAAAAAGATTAAGTGATATATCAATTATGAGAAATTAGATATCAAGTCCATATTACTTTGGATGTACAAATATTTTTTTTTTTTAAAAAAGAGAGATAGAGAGAAGGAATGTGGTACATGTTTGATGGCTAGCCACATCTCTAGAGAGAGAAAGAAAGAGTGGGACCCATTTGGCTTTGTGTTGCTTCCTTCTACTTTGTCGTTTCTAATAAATAAATAACTGGTCCAGCCATCACTGAGATTAACGTTGTGTAATGGCGGCTGGTGAGTGACATCATCGTCCTTGAGATAAGATTGTGACACGTGGCATTCAAGACCATGAATTAGAATGATTAATGGCATCACTCTAGTGGTCTATCCATACATTCGCCCATTACTCATAGTCATAGATAGATCTTTAGTTTACTTTAAATATGAAAATGGCAAAAAAAAATGTATTAGGATAAATATTTAAATTTATCTTTAAATTGATAATTTGGAATAAATTTGTTTTTCTATGAAAATATTCATTAATAGTTTTTCATAATTAAAATAGTATAAACCAATTTTCTATAATTTAAGAAATAAAGATAAATTAATCCTTTTAAATATTTTAAATTTATTAATTTATCCTATATTTATAATTTTAAGAGGTCATTAATGATAAATTTATCTTTTCTGTTCAAATTATTTTTTCAAGGGGCTAGCTATCACAATATTGATCATCATCAGGTTCCTAATAATAGACTTCGTCTCCATCGAAATTAAAATTAAAGGCAGTTTGTAGGGTAGAATGGCAATTTGAAGGGGCAGTTTTTATATGGTTGCATATGTATTTTGGTTGGTGCTGGTCCAGTTTCAGTCCTAGGAAAAACAATAAAATATTTGTATTTATTAAGAGGGAAAGAGAGAAATAGTAGAATCTAATTCTTAACAGAAAATGAGTATTATAATGTGCTAATTGTGGGCGTTGTCATCGTCGTCGATTGAGGTGTGTGTGTGTGTGACCTTGGATTATTATGCGCGTGGCCTTTTGACACTTTGACTGGATGGGATCCCCCAAGGTTTTATACCATCAACAGTACTAGTATTCAATTTCAATAGTTTTTTTTGGGGTGTAGTGTGCATCAACATTTATCAATTTACAAAAGAAACTTCAGAATTTTATGCTTGGAATCTTTTTTTTTCTTTTCTTTTTTAATTTAATTTTGATGGAATGATAGTATAAGTACACGGTGATTCAATCAAAACGCTTTATTTATATGACTTTTTAAGTAATAGGAGAAAGAAAATACAATCATAATTGATGTGATAGACTGATAACATATGATTGGATGACTATGTAAAAAGTTGTACACTAGTAGATGAAAATTAAATTCTTCTTTTTTTGGGGGTTAATTATCTTTCTCATTTTATTCCCCCACCAATCATTAGCAATCCACTTCTATCTTTTCAGTTTCGTTTCTATCTCATCCAATTGTGTGTCTAAACCTTCTAATAAATACAAATACTAATGTATGATTAATCATGTAAAAATTTACATATTAATTATTAACATTCAATTTTACGCCATCGTATTAATTTTTTTTAATATATACCCAAACATCCGTAATTCCGTATAACTTTTTTTTAACACTATGAATATCACAACATTTAATTAAATTACTAAATTAATTGAGTTTATGATGGGATAGCTATCTAGTAATCCAACGATGTATAGAAATTATATAAATTTAAAATTATGATGGATAATTATCTGTTATGATAATTTGTTAAAATTTGATTGACTAAAAATATATAATTATTTTATATTAATTAATAATCTCAATTGATGATATTAATATTAATTTGCTGCATTTCTAAATTTATTTATCCTTGATAGAGGATATACACCAAAAGTCTGTTATATTTTCTTATCTCTTAGTCTGTTCTGTTAGTTACTGGTTTATCCTCTTGTGTACATAACCTCTGCCTCAATATCACTTGTAGACACCTTTTCATAATATTCAATTCATATCAGTTTCCTTTCACTCTTCTCTTCTTTCCTTTACATCTCTTCTCTGTTATGTATGAGTTTCTTTGGTTATAGAGTGTATCTTAACATGGTATCATGAGTCTTTGATCCACCATGTCCTCTGCATCTGATTCTTCACCAAAATCAACACGTTCCATACCGATACAAACCCCTGAAGTCATGTCCATCCATTCTTTCAATATCCCTATTTCAATCAAACTTGATCTTGATGAGGATAATTACCTCTCTTGGAAGCAAGAAACTGAAGCACAAATAGAAGGTCATGCTCTTGAAAGCTATCTTGATTCATCAACAACTCCATCTGAATTCATCACCTCTGGTCGCACTCAAACCTCTGCTTCCAACCCTGATTTTGTGAAATGGAAACAGCAAGATAAGCTTCTTTTTTCATGGGTATTAGCATCACTTTCTTCTTCTTTACGAGTCAGTGTTGTCGGCTGCACCACCACTGCTCAACTATGGACAAGATTGCAAGCCTACTTTACATTCTCCAGCAACATGTTTTACTTCATCTATATCTACTCATTCAAAGTGTAACACTAATGATAATTCTGTTACAACTATGTCAAATCACAATAAGAACATACTGGATGTAAACAATCACACTTGTAATCCCATTGTGAATAAAACACCTTTTACTTCAATGAATGCCTCTGTTACATCTTCTGCTACAAATAACGAATCTGCAAATTCAGCAGCTTTTATGTCTGATTCCAATTCTTGCAAGTTTAATTCTGCTAATTCCTTTTTTAATTTGTGGCATGCACGTTTAGGCCACCCATCCAAAATTGTTGTCAACAAAGTCTTAGCTCAATGCAATATATTTGTCCCAAGGATTCAACTATAGAAGTATGTCATTCATGCTGTCTTGGAAAGCTGCACCAGCTTCCTTTCCCAAACTCATCCACCACATACACAGCACCCCTGCAACTAATTTTTCGGACATTTGGGGTCCAGCCCCAACCTCATCCTCATCAGGTGCTAAATACTACATAATATTCATTGATGCTTTCACTAGATTCACTTGGATATATTTTCTGCATACCAAATCTCAAGTATTACTTGCATTTAAACAATTTAAAACCATGATTGAATTGCAATTAGATCAGAAAATCAAATGCATTCAAACAGATAATGCAAAGGAGTACATTTCTTTTTCTACCTTTCTCAAAGAAAATGGCATTATTCAAAGGTTTAGCTCTCCCCACACACATCAACAAAATGGATGTGCTGAGAGAAAACACATGCATGTTACAGAAACAGGCCTTACTCTCTTAGCCCATGCTTCTTTGCCTATCAAATTTTGGGGGGAAGCCTTTGATACTGCAGTTCTCCTTATTAACATGCTCCCTACTAGTGTTCTTAATCATTCATCTCCATATGAAAAATTGTTTGCCAAACTACCAGATTATTCTCAACTTAAAATCTTTGGATGTGGATGTTATCCACTCCTTAGACCTACAAAACACAACTAGATTTTAAATCTGATTTATGTCTTTTTCTTGGTTACTCACCATTACACAAGGGATATAGATGTTTACACCCTTTAGGAAGACTTTATATAGCTAGAAATGTTTTGTTCAATGAACAATTATATTCATACAAGAATAATATCCCTCTATTACCTACACCTCACGCTTCTAACAATAGTATTTCACCTGCCAATTTATCCATTATATCATCTACTGCTACTACTTCTCCTCCTTTTTTGCATAACAGGACTCAGACTCCAACTGCAACAGCAAATGAAGCAATTATTACTCCTGCTGCCTCTCCAACATCAACATCAGCAACACATACAAATGTGTCCTCAGACAGTATTCAAACATCCTCTCCTATCTCTACTGCTGCAGACACAAGTAACTCTCTTCCTGATTCTACATCTACACATCCTATGACAACAAGGTCAAGTCAGGCATCTCAAGCCAAGGTTTTCACAACTGAAATTGCTCCAACATCAGTCAGTAGTGCTCTTGCGGTCCCTCACTGGCATCAAGCCATGAAGGATGAATACTGCATTAATCAAAATAACACTTGGGAGCTTGTCCCTCTGCCACCTGGTCAACATGCCATCGGCTGCAAATGGATTTTTCGTGTGAAGTACAACACGAATGGAACTATATCGCGTCACAAGGCTCGTCTTGTAGCCAAAGGATTCAATCAACGGGAAGGCATAGATTATCAAGAGACGTTCAGTCCCGTTATAAAGCCAGCCACCATTCGCATCATTCTCACCTTAGCAACAACCTTTCATTGGCCAATTCACCAACTTGATTTCACAAATGCATTTCTCAATGGAGACCTCTCAGAGATTGTATACATGAAGCAACCCGAAGGATTTCATCAAGGAAGCTCCAGCACAGTTTGCAGACTCCGCAAGTCTTTATACGGATTGAAACAAGCCCCTCGGGCTTGGTTTTCAAAACTCAGCTCTACTCTGTTACAACTTGGCTTCATCAATGCCAAGAGTGACACCTCCTTCTTCTTCCTCAACAAACCTCAATGTACAATCTACATTCTCATATATGTAGACGATATTATACTCACTGGAAATTCGAAAACAGCAATCACCAATCTTCTAAATATTCTGCACTCCAAGTTTGAGCTTAAAGATCTTGGTTCTCTTCATTACTTTCTAGGATTGGAAGTCAAGACTCTTCCCTCTGGCAGTCTTCACATCTCTCAAACTAAATACATCATGGATCTTCTCTCTAAGACAGGAATGCTTCATTGCAAACCCATGGACATACCTATGGCTGCCACTGTCAAATTACACAATGTAGGTGATGAACCATTTCATGATGCAACATTATATAGACAAGTAGTTGGATCTCTTCAGTATTGCACGCTTACCAGACCAGAAATCTCCTTCTCTGTCAACAAAATCTGTCAGTTTATGCAGAACCCTCAACAATGTCATTGGTCAGCTGTCAAACGAGTTCTTCGATATCTTCATGGCACAGCAACATTCGGGTTATCTATTCATCCTGCCAAGCAACTTCAGTTACAAGCTTACTGTGATGCAGATTGGGCATCTGATCCAAACGATCGTAGATCAACTACCGGGTTTGCAGTTTATCTCGGTCCCAATATTATTTCGTGGTCATCAAAGAAACAAATAGTTGTCTCTCGTTTTAGTACAGAAGCAGAGTACAGGGCTATTGCAGCAACCATGACAGAGCTTGCGTGGACCAAGACTCTTCTTCAAGAAATCAACATCAGCCTGACCTCCACTCCTACCATTTACTGTGACAACTTAAGTGCGGTGCTTCTCACTCATAATCCCATTCTTCATAACAAGACAAAACACTTTGAAATCGACCTTCACTTTGTCAGAGAAAAGATCCTTCAAGGTCAAGTTATTATCCACCACATTCCGGCTGAAGCTCAGACAGCTGGTATACTTACAAAACCAAATTCCTCCACCAGATTCCCTTATCTTAGAAACAAACTCAAAGTGGTTGAGTTACCAACTATTGAGTTTGAGGGGGGATGATAGAGGATAAACACCAAAAGTCTGTTATATTTTCTTATCTCTTAGTCTGTTCTGTTAGTTACTGGTTTATCCTCTTGTGTATATAACCTCTGCCTCAATATCTCTTGTAGACACCTTTTCATAATATTCAATTCATATTAGTTTCCTTTCATTCTTCTCTTCTTTCCTTTACATCTCTTCTCTGTTCTGTATGAATTTCTTTGATTATAGAGTGTATCTTAACAATCCTAAATTGAACTAATTCATGATCAGTTAGAATGATCAAAAAAAATTTTCTTCTAAATTCTCGAATAATAGAAAGAAAAAGAAACAAGTTATATTCTACATGGAAAGTGTCGTCCCTCCATAGCATAATAAATGACTAGGGATATTGATGACATAGAAAAATGCTAAATGTATATATATAGTACAATATTTATTTATCTATTTTTCATCTTATTTAAATGTTATCAACTTTTTTATTAATATATTTGCAATTTTATCAATATATTAATCAAAATTGTTAACATTTAAATGAATGAAAAATGGATAAAGAGTTATGTACTAATATCACTCCGCAATTGACATATTGTACATCAGCGATCATTCGAGTAAGTGATTATTCTAGAAAAATTATTACGTGTCTGCATGAGATTGTAATTATTGTGCTGAATTGCTCCACATAATTACAGGATATATAAATTTATATATTTATCCCAGTCAATTTTTAATTTTCAAAATGCTAATGATGTGTGCCTTATTTATAATTAAGACTGGAAACTAAAACACAATAATTGTACGTGTACCTTGAGAAACTAAGAGTAGTATAATAATTTAATTTTTACTCAAAAGTGGACCTAACAGATTGTCCCAGATGGCAATGATGAAACTGAAGAAAAAGGGAATATTGATCCAAACTAACTTTTGAAGTACTGTATTATAGTCCTCTTGATTGGAAATATCATAGCCAGCTTCAAAAATATCGGAACTGCGTTCGCTTCTGCTCTGAAAAGTGAAATGTCCTTCGTTGACCACCAAAACAAATCCTTAATCGAAAAGAAAACTATTAATCATTGTAGAATTAATATTTTTTTATTAAATATACTCCCTCCATCCACTTTTATTTGTCTTTCTAGCATATTGCACACATATTAAGATAGTCAATAAAATACTTATCTTTTCTATTAAAAAAATGTGATGACAAATGTACCCCTATAAAATATTAAATTTTGTTTCTCGTAAACAGTAAAGAGAGGTGAACATGATTTCTCTTTCATAAGTTAATATAAAAATAAAATTGAAAAGAAATAATAAATGCATTTTTGAAAACAACAAGTGACAAATATTGTTGGACAAATTCTAATTGTTAGAAAGACAATTAAAAGTGGACGGAGGGAGTATCTATGTATATATAATTAATTGTTACTCCCTCTGTTTTTTGTCCAATTTAGAGATACGTGTGTTTTTTTTAATTGTCCATTTCAAATTTTGAGACAAAATTTATTATTTTTTCCCCCTTTTACCCCTATTTAATACTACTCACTAATCTCTTTTACTCTTTTACAAAGTAAAGTAATAAAGGGTAATTTAGTAAAGTAGGTGTACATTTTGTTAATTTTTATACAATACCAATCATTTCCTAAATAACCGCGCGCATTTAAAATTGGACAATTAAAAAAAAAAACGGAGGGAGTAAAAGTTTAAATAATTGTAAATTAATTAACACTCACTTTCAGTAGGCCATAATTGAGAGAGGTTCAATAATTCAATAAAAGGATCGAAATACTAACGAGATGTTTGGTTACCGTTTTCATTTTCTGTTTTCATTTTCTGTTTTCTTTGTTTTCAAAATTTTGTGAAGGAAATACTGAAAACAAAGAAAACGAGATTTTATTGTTTTCTCTGTTTTCAGTATTTCCTTCACAAAATTTTGAAAACAGAGAAAACAGAAAAAAAAACGGTAACCAAACAGCCCCTAAGAGTTTAAAAGATGGGTTTTGCTAACAAATGGCCTTTTAGGGCACTTGTTAAGGAAGCAAAATAGAAAAGTTTTATCTTGGAAATATTTATTTTTATTCTTTCTATACAATGGACCCACCTTAATATTTTAAACTTTTTCAAAACTTACTATTTGTAGTATCCTTAACAAGTGCCTTTAGGGCACTTGTTAGCAAAACCCTTAAAAGATTTAGAAACAATAAAAAATTTATTACCGTCTAATTTATTTCTCTAATAAATATGTTAATCTATAAAAAAAAATCTATTACTGTCATGCTTATCATTTTAAGAATTTTAAATAATATTAATTAACTTCTCCCTTTTGATATATATCCTTATGAAGGAGCTAGAAAGAATTAGTGGATATAATTAAATATGAAAAAAATTCTAGATAAGAGTAATATTATAAAATAAATTTAAATTTATCTAGTTTTAAGTTTATTCTATCATTATCTTAATATATATATATATATATATAATTTAATTTTGATACACTGATAATATAAATAATTTTACACTATCAGTCTATCATGAAACACATCACATTTTATCAACTATGATAGTTTATTCTTTTTTTCACTACTTAAAAAATAATTAAAATGAAGCATTGTAACACTGACAGTGTAACGTACTACTTTACTATCAATTTATAAATAATACTTAAGGGATAGTTATAATGGATCATCTCCTTAATTAGCAATACATGAGTCACAATAATGTCTAAATCTATAACTTTTTCTAATTCTCCACACTTAATTCAAAATAATAAATAATAAATCAATATATTTTTTAAAAGAAATTATTAAATTACCAATAATATGAGGGGTCCATTCAAGTTTAATGTTGTACTTGTATAGTGACGCGTGCTAAGCACGAAATTAAAAAAGTATCTCTATATAATTTAATTATTTAGATTGCTTTATATATTATATATTCATTCTTTATTTTTTTTCTATTTTTTATTTTTCTTATATATCTTCCTCATCAGTTTATATAAACTTCATAATTGATGTTTATCACATAATACAAATTGTTTTATTTAGTATCTACTTCAAATAAACTGAACATTTACTACATATATATAATTACAAATTGATTATTTAACAAATTATATTTAGATGCTACAAGAAATGCAGTCTTTTTTTACGGTCTTTCTGACGGGTTTTGGACGATTTTCTTTTTTAATTCATCGGAGCCAGTGTGTCAAAAATCTTTTTGACGAGTATTTTTTAAAACTTCCCACCAAAAATTACGGGCAGGTTTCGGACGAGATTCAAATAAAAAACCGCCGATAATTGAATTTTCTAATCAATAAAAAATCCCAATTGTCAGATATAAGGATTAGTGACAAAGTATACAAAATATAAATATCAATCGAAATGGTGCACAATAAATAAATTAAGGAAAGACATTCTAAAAATTGAGAGTTACAATATAAAAATAATAAAAAAAGGATAAAACATTAAAATGGAAATTAAAAATTTGAAAAGTTGATTTTTATATTATTTAAATAGCGTGAAAAAAATTTCAGAATGCAAATAAATTGATGTCCACTAAATGAGATTGAATTGATGCGTGTAACATAGATGGATAGATTATGACTATGAGAATTTAATATAAAATGAATTGAGAAAAATGTTAAAACATATACATGTCATGATAGGCATGTTAAGTTTACCTAAGGCGAGCTATTTTCAAACTTTTCAAAACTACCTTTGAGGGTTTTTCGAAATCCTAGACACTCCCCACCATTTTTTAAATCTAACTAAAATTTTCAAATTAAATATGTATCTTATCTCCCTTATATTTCTCTCTCCTCCTTCCATTTTTTTCTCTTCCAAATTAAAATTTTTCTCTTCCTCCATACTTCCAAACAAATTAAAGCTAAGATATAGTCATCAATAGTATAAAAGTCAAAGCTATTAGTACAAGTGTAAAAAAAATGGTAAATTGGTATAATGTTAGTTGAAGGTACGATATTGATGCAATGAACATATTTAAACATGAAAACCGACCTTATATATGAAAAATACTTATGTGTATCCGGAGCAAGTTAAAATTTTGCTCTTCACCGTTAAAAATTTGACACATAATATTTTTTTAGGGTGATACTAAATGCACAATAAAACAATCAGCCAAACCAGCCAATAAATGAAATTTTGGACCATAATTACTCAACTCATTACTATCTTAATGATTATTTGGACCAAAATCAAAATCAAAATAGACTCATGAGCTGTATTGATTGGTTTTTCATTATACACTTAGTATTATTGTATTCTTTATCTATGATTTAAAAATAACTTCCCTCTCTTTTCAAACTCCATAAGGTATTCATCTACCTATTATTGGTGTGTTAAGGGTTAACTTTTAACTTTTATCTTTTCATTTAAATAGAAAAAAAGAAGATGATGTCCCAAATATTGAGTGTATATTAGAAAATTAAGTAACACAAGTTACCGGTACTTTTTTATTTTTTATGAAGTTACCGGTAGAAATTGACTTATTTAATTTGGTCGGTTTTCTTTTCATGATAGCTGCATGATTTATATTTAAATCTCAGAATCTTTTATAGGGGCCTAAGAGAAGAACCATAGCCCCCCAAAATTGTTGACAATTCCATGCATCCAATTAGCTAATTAAATTTTATTAAAGATATCATCTGGCACTGCTTGTACATCTTGATATTCTATTCTGATTAAATGATTTATATTCCATTTGTTAATAACATGCAATTGATATTTTTTATACTCCATTTGTTAATAGCATGCAATTGATATATGATAAAATCTTGGTCTGTGATAAAAAAATCAGTCCAAACAGCTAATATTTTTTTTTTATACTCTCCAAACAGCTAATATATATAGACTATGTACAGTATATAATATGTAAGATGCACAATAATATATACCACATAGTATGTACTATGTAAATCATATATGATATATTGTACATAACACATATCACGTATATATTGCAACATTATCTTTCTTAATATCATGTGATATTGTTGTGCATAATATGTATGTTGTGTCCAATATGCAATATATGTTGTACATATCATATAATATTTATTGTTTTGACTGTTTTTTTATTATATTGTACATAATGCTCATTTATAATAACTACCGGAGTCACTACTAGAAACTCTCGGATTATCGACGGATTTTATCGAGGGATACACTTAATATCCGTCGATAAATCAATGTATCGACGGATGTATCGACGGATAGTCCCCCACGATTACTTGCTAGTCGCAATTCGCTTATCGACGGATGAACCCAAAACATTCGTCGATAGTATTGACGGATGTATCGGGGGATGTATCCCTCGATAAAATAATTTAAAAAATAATAAGAAATTATTAAATATTTTTATCGGCGGATACTTATCCGTCGATATGTTATTTTTCCAACAAAAAAATAAAAAAATTAATTTAGTTATCGGCGGATGCATCCGTCGATAACAGTAGCCGAAAATAATTTTTTTTTTAAATTTCTGAATTAATAATATTTAAACTAAATCAAAATTTATAACAAAATAGTAATAATCTCCAATAATGAAATATCATAATATATATATTAATCAATATTTACAAAATAGATAAAATCCAAACACTATATAAGTCAAGTCATAAAAAATCTAAAAGGTAATGTCTGAACATCCAAAACATAAACAATAAAAAAAAGTCATACAAAATTCATCGTATCAACGTCACAATCATCATCACCATCACCAGCATCATCTCTGGATGCATCCGGCTGAGTAGGAGGAGTCTGGGCAGGAGGAGGTCGAGGAGTCGGTGTGTGGGCAGCGGCGGCAGCATCAGGCTGAGGAGCAGGCGGTGTCGTCTGGGCAGCGGCAGTAGCAGCAGGAAGTGGAGGTGGTGTAGAATATGCGGGGTGTGGATATCCTGGATGATATGCAGGTGGAGGAGGAGGCCAGAATGCAGGTGGATAAGGATACTGTGGGGGAGTGAGAGGGAAGGGTAATGGCTGAGAAGGTGGTGGTGGTGCAGATGATGACCCTCCAGCAGCAAACATCCCGTAATACTGGGACATCTGCTCTCTAATCTGGCGGCTGACCTCCGCTGCTGTTGGGCGATCCTGTCCTGCTGTCGGGCGGTTCGCTCCTCCTCAAGCTGGGCCTGCAGCACCTCGACCCGGGTCTGTAGCTCCAGGTTCAGATTGTGAACCCGGTCACGGACCTCAGCGTCGCTGCTCTCCGCTGAGGCTGCTGCTCCTGTCGCAGCATATGCGTGGGAGGAACGAGCAATGAGGTTCGCGATCGCGCCCCACCCGTATATGCGGCCCTTGTAAGGGCCGCCCACAACCTCGGTCCACACCGCCTCCTCATCGACGGGTGGGACGGACTCACCGGGCTGTGATGCCTCTGCCAGCTCGGTGCGGACCTCATCCAAGCGGCGCGTATAATCAGACTACAATTAGAAGAATACATAATCATTTTAAGTGGAATACATAATCATATTAATTGAATACATTTATACAACTATGATGAAATCACTTACATGAGTGCGCTGCGACCGCTCGTCTACCCACATCGTCTTGTCGCCCTTCCTGGTGTGGGTCTCCCTGAACAACTCCTCCTGCGTGGGTGTCTCTTCAGCCTCTGCTCCTGTAAGTTTAAAACAATTGAACAAAGCATTAATTAATCAATTCATATATAAGAAACATAAAATTAAATGTATTGCGTTCGGAATATTACGTACCAGCCGTCTCTTAGTGGAGTCCACAGTAGCGGATCCACCACAGTGAAGGGAGCCACTCCTCAATGAGGCCCTGCTAGCCTTGGCCTTCTCCGACTTGGCCTTAAACCTCGGAGAAGACCAATACTCCTGCAGCACACGGTGGTGGGCATCTGAGAGCCACCTGTGATCCCTGTCCTTGCCATTACGGATCCATAAGTACATGTCACCGAGCCTCTTAGCTGCCCGATGGCAGAAGGCACGGTACAGTACTGGATCATCGGCATGACTAATGGTGAAGTGAGACCACAATATATAGACAAATTTAATTTATTGTTAGTTACCACAACATAATTAATTATTAATTACTAAAATTGAAGAGTTCATATTACTTTCCCTCCTGATATCATCGTCGCCTCCCTCCTCGGTCAACTTCGAGAAATACTCGATCGGCCTATGATACATCTTCTGTATCGTGGCCGTGATCTGATGAGTGCCGAGGGTGGCAGGCACAAAACTATACATTGTTATAAAGAATTAGTTTCCATTTTATATAATAATCCCTTTTACATATTTTATTTATAAAAGATTGACATTTATAACAACTTAAATCATATACCTTAGACCGGATGGATCCGATCTGATGGAGGGGAGAGGACGTGAATCTGAAGCTGCATATGCAATCTCGACCGGCACCTCATTACTGCCCACAATGTCATGTGGGGAGGCGGTAATGGGTGATGATGATGGTCCCCCAGCAGCAGATGGTGATGGTGATGGTGATGGTACTGGCTCGTAGTCGGGGTCCTCCTTCGTCTCTGGCCTCGGCTCACGACCAGGGATGTCGATCATACAACTGAACACCCCTGGAAAGATAACCACGAGGCTGGGCGGCGGTCTTCCTCCGCCCTCGATC
The DNA here is from genome assembly GCA_013621005.1 of Aeschynomene evenia. NCBI lineage: Eukaryota > Viridiplantae > Streptophyta > Magnoliopsida > Fabales > Fabaceae > Aeschynomene > Aeschynomene evenia. The sequence continues at coordinate 12,028,272 of CM024268.1, forward strand.
TCCTCGGCCTCTGCCCCTACCCCTACCCCTATCATCATCTGCCATATCTATTCACAACAATACAAGTTACTTTTCATTAATTAAAGTGTTTGACAAGAATAAGGCTTGTTAAATAAGTTATTTGGCGTGAACCCATCTGAGCAAAGCCCTAATCTAACATTCCGCGGATCATTTGCAAATTGAGGGTGACACCTATCAAAATGCCTCCAAGCTTCACCATGAGAGAGATGCGTCATTATCCCGTCACTTCTCATATTCTCATAATGCCTCCTCATGTGAGGTGCAGAGCTCATAGAGGCATACAAGCGTTTTAACCTAGGGATTAGGGGAAGATAGTGCATCCTTTTGTTGAGAATATGCTTATACCTCCCATTACCCGCTCTTCTAGGTTTGAACCTGGGGGCCTGGCAGAATTTATATTCAACTAATTCAATATCCTCCTTATAGTACAACATGCAACCGTTCATGCAACAATCAATTTTCTCTGATTTCAACCCAAGTTTTGAAACTAACTTCTTTGCCTTATAATAGTCCCTAGGAATTGCCTCTGGTTGCGGATTAGCATCACTCATTAAAGTAGCCCATCGATCAAAAGCACTTTGACTCTCGTTTGCCTCTGACTTGATAGACAACATCCTAACTGCCACTGACAACTCAGAAAGGGCTGAACCCTCCCAAATGGGTGTCTTTGCAGATTCTAACAAAGAAAAAAATCTCTGCGCTTCAGGATTTGGTTCCTCCTCTCTAGGTTCATTATAATCTTCATCATGTTGCCCCCCAAAGGCATCATGGATCATTTCCTCATAACACCCACAATTATCACCGCCCCAATTTAAATTACGATCCCCATATTGGTCACCATCAAACCCACTTGAACTACCTCCGACAAACTGATCCTGCTGTACTGGCACTGACTCGACTTCCCCATGGACTGTCCATACATAATAATTATCCATAAATCCCTTTTTGTACAGGTGAACCTTAATCGTGTCAACATCATAGAAAAACCTACAAACACACTTGGCACATGGACACTTGACTTTTCCCTCCGTTCTAAATTGTTCAGACATAGAAGCAAACCCCACAAACTCTTCAACTCCTGCATAGAATTCCGGCTTAATTCCCCCTATTCGGGTGTAACCTATCATACATCCATGATCTATATGTTGATGACATTGCCCTTGAATATTGGAGAATCCTAAAATGAGAAGTTTAACTAAGACTTATTAATAATAGTTTTTTAGTTAAACTAAATTCACCATTAATACGACACAATTGATTTTTACAAATTTGTTAAATTTTTACTCAAACATAATTTCGACAGAGTTTCCTTTAGTTTTAGATAACTTAACAACAATTATTTAATTTCTCAAAATTTTTACTTCACAACATTTTGACAGAGTCTCCCCTAAATTTTAAACAAACTTTCTCATTTAATTTTACAAAAAATGAGAAGTTTAACTAAGGCTTATTAATAACAGTTTTTTAGTTAATCTAAATTCACCATTAATACGACACTAATGATTTTTACAAATTTGCTAAATTTTTACTCAAACATAATTTCGACAGAGTTTCTCTTAGTTTTACATAACTTAACAACAGTTATTTAATTTCTCAAAATTTTTACTTCACACAATTTTGACAGAGTCTCCCCTAAATTTTAAACAAACTTTCTCATTTAATTTTACAAATCAATCAACCAGTATTGCCGGAGTTTAAGGATCGGTCTCAGACTAAGTCATCTACCCTAAGGTTTTGCAACAATAACAACAAAATCATATCATTAAATTAAAATTAATAAATAACATACCTAATATAAACGTAAGCTCCAATTGCCAGAATATATCAACAACTGTTCTCATATATATCATTTAAATAATATATTTGTTACGTTATTGAAAAATTACTTACTTTAAATAACATATAAGTTTATTAAATCTATCTTTTTTGGAATAACATTTTCTATTATTGTTTAAAACAGTTTTCCTTTTAAAAAAATTAATATATTTATTTTTTTAAAAACAAAGTTTAACATATTAATTTTTTTAAATAGAAAAAATAAAACAAAATTAATAAATACAATATATAAAAATATCAAAACAATGAAAAATTAAAATTTAACAAAAATACCTAATGGAAGAGCAAGAGATGCTTCCTGGCGGCGGTGGCAGCGGAGAAGACAGAGGATGCTACAATGAGTTCTCATTAGAGACCTCAAACAAAAAATCTAAACCGATTAAAAAGTAGAGGACAGAGAGACTAACCTGTTGGCACTTCCTGGAGGGCGAACGAGCGGCGGACGGTGGCGGAAACGGCCGTTTTTCGCGACGGAGAGAGAGAGAGAGCGGAGAAGAGAGAGAGAGGAACTGTCGCGAAATGAGGAAGAAGGAGACGTTGTCTCCTCATATTCGCGGATTATCGACGGATGGTTTAAACCATCTGTCGATATCATCCCTCGATAAAAGGTACCCGATTTAATGAAACGGTGCGTTTGAGTTATCGAGGGATGAAACCATTCTTATCCGTCGATAGTTGTCTTCTAGGGTTAGGGTTTAGGGTTTAGGGTTTTATCGGCGGATATTTTAATCTCCATCCGTCGATAACATCAACATGCCCAAAAATAATTTTTTGTTTTGCGCGGGAACATATTATCGAGGGATATTTTAGAAAATATCTCTCGATAATTATATTCGTTGATTAAACAATCTCGCCAATGCTATATCCGTCCATAAATCCGCCGATAACCTTGGCAAAACTATCCGTCGATAATGTCGGTCGATAATCCGAGAGTTTCTAGCAGTGAGTTGTTAGGGTTGGCGTTTATGCCAAACGATGTGGGTCGAAACTTAAAGAATTTTTTGACCTAATCTACCACAATTATCATATAATTAAAAACATTTAATTTAACAATATTCTTTTTAAAAGTCATAAACAAAAATATATGCGGTTAAATAATAATGTAATACTATTTTAAACTATATTCCTACGTGTTACGGGGCTCCAATTTATTAGCAAGACCAATCAAATCTTAACCTAAGCGACCAAAGAAATGGGCCCAAACATCCACTCCTATCCCATGACTCTGAGCATATCCCATAACCCGGAAAAGGCGCATGGTCGTAGGGTCTCTGGAATCGCAATCCTATGAAGGTAAGTTGCTTTCACACACATTTTACTGACTTAAGCGTCGGAGTGTTCTTGCAGGTACCACCCCACCTTGGTTGATGGAGCGTACAGAATAAATCCTTCGGCTCGAGAACTTCAAGATCTTCTGGTTCGATCTTCTGAAACACTACGGAGAATATTATATGTATTGTAATCCTTCTAGAAAACAAGGTTTTAGGTTTGTAACAAGATATGAATATTGGTTTTGTAGTTTCTCTCTCGTAATAATAACAAGGGCCATACATTTACGTAAACCCTTATTAATTATTTTGGTAATCAATTGTGATTATGATTAAACCATACCAACATTTGCAAATAATTCAATTGATTACATCCTCGATCGGCCAGCTAGCATTCACACTTGTTCTCATTACCGATATTAACCTGTATGTGGCTCAGTACCAAATATTGTTGTTGTTGTTGAATATTGTAAATTTGTAATAATACTTATTTATTTTATTTTAATTTTTAATATTGTTATTGTCTCATTAGCATGCTGGACTACGCGGTTTGAAGCATATTGATTGGTTTTTTCAAATTCTTCATCTCTATGTACCATCGTTATTAATTGCATAAGTAAGTTATGTGAAACAAGAAAATGCTTTTAGAATTCAAAATTGATTTTTCTTCCATTTCTCACTTTCTCAACAATGTTTTTTTCATAATACATATATAATTCCCAAAATCAAACTAATAAAAAAGTTAATACTAATTCTTTTAATTTTTTAAAATAACAATGAGAGACTAGCTAATATCTTAACATACAATTTATAGCTTGTTTATTTAACTCTAAGAATTGATTTTGATGAAAGAAGACGTAGGATTCCTTTCATAAAAGTATATTGGAATGAAAAAAAATTTACATTGAAAAAACAAATTAAAACTAAAGAAACAAAATTAGATCTCTTCTGTCCGAGTTGTTTATGCATATAATAAAAAACAGTATAATACTAGAAGAAGAGAAGAAAAGGAGGTCAATAGAAAAGAAGATAAAGAGGATTAATTTAATTACTACCGCTCCAAGATGAATTCAGAGCAAATTCAAATAACTATGATAGAAGGTTGGTACATTGCTCCTTTAAAATATAATGAAGATTTTCAGTCATATTTCAGGAACATATTTTTAGAAATATATTTTTCATCTTTTAAATTTTCTAAAAATAGATTTTTCTAATTAAGAAGAATGTCTAGATTAATAATCTCTTTAATGAATAAAGACTGTCTATATAAATCTATAGTCTTTAATCTTATATGCAGAAAAATATCCAGAGTACTCCATGAGTAATATGGTATCTAGTGTCTACATAAAAACCCCTCTCTGATATATCATATATGTATTTCTTGCCCTACCGAAAGCCCCTTTAATTTCTTAACTTGACAAGTCCAATCAATCCCTATAATGCACACATACATGACTAACAAGAAAATCAAACAGTTCTAAATGAAAAGATAGAGAAAGAAAATTGATAATGACCACATACATAAGTTGAGTCTTGGTAGAGGAGTAGGGGTAAGTAGGAATAAGACTCAATCTATCATCGAGTAGGTGTAAGAGGGTTACTAAAGTCCGTTGATTCTCACGGACAACAATTCCTAAGAGGGACACACGTGCATATGAACAGGAGCTAGCTAGCTAGCTAGCTACTATATACTTTCACACGTAAATAGATTAATAATAATTATTTAATAAATCAACGAAATTACTTGCGGAAAGTGTGGGTGACACACACCAAGGCCCCAATTCAATTGCCTATAACACATCGCATGCATCCTCCAGTGAAAAAAAAAATCTAATTTGTTCTAAGAGCAAAAATATTGTTTTGTTCTAGATAATTTTAGTTATTAAATATAAAAAATAATATTATATGTATACTACAAAATCAATCATTATAAATAATAATTTAACCTTTTAAAATTATTAATTCAACTTTTAAAATGTTTGATTAATATATAATATTAAAAATTGGATTAATACGTACTTTTAAAAGTTAAATTATTATATATGATGACTGGTGACTAATTTTGTGATATATAAAAAACACTTCTCTAATATATATATATATTTATAAAAGTGAAATTGTATAAAAAAATTTAAATCAAATGTGGAAAAAATCTCTTATTTTTAATGCATGCAAAGTTTCTCCTCGTATAATATTTTCTCTGTCCAATTTTAATTGACATTTTAGAATATTATAAATTTATTAAGAAAATGATTAAATCACATAAATTTCTAAAAAATAAGCATATAATAACAAAATTATTCTTATATATTTTCTACAATAATTATTGTAAGAGATAAAAGAAAGTATATATATGACTAAAAATAAATATAAATATTTTTTGAAATTTTAAAATAATAAATAATATTAAATAAAAATATTTAAAAAATAAATAAAATTAGACAGAGAGAATACGATAATATCTAATTACTAACAGGTGGCTTAGTTGCGGGTCATATTGCCAATTATTTGCTCAAGTCAAGATAATAAGTTATACCCAACATTGAAACGGAAAGGAAATATAAACAAAAATGAAAAAATAAAAAGTAATAATCCGACCGAAATCACGCGTATCCTAAAATCATGTTTTTTTCCTCCTTGTCCTACCATTCATTTAGTATCATGTAAAAATCAATTATTCTCTTCATATTTTAATGAAATTTTTGAAATTAAATTTTTATATATAATTTTCCATTTCATAATTTTAGATAATATTTATTAATGTTTTTTAATTATACTCTCTATTAATGAAAATGTAATAAATATGATTAAATAATATATTAAGAGCACAAATAATTAATATTACAGATAATATTATAAAATATATTTAAACTTCTATAAACTAGGTCTATCTTAATTAATATATTTATAACAAACGGAGGGAGTATTTGAAAAAAAAACCTAAAACATAACCTGCACTATATTCTCATAATATAATAATTATTTTGACATTTTTTATATGCTAAAAAATTAATATATTTAAATGATTTTTGTATTTAAATATATTAATTTTTTAATATATAAAAATTTTTAAATAACAATTATTATGAAAAGAAAAATAAGTGATTTGAAAGATATATATATAATATTTATACTTTACATAAAAATAAAAGTAAATTACAACTAATTTTTTGAGATTCGGTCAAATTACATCTTACCTACTCCCTATATTCTCAAAACCTGCAACACAGATCTCTTAAATTTATAAAATTACACTAACTTTTCTAAAATGTTTGATTGTTAGTCAAACTAATGATTTTTATTATATATGTGAGGGGCACATGCATGATTTTTAATAACATTTATAATAAATACTCTCTTAAAGTTAAAATGAATAAATGAGCATATAGTGAGTAATAAAACTAAGTAAGAAAACAAAAAGAGAGAAATAAGTTTTAATATATCTAATGGAACATTTGGTCATTTTAATTTCAGAAAAGTATTTATTATTATAAATATATCGTTAGAAGTCATGTATTCCTCATATATTATAAAAATCATCAGTTTGGCTAACAATTAATCATTCTCAGAAGAGGTCGATATAACTTTTATAACTTGAAGGTCCGAGTTGCATGTTTTGAAAATAACATAAGTCAGGTGTAATTTCGCCAAATCTAACAAAAAGTGAGTGTAATTTATCATTAAAATAAATGACTAATGCGATAAAGAAAAACATAATAATTTGAAGATAGATAATTTGGTCAATAATAATATCAACTTAGAATGGAGTCATACGCCACTTTCTATGATCCCTTTCCATGCATTAGCTAGCCAAAATCAAGAACGTTATGTACAAAGCTTTTATTATTAACCACAGGTGTGGAAGAATACATTGTGTGAGCTGGATTTCACATATGTGTCATTCCCATAATGACCCAAATGGCGATCACTTGTTCTCACTATCTTGTGGTCCAGGTATAATAATAAGTATCTAGCTAGATAGAAAGTGGTGATATTACTTCTCACAATTGATGTTCAAACTTTTTCATTTTTATCCTTTTTCTGAAATTGGTACATACCTAATGCACATTGCTTTCCTTTAGTGATATAAAGCATAGCCAAAAGCAGTAATGTGTGCTAGTTGGCATGTGAGTCTAGAGATATACATCTATCCATCCGCATAATATATGATTGCAATATAACTTATAGGGTTCTAATTATTTTGTACCTAACTATATAGGGTTTGATTTGCTAATGATTAATTTGAACATTAATGCTAAGTGGACAATGAAAACCCAGTCAATACAGCCAATAGGTCTATTTTGGTTTTAGTTTTGACCCAAATTATCATTGAGATTATAATGGGTTGAGTAGTTATGGCCCAAAATCTCCGTTATTGACTGATTTAACTGATTTTGTATTGTTCATTTAGCATCATTCAATTTGAAACATATAAATCTCACGCAATTAGCAAGTATTTTCTGATGACTTCATTATTTGAAGTTGCGCACACCCTTTTTAGCTCTTAATTAATTAATTAATCAACTAACACTTACTCCCTCCGTTTTTTTAATTATCCAGTTTTAAATGTGCACTGAAATTTATGTAATGATTTGTATAGTATTAAAATTAACAAAATATGTATCTATTTTACTCCCTCCATTCCAAAATATTAGTCGTTTTAGGGAGAAAAAAAAATTTCACAATGATAGTCGTTTCCAATTCCAATGCCAATTTAATTTTTTCATACCTATTATACCCCTAGTATCATTTCTCTTTCTTTTTTGAATATTAATCCAAGGGACCATTAATCATCTTTCTTTTTCATTAATACTTTGGGTAGTTTAGTCATTTTAATATATCATTTTATAAAATTAAGAATATTTATTGAATTTCTTAATCTACGTGTAAAAACCTTAAAAGACTAATATTTTGGAATGGAGGGAGTACTAAATTACTCTTTACTTGGTAAAAGAGTGAAAGAGATAGTGAATGTTAAATAAGGGGTAAGAGTGTAAGAAATAATAAATGTTGTTTTAAAAATCTGAAATGGACAATTAAAAAAATCATACATCTCTAAACTGGACAATTAAAAAAAAATGGAGGAAGTATTACTATTACCTAATGAGTGAACTTTAAAATTTAATTATTGTAACATTGAAGTGCAGCATAGAAATTTTGGCCTTAAAAAAGAGAGTCCTAAGAAGATGGTTGGATTAGGTTGTGTACTACGTTATACGTACAGGAAGGGATAGCTCCTCATTATCTGGATCTAAGAGCGACGGATAAAAAAGAGCCAAATTTAATTGGTGGATATGATATGGAGATAGAAATATATATATGTCTGATTTTTATTTTTTTTTTGTATATGTAGAACTGGTCAGAAATTAATTTATAGATATTATGGGTCGAATAGTTCTCCTCTTGATCATATTAACATCGCTACAAACTAGTACTTGTTTGATTAACGATTATTTTGGACGTATCGATCATCACTTATACATTATATATGCAAGATGAAAATTTTCTTATCTTTTAATATTAAAGATATAGAAATATTTATTGGAGTGATGCTAAATGAACAATATAAAACCAGTCCAACCAGGTAATAAAATGAGATTTTAGGCCATAATTATTCAGTCCATTATAATCGTAATTATTATTTGGGTCAAAATCAAAGTCAAAATAGGCTCATTGACTGTATGGGCTGATTTTTCATTATTCACTTAGCATTATTGATATTCATTTAACACACATATATATGAGTGATGATATTTGAACATCCACTCTTGAAATGCGTATCAAACATTCATTAAATTTAAAGATGAAAATGGTGAATTAAAATTGTAAATAAAGACTAAACATTAATAAAATCTAATTATTAAAAATGTGGATATTAGAGTAGCACATCCAATTAACATTATTATATATATGTGAAATATTATATTGACACACTTTATCTATTGTGAGATGAAGAAAATATATGAATCCTAATTAATTTGGATTCAACACCCCTCAACGGGAGGATGAGAGTGATATTGGTATGTTGTTCCATTCTGCATTTTAAAAGAGCATTGATATGCAAAATGAAAAAATAGTCAAAATAATCAATATATGATATGTACAACATATATCATATGTTGTAAAGAAAGATTATATTATTGTATTACATGATGTGATATATATTGTATATATATAACATATAATATATATTATGCATAATATGTAATATGTGTTGTGCATATTACATATTATATGTTGTGCACTATTTATTGGCTGTTTTGACTGGTTTTCCATTTTGTACCAAGAATTTCAAACATTATTACTCAAAAATATTTTTCTAATTAAAATAATTGTATTATTATTCTCCTTTAGTGTTAATAAAAAAAATTTCTCCTTTAATTTAGCATAAATATTATTAAATAATGCGACCTATCTAGATTGTAGTGTGATCGATAAACCAAAAATGGGGATGATTATCCACAAGTCATAGACTTCAATAATTATGCTTCAAAGATGCTTTTATTCGATGGTGACATAAGCTAAGGGGAGTTGTCTCCATACTGTGTTTTGGGGTTTCATGCATCAATACGTTTGCTTCACTATTGGGTCTGCTCACTCCTTGTGTCGCTATAAGCTAAGAAAAAACTTAGCAACTATTCTATGCTTTCATTTCGATTTCTTAAACCCTTTTGCATTATTTTTTAATTAGAATTAAAATTTTGTTGAATTGTTGTGTTAGTTTTTATTTTATTCAATTTTTATACACAACCTAGACCTTACGAAAAGATAATGGGAACCAATGATATGCAAAAATCTTAATTAAAAATTTACGCTGATTTGCTTGTGCACCTAAAATTCAAATACCCAGCATGCCGAATACGATATATATATTTTTTTATTATATATTCACATTTAGTCCGTTTGTACCGAAACTACATAAACCAAATCTTATTCGTTAAGTACCATATGACCTCGTATTGAAATAAAAAAGGTAAAAAGACAAAATTAAAACATTAGAAATATATATAAACCTTAATTAAACTGTTCAAGTGTAATTCTTTTCCAAAGGAATCTAACAAGTTTAGAATATTCGTCGCATTGAAATTTGACTACGTACTTAATTACCACTAGGATAGAATTATGAATCAATTCTAATTAAATATCTATCTTTTTTGTGAGAATCTGAGAAAACAAGGGGCTCTTCATTGAATATAATATTGGTTAGGTTTCAGACTTTCAGTAATAGATTTTAAGTTAAATCTTAGCTACTTTCGGTATTGCAGGATATTAATTAGGCCTTGATATTTTTGTCCATGATCCAATTTTAATTAAAAGACGTTAGTTTTATGTAAACATCTAATAGAAAGAATATCTAGATATGTTGTTCTACCTGAATTTCTTAATTAGAATAATTATTTTTTTATAGGGATTTTAAAACTCTATGCACGTGAATTTGATGCCTAGAACTAGGGGTGATCACGTCCGAACCAGCCTACCAACCCGGCCCAGCCGGAGCGCTTTTCTCATGTATTTTGACTCAATGTGTATAGAGCCGGTTCCGAATAGTGCTTCAGGATGGTTACTTCATATTCATGTTCATATGTTTTATTTTTAAATATATATTACGGAATATATTTTTTAAAAAGTAAAATAATATCTTATTTTTTTATTTCCAATGTATGGAATCTATTAAAGAACAATTTAATCAAACATTAATAAGAGAATAACTCTTAAATTAAGTGATAAAAATGAGTATGCGTGCATTGGGATGCATACTCCTTACCTTATTTTTTGGATATACCTAGAAGGCGGATGTATACGGATACCTTTTCTATCGATTTAAAATGTTGTTATTTTAACATTCCAAGTTTCGGATGCATGTCCATAAATATTCACATACATACAATAAATAATAGAAAATAAAAATATGTAAGTTAAGATCTCATAAAAATTAATAACAATAGATTAGATATTTATATAAATTATAAAATAGTGAATGATGGAATATTATCTTTGATTATCCTCTTAATTAAATTTTGTATAAAATCAATCTAATGCAAGTAAATCCACTATCTCCGTTCAATTATTTTATTTATATTTTGGATAAAGATCAAAGGCCTCTCTTTCTCTATCTCACACACAAAATAATTTCCCACTATTGCGTAAGGCTGCTAGAAAGTGTTAGCAACATACATTTCTGTGGCTAAAACAGTGAGTTTGTTAGAATATTTTGACTGATAAATCATTCATTCTTCTGAAAATTAAATTATAAAATCCCATCATAGACCAGTCAATGACAATGGCACCACCGCACACACGTACACAATTAATAAAGAACAATCTTATATGTACAATCAATAGTAATTATTAAGGAAAACAATTATTAATATATATTAATTAAGTCTTTAACCTTCTTAAAATTTATTAATATCATCAATTAAAATTTAAATTAAATCAATATTAATTATATTAATTACAAGTTGATTATTTTTATTGTATTTCTAGATTTTTTAACTAATAAATTAAATAGATAATTAGTTAATTCCCAACTACCATAAAGTCTTGATAGTGACTCATGTAGTTTTCCACGTGTAGTTTACCTAATCCCAAAGCTAAGGGATTGAACTTATCCATAGTCAAAGTGGCAAAGCTGCTAGCAGTGTCTACATATGTAATTGTATGTATGTACTTTCTACTTTGGAAACGAGTAATGCATTGTGCCTAACCTCATCGAAACACCATTATTCATCATGTGACTTTATTCTTTTATCCAATAGATAGATCCATATATATATATATGCGCATAGAAATTTTTTTACTTTGGATAAGAATCAAGGTTTCTCCACGAAGTTTCCATGTTGATTAATTCATGAGTTTAATAAGAATTTAATAAACAACTGATGATAAGTTTTCTAGACATAATAAAATTTACCTGTATATGCTAGCTAGTGTTCAGCTGTACGGCTGCGTTTGTTTTTTTGACTCTAGGGTTAGAGTCAGGAAATCAGTAAAAAATTGACTATTTTACTGTTTGGTGTGAGAGTCACAGTGATTCAGTAAACAAAATTGTCAATTTTTTTCATTACAATTTTGGAGTCACTGTGTATATATTGGAAGAGATAGAGTCATTGTACTAGAAGGGAGACACAAATATGTGAGAGTGTGTTCGTAGCCAATTTTGGAGTCACTGTGACTCTAACTTTTGTGACACTGACAACATGACTCCCTTGACTCTCACTCCAGAGTCACTAAAAACAAACACTACCATAAAGACATAAATATGAAAATTAAAATGGATATATAGAAAATTGTTTGAGAAATGATATATTTGGAGTTAATTCTATGATCTCATTCATCCGAATAAATAAAGGATAATGCTATTCTGACATTCAAAATTTGATATTTATGAAACATCTACCAAGATCAACGATAGATAAAAAAAGTTAAAAGATTTACGTGGAAAATACATAATAAATCAACAGTGAAAAATGGAATGTCGATAAAGTGTACAAAATTTTAGATGTATAAACAATTCTTTTGATAAATAAAAATCATGAAATTAACTAAAGGGTGTTGGCTAAAAGAGAATTGGATCCAAATCAAACTCATCAACAAATTCATATCAATATTGTCTTATTCTTAGTTTTTATATGTGTTTATGTCTCTTCGTCAGTTCATCTCTATATTATATATGTTTCTTTCTTCACTAATCACTATATTTCTCTCTCTCATATTGCTGCCAAGTACTACATACCAACACTTGATAAGCAAAGAAGTTCGCAACAACTAGGTGATGCATGAATTCTGATTTTATGTATGTATATGAGTATATCCATTAGATTATATAAACACAAATCCGTTTACATGTGATATTTTAGAATGATGTTATTCTAACATTTAATTAAAAATGAATATCTTATTCAGATATACATCGACACAAAATTATGTGTGCACTTTTAACGTGAAAATATTATATGTTTATTGTATGCAAATTATTTGTTATTATTGTTGCACTAATAAGTATATGTACAAGTGAATTTAAAAATAAATTTTAAAAAGTTGATTCAAAATAAATAATTAAAATTTGAAATGCAAAAAAAAAAAAAAAAAAAAAAAAGTTACTAAAAATTAGAATGACAATTTGAAAAAGTAAAATCTTAAGCAATTTGAATGGAAAAATTATGTAATTAACAAATTTTTAAAATTTGAAGAAAATAGTGTATTGATGAGTGCATGAGTGTGAAATGCGGGAAGTGAGAGTAGAAGGATATGAAGGATGTACGATGTGACATTTAATGTTCCAAAAATGAATATCTCATTTGAGTGCTAGAACAATATTACTCCATATTTGATGAACTTAAGCTTTTTAGAATTCATATATGTTTTATTGGAAATTTTCATCCAAGCAGTGATTAGTAATTATCTTCAATGAAAATTTATTAAACTCAACTTTATATGTATAAATTGATTATTTGTGAGAAAAAGTTAGTAAAGAATTAGTGTATGTTAATACTTTATAATAAGCGACTGAAAAGTTAGATGAATAACACACGTTTGATACAAGTTGGACGTATTTGTTGTACGTCAAGCATTATTATTATTGTATAATATACCTCAATTTTAACATAATCCAGAGTGTGTTTGGTTGTAGACACCAAATAGGAGGAAAAATGATATAAATGACGAATTTCACACACACATATATATACACTTAATAATTATATAAGATATTATCATGTGCTTGTTGTCATGTTGAGATGTTAGTATTTCTCTGAGAGCTTTTTCTTGCTGGTTCATTTTTAGAACTTGCTTTAAGTTTGTTTGTAAAACTTGGAACTTGTTTGTTTCTTGCTTGTTGGCTTCCCTGCTGTTGGAATTGATGGTATGAGCTGTTTTCAAGTATACAAAAAATATCTATCTTATATCGATAATGTACAAGCCAATACATACAATTGCCAAAATAAATTGAAGCATGTGACTTAGAATAAAGAAATTTGGTTAGGCTAAATTAGATTTTATTTTTGTGCTGCATATATAATTGATTGAGTACTACACATACTTAAGTAGTAGTAGCAATTTCAGGCCACTCTTGTATGTTGGACTACTATAGAATTATTTATTTCCACGTTACCTTGCCAAAAGTGTTTATCGTACAATATAAATACGTTCAACGAACATTCAATATGTGTTATACATAAGACGTAATGTGTGTTATATGTATAGCACACATACGTATATATAGCAGATATTATATCTTATATATAGCACATGTTGAATACTCGTTGGATGTATTTCTGACAAACATTATTACCAAAAGAACAGTAGAATGAATGAGATTGATACCACACAAGCTTATACTATATCAACTTAATAATAACCTTTTTTTTTTTTTAAATTTAGGAGTTTGTAACAGGCCACCATAAATTTTGACTTGGCTTTAAAAACCATGGGTTTTGTCCCCGTCTTTCAAGGAGTTTTCTTCAGTTCTTAAAATAGTCACACTCTTTTTAAAAAGACACAAGCCTTTTTCAGTTTTTTTTTTATAATACAATTGGTATTTTTAATCAACACAAGCAGTTAATCTTTTTAATATAATTTTACCCAAAATCAAAATGTGGTGCTATTTGGTTTCCATTTTCATTTTCTATTTTCAATTTCTATTTTTTATGTTTTCAAAATTTTGTTAAGGAAATACTGAAAACAGAAAAAATAATAAAATCACGTTTTCTCTGTTTTTAGTATTTCATTCACAAAATTTTGAAAACAAAGAAAACAGGAAAAAAAATGGAAACCAAACAGCACTAGCGTCTCATTCAAAATTCAATTTGAATAACCAAAATAAGAAGATACCTTCTTTTTAATATAACAAGTGATTATTATTAGGATTTTATTAACAAGTGTCCTAAAGGCAAGTGTCCTAAAGGGTGTGCATAATATATTAGTTAATTTGTCTTTTTGTTTTTTTGGTACACCTAGTAATGCTCCTATAATACAATTGTGTTTAAACTTTGAAGTCAATAAAAAAAATCATATTTTTAAGAAAATGTGTGGTATCATATTTTTTTAACCGCAGTGGTATATTGATATAATAACAAAATATTTTTTAAAATTTATTTATTTTTTTGTGATTTATTAGATAACTCTTTTTTGTCAAAATTATATAATTTATGTTGTTAAGAAAAAATGCTGGACACAACTTTTTGAATTGTTTTTGTTATAGGTACCAATTTTAATAGCCCCAGTATCATGGCCCAAACTCAAATGGGCCGTAAGCTCAACTTGGCGACCCACTTCAATTTGATTGAATTCTGACAAAAATTTGTGGAAGGCATACTCCACAGTAAAACAATACAATATTCATTGATAAAAAAAAAAAGAATTGCTGACAAAATAAAAAGAATATTAAATATTAATAAAAGTAAAAGTAATAAAACTATTAATGAAATTCCTATAAGTATTAAAATCATTTATTTTAATGAAGTATTTGCTACGTGCATATATATATATATATTTCAATTTGATTACTGTTAAATATATTCAAATAAGTGCTTATTCATTTTTATATATTACAGTTATATATATTTTACGTTTGCTAAGTAAGAAAGGGTTAAATATGTTATATTATCATTTTAAGTAAAAACTATTTTACTTAATTTTTCAAATTTAAAAAGTTCATTTTTTTGACGTACTTATTCACTTTTTTCATGAAGCATGCTAAATTTATAATTTTTTTTATTTTGATAAAAAGCAAACACATATTTTCTTAATTTTGTATAAAAATCTAAATTCAATATTCTTTAAAAAATAATAAATCTTTTGAGATAACTAAAAAGAAATTATCACAAAAAATAGTGCTTTTTAATATTATAAATATTAACTTTAACGTAATAATGGTGATATATATCGTAATTTATATACTATTGTTTACTAATTTTAACTCTATTTTCTAAATATTCACTATTAGGATCACATTATTTTCAATAGTTATTATATTTAGTTAACTCTGAAAAATAAATCAATATGATGCTACGTTCATTTCATATAAATATAGAAATTGGTAATATTGAAGAAAAATAAATTATTTTGAATAAAATTTATGAACTACAAATTATTCTGAATATTTATATATATAATCATATTTTTAATTAATATAACAAAAAATATTTTTATTAGAGAATTTTTTGAAAAAAATTATAGTTATTTATTTAATGGAAGTGACTATATGCATTTAAAGTTATTAAATACGTTTTAAGAATACATGGTGCCAAAATTTGCATGATAATAGGCAATTGAAAATCACAATATAAATTATTCATGAGCAATATGGGTGTTCCACACTAGCGAGGATGGAAGAAGCTATAGGTATCTTTTATTTCACTAATGATAGGTATATAATGAAACTTGTACGGTATTTCTATAATAATTATAATTATCGTTGAATTATATTAGTTTGTAATTTTTATTACAATTCAACAATGAATATGATTATTATATAAGTATTGTACAATTTTTATTGCAACATAACATTTCTTCTTTTATTTTAATGAAAATAAAACGTGGGATGCATGAAATATGTAATACTAATACCCAATCGCTTCTAGAAAGCTTAAATAAAATACATGAATCGCTCAAATTTAGGTAATGAAGATATGGCTTCAATGGCACTGCCTAGAGGCCATGCTGCATCCAAGCTAGCACCCTCGTATTCAATTTGCTTCGTCACTGTAATCTCTTGCCATGGATCTAGGCCTGTACCCAACAAATGCATCGACCCAGTCGTATATTAGTACAGGAACAAATTAAAAATAATATTATATTTTCCGACATCATTATTGAGATATTGGGGTTAGGTCCCACTTAAATTCAATGATAATGTATATTTTTCACATGTGATAAGTGGATTGTTACTGTATCACTCTTTAAATTAAGAAAAATGATTTTTTCACAGCTAAATTGGATGCATGTAGATATTTAAAAAAGGGAATGAAATGAAGGTGAGAAAATGAGTTAAAAAAATAAATAATAAAAGTAGTAGGACCCATATATTTTGTGGAAAGAATATTGTTTCAATATTTAAAAATTATAAATGTTAAAATAGTATTATTATTAAATTAATCAAACCCTGACTACACACTCATTATATTACATTAATCTATATCATTCATTCATTAAATTTAGTAAGTTGTCCCAATGCCATATGCATTATACTAAAACTATAAGGCAATGCTTTAGTTTTACTGAACTCTAATGGTAGACCTAAAGGTTAGTAAGAAAA
The DNA here is from genome assembly GCA_013621005.1 of Aeschynomene evenia. Taxonomy (NCBI): domain Eukaryota; kingdom Viridiplantae; phylum Streptophyta; class Magnoliopsida; order Fabales; family Fabaceae; genus Aeschynomene; species Aeschynomene evenia. Next base: position 12,045,654 of record CM024268.1, read on the forward strand.
TAACTCTTAAGTGTTTACTATGAGATCATCAGAGATAGAAATAAAATAACTCAATGAATAAAATTGTTAATATTTTGTTCAATCTAATCTTAGAATTACTATGTGTTGAAAGCGAGACACAAATATGTGAGCGTGTGTTTAAAATCAATTTTAAAAGAGTATTGTTAGAGACACAACAAAAAAACCAGTCAAAACAGTCAACAAATAGGAATTTGGGTCACAATCACCCAACCCATTAAAAATATACTCATGATTAAAATGCTATTTGGGCCATAAAATATTAAATAGGCATTATTGATTATTTTAGTTGAAAAAGTGTTGTTTCTCAGACGTATATAATTTTAAAATCATTATATCTATGGATAGACTTAATAAAAACAAACATTATCCCATACAAATAAATATAGAGGTGAAAGTATATTTGGGTAGATATTAGAATTTTAGTAAATTCATAAATATCTGAATGTGATGTATGTGAGTGGAAATTTAACCTACCAAATCCATGAACGAGCAAAGTATATTGGTATGTAAGATCCATGCATACATAGGGAAGTCTCTGCTGACGAACGAGTGGATAAGCAGATTTGACATCCTCAAAACTTGTTTTACATGCTACCTTCGCTGCCTTCTTGTAATCCACCGGATAAGCTTTCGAATTTGGTTTTTTTGGATCAGCGATGCCAGTCTATATATATACAAAATTAATAATAATAACAAATAAATAAATAAATAAATAGCATGCTCGATAAATAATTAACATAATATTAATAAGCAATGAGCATATCTCTGCATATGAAATAATATAAAACCATAATACTTACATATGTCTTTGTCTGCCTACTTAACCTTTATGAATTCGTACTTAGAATTATTTCGTTAAAAAATATTCTAAGCCTAAATAAATTAAAAAAAATACAATTTGAAGTAATAGAAAGTTAAAAACACATCAATTCATAGTGGGAACATCTTATAATAGACTGTAATTAATTTATTATCTCTTGTAGATAGAATAGATTAATTACAATGTTGAGCTGTCAGATCAACATACACAACACAGTTTCCTTATTGTCCCCTTTTTTCTTGGATGGTAAACATATGAGAATCCTTATTAGCTCGTTAAATAAAAAGGAAATATTTAAGGCACAATAAAAATACAGTAAAAATAGTTAATATATTGTGCACAGTATATATCATATGTTGTATTATCATCTTTTTTCGTAACATGTGATATATGTTGTACATATTATGTGATATATGACATGCACAATATGTAATATTCATTGTACAATTTATATTATATATTGTGCACAACTTATTAATTGTTTTGACCAATTTTTTATTGTATACGTAACAATGGTCTAAATAAAATAATGGATCCTTTGTTTGTATGTATACACTACCTCTGTTGCCAAGTAAGAGAAAGAAGAAGCAACATAAAGGTTATTTTGTCCACTGCCACCACCACCACTCCATATCCCTCCAAAAGTGCAAATAGGATGTGAACATGGATCGTTAACCCTGAGAGCCTCAACCACTATCTTTCTGCATTCATCGAAGCTCGAACCATGTGTCTTCGGTGCAAAGGCCTTATAGTCCTTTCCTGAATATGTATATGTCCCTTCAAAGATTTTTAAAACAGAAAGATTCCCACTTAGCTTAAAATAATAATATATTATAAAGTTGATGAGATGCGCTTGTCGGAAATTTTAGATTATCAATTATATTATTTATATTATAATGCTTGATTTTATAATAATAAATTAGTCAATACAACTAAATAAATCTATTTTAACTTTATTTTTTATTTAAATAATCATTGATATTATAATAAGCTGACTAATTGTGACTAAAATTTTATTATTGACTGATTTTTAATCGTACATTTAAAATCACTCATTTAGATATTTAAAAATGAATATTGTGATAGAATATTAATTTTTAAACTCTGATGTGATGAATATTTGTGATTGATAGGGAGAATATTATTTTAGAGTAAGAAAGGACAAATATTTGTGCACAACAAAAAAATTAGTTAAAACTGTCACATAATATATATAATATAAAATATACAATGTGTATCACATGTATGCGCACAACATATATAACTTGTTGTTTACAGGATATATCACATGTTGTAGCATTATGTGATATATGACGTGTACAACATGTAATAATATTCGTTGTGCAATTTATATTATATATCTTGTGAATAACTTTTTATTGTTTTGAATGATTTTTTTAGTGTTTATATAACAATAATACTAGGAAGAAAATAGATATCCTATTAGAATATCTATTTTTAGATGTATAAATAATATGTTTTTTTTATAAAATATGTATAAATTCAGAGAAAACATTGAGAAATAACTCATTTTTAATAAATTATAATCAACATTATTTGTTTCTCATTCCTGGATTTTGATGTAAACCTCACTTTTACATCTAAAATCTTGGTACTATATATCAAGCAGAAATAAGGAAGATATATATGATTACCATCAAAGCCAGATAAAAGGCAAGGATTAGCTGAATTATAAGTCACATTCAGAATCTCAGCACGAGCTGCATCACTACCATACCGCAAGTAACTGATGAAAAAAAAAATGATAAAACCAATATGTAAGCTATTACTAGTTACTAGAGATTAAAATCTTTCACTATATATATGCTTTACTACTCTATCGCGTTAAACTTTTAAAATTAATAATAGATAAAATAGTATTAGAATTCTGTGACCAAGTGATTGGATTTGATACTTATTACTTTCCATTATAATAAATTATTCATTTTTAAACTCGTGAAAAGTGTGTTTGACATAAAAGAATTATATTTAATTATATTCCTCTGTGCATCATAGCTTTTGGAAAGATCATGACAATATATTGGATTAAGAATCAAATTATGTATATATACAGAGAGAGAGAGTAAGAATTAGGAAACTGAAACCTGTGAACATAGAGGTTATATTTATTTCCCTTAAGTACGAGTTTCTTAATGTAAGGATCCTGTCCTTGTGGCACTTTTGGAGCATTGTTAGCTGTGTTCTTTGAGACGGCATATACCATTTGAACTGATGCACCTCCAAGATCAATTACTCCTCCTGTCTTCGTATACTTTTTCCCCAAGTTCCCCACTAGATAGTTTACCGCTACCTGATCCAACAAAACTTAATTAATTAGGTTGCAATTAATTAATTAAGAGTTTAATTTTGATGCACTGACAGTATAAATGTATTTTATGCTGTCATCCAATCAAAACACTTTGTTTATATGACTTTTCAGATAGTGGAAAGAGAGAAAACACAATTATGACCAATGTGGCAACACTTGATTGGATGACTGTGTAAAAAAATTATACAATGTCCGTGAATGAAAATTAAATCCATTAATTAGTTCAGACAAATATATATATATACATTCACAATAAAAATGGATTTCTACTTACTTTATCTATAACACACTCACTTGATTTTAAGATTTACTAACTAATTTTCTTATGAATATGTGTGTATAAGTGAGATATTACTTGTGTTTACACAAGAAATTTTCCAAGCACTTATTCACTCGCGATCAATTATATATTCCCAAAATCGTTAAAAGTATCAATCTATCACTCTAAAATTTATAGGATATATATATATATATATGGGGAATGCTATCCTCCACACACTCATGTAGATGTTAGCAATGTCCACATTTTATTTTAGACATAAAATTCATCATTCTCTCTCTTCATTAAAGTTAAAATTTTAGATAGTATGGTAATTTTCATTTCAATCATATTTATTATCTTTTCAATTTCTCTCTCATAATTAATATCTACTATTCACTATTAGTTGAAATATAAAATATTAATTAATTTTCAAATTATATAATACTATCAATTATAAATTAGAATAACATCAACACAATATATTATCAATTGTATAATTTACCAACATTGTATAATTTTCTGTTTTAATCAATATATTTTAATCACAGCAAAAAATTTTAAAATGTTAGTAAAACAGAAAAATATTATACAATGTTTGTAAACTATACAATTGATAATATATTGTGTTGATATTGTTCTAATTTATAATTGATAATATTATATAATTTGAAAAATAATTGATATTTTATATTTCAATTAATAGTGAATAGTAGATATTAATTAGGAGAGAGAAATTGAAAAGATAATAAATATGATTGAAATGAAAATTACTATACTATCCAAAATTTTAACTTTAATGAAGAGAGAGAATGAGGAGTTTTATGTCTAAAATAAAATGTGAACATTGCTAACATCCACATAAGTGTGTGGAGGATAGCATTCCCTTATATATATAATTCTCCTCTCTTGATGATCAATGTTAAATATTTATGCACATACATCTATTTTTAGTTGTTGAGATAATTAATTTCACTCATTAAATTTAGTCATATTGGAAGCTTAAAAAATATTTAGAGTGTTAGGGTTGATTTAAATATGGTCTTAATTAATTAAGTCTCACATTATTGTTAAGAAATGCAAGAGAAATAATGAAGTGTCTAGGGCTCTAGGCTATAAATAGGACTATAAAGTGTTAGTTTTTAAGAGCACCCTTCATAAATATTTTAAGCATTGTATCTGATTCTTTTGTTTCTTTTTCATGTATTCTTGTGTTTGAGTGTGTTATGAGATGTAGTTAGAAGGTTGCTTTGGAGAGCATATGGGTGATTGTCAATTGATCGACAATGGTGTGCTTTTTTGTTTTGTTTTGAAGTTTTCATATAATTATTGTGTTTTTATTTTTATTCTTCTATATTTATGATGGTTCTTATAGGAGAATAGTATTTCTTCCCCAACATCAAGATAATTTATTGGAGTATTGTTAGGTGCATAATAAAAAAATTAGTAAAAATAGTGAATATTTTGTACACAATATATATTATATAATGTGTACATTATATATTATATATTATATATGTATATTATATATCACGTGTTGTAATATCATATTTCTTTATATAATATGTTATATATGATGTGCATAATATTTAATATATGATGTATATATTATATAATATATGTTGTGCATATAATATTATATTGACTATTTTTAACTTATTTTTCATTACTCACCAATATTTTCCCTAATTCGTCGATCACCACGATTATAAATTCAAATTAAACTCGAGCAAAGCATGGCAAAATATTATTAAAAAGATGGGCAGAAAATAATATAATAAATTAAGTATTATTATATGTATAATAAAAAATAAGTTAAAATAATCAACGTCTAATTTGTTACACAATATATAATATAAAATACATAACAAATATCATATGTCTTGCATAACATATATCACATACATATTGTGAATAATAGATAATACATATTGTGCATAACATATAATATATGTATATTTTATATTATATATATTGTGTCTTGACAGTTTTTTTTTTTTTTAAATTTGTTAAATCAGCCCATGTGACTAATTGGAATCAGCAGCCTCCATCTGAGACATCAAGAAACTATAATATTATAAATTTATAACGTGTTATGACTTATGAGTGTATTATATATATACTATGCCACCAACCGCATATTATAATACTAAGTGTCTGATTGGTTAGTATTTTAAATAGCTTTGAGTTTTAAAAAAGTGAAGTGGGTTAGAAAAAATTGATTGTGTTTGTTTTGTATTTTTACTTCTAGAAAAAGTGTATCATTTTGAAAATAATTGATTCTAATGGAAGTTAAAAGTATTAGCTTTTACTTTTACTATCTCACAATAATCCTCTCAAATCCACTTTTTAAACATTTTTTTCAAACACAAATCAATTTTTTCTATTTTAATTATTTTAAACACAATGATTTCAACATCAATTATTTTAAAAACAATTCTATCAAAATCTAAACCTAAGTCTTTCACAAGAATATATTATTATATTACTAAAATGATTTCTTTGGAATGTGAAACTGAGTTGTTAAACGTCGCAATGAATATTACTGAGAAACAAAAAATAATTGATCAGGGTGCTCTTGATATATCCTATCAAGATTATTGTCGCACTAAATATTTTCCTCTGAACTGACTATCTGATAAGTATCAATTTAAACTTCTATCTATATACATGTATTAAGAAAATATGTTAATTAATAAGAGTATTGCTAGAGGCACAACAAAAAATCAGTCAAAACAGCCAATAAATAGGAATTTGGACCACATTCACCAAACCCATTAAAAATATACTCATAATTAAAAGTGCTATTTGGGTCATAAAGTGTTAAATGAGCTTTGTTGGCTGATTTTTATTGTGTCCAAACATTTGTGTAAAAATAAATAAATTTTATTTATGTATTTTATAAAATTATTTTTATGAGATTAATTTCTATGCACTTTCACTTGTAAAATTATTTTATAATGTATGTCAGCTAATAGAATTTAGAAATGATGCCAAATTATGGATGATAATTGTTATAATTGGGTAGTTTTTAGTGATGATTTGTTATTTTTTTTGGATTTTTATTGATTAATAATATAAATAACTTTATATTATTGATGGATGAAAATTAAATTTTATTTTTATTATCAATACTTTCTTTCATATTTAATTTCTTTACTAATTATTTCTCTCATAAAAATATAAAATAAATGATTAATATTTAAAATTATTAAAAGAAAAATAATAAATTTATATAAATAAATACTTATTAAAAATAAAATAACGTTAAACATCTTTAAAAATATACATGGATAGCTTAGTAAATATATTTTAATTGTGCATGACTTTTTTTAAAATTTTTAAATGGGTCAATTTGCTTGTAGGAGAAATAATCAAATCTATACACTACCTCAATTCTAAAATAATAGTCGTTAAAATAATGTACCTTATTATGTCTAAGTACATTAGTTTTCCAATGAATCAAAAAAGTCAAAACGACTATTATTTTAGAATAAAAGAAGTAATAACATATCCAAATTAATAAATTATAACATAACATAACAAATTAAAGATAAACTAAGTGGAATAAAATGAAAACATTTAATAAAACCAAATTGTCATACCCAAATATAAGAACCTTCTTGGGTTCCATCAATAACAGCTACTGCATCATCTTGAACGTTCAGGGTACTTCTGTTCCTGAACATATCCCTAACCTTCAACACAATAAAATTTTAAGGCCTTAGTATGTATATATATATATATATACACAAAAAAATTTGGTGTAAAGTAAAAAATTATCTAACACTCATCAAACTTTTATTTTTACCATTAAATTTTAAGAATTTGAATGTAAGAGAATGAATTCATATTAAAATACAATAGTGGGATAAATGTTGAATACATGTGAGATAAGATATATAAAAAATATAGCTCATGGTTAATAATCAATTAATTAAGAATTTTTATAATTAATATCTTTAAGAAACTTATTAAAGATATTTAGCATAAAAAAATTAGATAAAATTTAAATTATTATAGTTATTTGTCTAGAAAATATAAAAATATATTCTTTTCAAAATAAACATTTTCCTTCTTTACTACTCTGACTTGGATTCTAAGCGTAAAATTCATTAATTAATTACCGCTTGCAATATCCTTTCAGAAGCATCCGCATCCAAAAGCCTTAACCCTGCAGTTGCCTATTAATTACCATAAAGAATGAAAAATTAGAAACAAAGCAATTTACATTGAAACAGTATAATAATAGTCAAAGTGAAAATATAGTGAGTGATATAACATTTTATTTTATTCAATTTGCAAATTGTAATTATATTTCTCTTTAATTATGCAGAATTACTCATTTAACGTTTGAGTACGTAGATCGAGCATATATAGTTTCCGCCCAAATTTAGAAAAAAAAAAAGAAAAAGAAAAAGAAAAATAATAATAATGACAAAACAAAAATATATAGATGTACATACCTCGAGCCTAACGGGTGTATTAGAGTGCAAGTCCTCTGGGATAATATTTTCTGCTTCCTTTACGAGTGGAATCAGAGATTCTGCACCTTCTTCAGGTTTTTCCGCGTATGCACTCAAACCCGGTTCGATCTACATCACAACGTATGTTCCTTAAGAACCCTTATTGTTTAACATAAATACGTCAAATTAGTATTTAATATGTGCTATATATAATAAATAATATGTACCACATGTATAATATATGTACGTATGACACATATTACATGTTATGCATAATACAAGCTAAATTGGATATTAGTTGAACATATTTCGATTGTACATCAAATATTGCATTAAGAACCCGTGAGTTTTAAATACATAAATGTTTGAAAATAACAAAAAAACCAGCCAAAACAGCTAACAAACTTCATTTAACATTTTATGGTTCAAATAATATTTTAATCACGAGTATATTTTTAATGGGCTTGGTGATTGTGGCCCAAATTTATATTTATTGGCTGTTTTGGCTGGTTTTTTATTGTATCTCTAGCAATGCAATGCTCGTTTTAAATAATATAATATTGCTACTTGTTAATTAGTTCATAGAGATAAATACTTGGTGTAAAACAAAAATCAGTCAAAATAGTTAATATGTTGACCACAACATATATATTATATAATATAAAATACACAACATATATCACATATCGTGCGTGCATAACATACTTCGTGCACAATTGTACATCATTTAATATATAGTATGTACTATATATAATATTCATCAAGCATTTTATATTATATATATTTTCTGATTTTTATTTACATATAACAATGCTCGATAAATTGTTAGTTACGTATACATCTAAAAAGTATTATTTTATGGCATATATATTATCAGAATTGTAATGATTCATATATTGTAAATGTTCGAAAAATGATATTTTTTCAGTTAAAACAGTTAAAAAAAATCAATTTTAACAATTTTGACTTAAATAACATTTTTAATCATATGTGCTTTTCAATTGGCTTGGTGATTTAGGTCCAATTTTTTATTTTTGATTGTTTTAGTTGGTACAATTTTGTACCCCTAACAAAAGTCTCATATACATAGACTTGGTCATTATTATCCTATTATGAAAAAAAATCACAATTAAATTTAAAAGAAGCTAAGTATATGCATCAGAAGGTGTATATATATCAAAAATATGAAACTACTGACCATGTATTTTTATTTATCGGTTTAAATTTTTAAGAGTAATAATCTTCTGATATTATGACTCTGCACAAAAAATAACTAAGGTAGCTTCTATCTCTAAACAAGGAGATTTTTAACGAAGTTTCTTGGTTGGATTGTGTGTTGCTATCAAGACCTCTTTTTCATCATGAGTGGATCTTTGAACTCTCATATTCATTTATTTAAAAAAAACAAAACAAAAACACGGTTGGTCTAGAGAGTCTCTTTCTATTAATTTAATTTCAATGGGTTATATGAAATATATTTTTTGAACTCTAGTTATGAAAAAAGTTATATTAACATTATTAATTTATATATGTAACAATGAATAAAAACCGAGGCCTAAAATTAGTAGTAATGTTATATGTATATCACAAAATCAACCACCATTAATCACCATGTGTAATAATTCAACTTTTAAAACTGTTAAAATAATGTATAATATTAAAAGTTGGATTAGTAATTTTAAAATATTGAATTATTGTATATGATGACCGGTGGTAACTGATTTTGTTGTGTAAATCTTTTGTTACTCTAAAATTAAAGATATCGATCATGAATCACCTTGTCACGAAACTCGAAATCATTATTGCCAATACGAATGAGATTGAGGTTTTGGTCAAAATGGAAGACATGGACACGGGTACCACTACTACCAGCATCAACAAAGATAACGGCATAAGAGGTATAATTTTCTTCTTGGTGTTTTGGGAGTGTCTTGCGATGAGGTATTATGTTGTACCCTCCAACATATTGGGAGGAATAAGAGAATGAAGGCATCAATACTAAGAGTAGGAAAGTGGCTAGGCTTAGGAGATCCATCCTGATCTTATTATTTGTCACTGGCAAGAACAACACCGTATTGGAAACTGGCTGGCCAAAGCTAATATAATTAATTAGATGGGAAGTAGAAGAATAGAGGATGAATAAAAGAGCACTTTGGATGCCATTATCTTGTGTTGTAACCTCTATATATAGCATGAGAAAGAGAGACTATAACAACTAGGTGTTCATGATCCGAAGCCCATCAATTTGGGTCGCTCAAAGCATTTGGATGTTTAAATTGATCCGATATACTTTATTTGTTACTTTTAAATATTTTTTTTCACTTTTTTTAGAGCACTGCTGTGTGTACATTCACTTAACATATTCCGGACTTACTCCCACATAAAGTATATAGTCCGACCCACTACCAAACTGAATTTGTCCATTATCACAGTCCACTACCAGACTGAATTTATTCATTACCACTCTCCCACTAAAAAAATCACGCAGCCCAACCCACATTTGCATCATCCGGCGCGTGACTTTCACGATTCTCTCCCAAAATCACTTTTAGTACCCAAAATTGATAAACAACATTTATCAAACCAATTTGAAGACACATTTAAAATTTCTAAACACTTGTAAAGACTAGACAAAACAAAAAATTACTCCACATCTTCATCATAATTGCATTCTCCGTGTAAGTTCATATTTCATCTTGCTCACTCTCTTCACTTTCTGAACTACATTTTACATAAGAGAATTTTGATTTTTGTTAGTGGTTTTGTGATTTTAAAGTGTTAGGGTTTCAAATTTTGGGCACAAATGACACCAATAAATTAAAATCATCCTCTTCTACTACTCTTCCAAATGCTCATAAGGAAGCCACAAAGGTGAGAGCAAAAACCAAAAAATGTGGTTCTATTTCAATGAAGTTGATGTGTGAATTTTGATTGTATTTGTGAAAGTACTCAACACATGTGAGCATAATTGTTTTGTGAGCAAATATAAGTGATAAGTGAGTAGAAAGAACAAATTATGTGAGCAAAAAAGCAGTTATTATGAACAAACGTAACACAGTTTGAGAATTTGAGAAATCAGTCAACAACACGAAAATGATAAAAAAAAATAGAGTACCTCAAGCATTTTTCGCTAACAATTTGATTAAAGAAATCAATATTTTTCTTCATTGAAGTTTTCTCCATTACAACAATGACGTTTCAAAAAGAAAAAGTAAAAAGAGATGAATGTTTGTGAATAAAAAAAATAATGGAAATAGAAACAGGATTGAAATGAAAACTCGAAAAAAGAAATCGAAAATCAAACAAGATGAGATGAGAGATGAAAGCTGAAGCTGCACATGAGATTGAGTATGGAAAAAACAGTTTCGTGAAGAAGAAGATGAAAGATGTGAATTCCTGAACAAAAGACTTCTTTGAGCTGGGTGCGTGAAATTAGATTGAGTTTAGTCCAATTGGGCTTCCCGTACACTTGGAGTACATACGAAGTATGTACTTAGGGAGTACAATAGAAATATTTATTTCATTTTTCCTACTATATCCTTCTATATCTTTACATATTTAGAGGAGAGAGAAATTATAATAATTAATGATAACATGGTATTTTTTTTTCTAGTAATGTTTGTTGTACATCGAAAATACATCCAACGAGTATCCAACGTGTGTTATATTATAGCACACATTACATATGACATATAGCACACATTAGATATCCGATGAATGCATTTTCGATGTACAACAAGCATTACTAATTTTTTTTTCATTTTAATTCTAATATTTAAATTTTGAATAAAATTCAATTATTACCTTAACTAGTGTGTAACTGAAAAAAGACATTTAAAATGGACCGAATATAATAGTTGTTAGATCGAGTTCATGTCATACCTCGGTTTGATTCGGGACCTCGCCCAATTTTTTTTAATGATAAATCCAACACAAGTGAGTGAGATGACGAACCTTGTGCAAAAACAACAGACTATGCAGATTGGACTACAAGCCTAACTCAAACTTGGCCTTGTTAAAAATATCTCCTAATCTAAAAAATCAATGCTAGTGAGGGAAAATGAGTATTGGATTAAGGTTAGAACATGGTTCTCAAGCTTAAAATATATCTCTAAAATTATTTTAGAAATATATTTTTTAGTGATTTATTCGGTTCCCAATAAAATTTATGTGTACCGATACTCATTAATTATCATGTGATTATAGAAAAGTCTTGTATCCCTTTTTAAAATATATCAAGTCAACAATTAAATCACAACCTATATTTTGATAACAAGGGTTTTGCTAACAAGTACCCTTAGGGCACTTGTTAAGATAACAAAAGAGGAAAGATTCATCTTGAAAACATACATTTTGATATCTTCTATGTAATGGACATGAAGTTAAATAAATATATTAATTGAACTATGAAATATTATAATTCTTCATAAATTATTATAAGGGTTTTGCTAACAAGTGTAAGAAGTAAGATTTTAGAGAGAGTGTAGAAGATGATAGAATATCCCAATTAAGGGCCAATGAGAGCGAGAAGAGAGAATAATTCCACAAATTTGGAATTCCAAAAGAGGAAATGAATCAATTACTCATCAATTGTTTATCAATTACATCATCATATCACCTATTTATAGTAAAATACTATAAGTCTATAACTAATGATACTATCCTAATTGGGCCCATGAGTCTATTTTACTCATTACATAGAGCTAGCATATGATCATCTACTTCTGGCTCAGGAATGGTTCCATCAATAAATCCCAACTTGTTCTTTGAGTCTATCGCCATTGTCATGGCTTGCGATCAAAAATGATAATTGCTCTCATTAAGAGAGGTGGAAACCAGTGCTATCCCTAGATTCTCACTTTGATGTAAGTAGAATGGACTCATCATATCAACTGTGGCAATGTTTGAATGTGCATGTTGTGATTGTAATGCTTGATTCACCACTGAAGGAGTACTATGAGAAGATCCTTGCTGTCGAAGAGATTAGGGTTCGATGATTGTGGCTCCGCCATTCGTAGGAGATGGAAAGTTTGGATTCAAGAGGATAAAGAAAAAGGTTGAAGAATCAGAGTTAGCAGCAACATAGCCACCCTACATGGAGGACTCTGATATCATAACAAAATCCATGGCAACAAGCTCAAAGCTTGGTAGCAGAGCAAAAATAAAGAGAATTTGAGATCAGAGAGCAATAAATAAATTTGGGAAATATAATATTCTCATTTATCCTTTTACTAAGTTTGAGTATGTATTATATACAAGTGTAGATGGTACTAATAGCCAACAACTAATGCTAACATACACAAAATAACAAACTAACTACTCTACAATTAAGTCACAAGTATTAAATAAATTTATAATGGATGTATCTCTAACAAATGACCCTTCTAATCACGTATGATAAATTTGCGAGCCCTCCTAATAAATCTTAATGAATATTTATAAATATCATTTTTAATATTAAAATACAGGTAATAATTATTTATCAATAAACCCATTTATTGATCCTCCTAAATTGTGCTACATATGATAATTTTGGAATCCTCCTGGTGAATCTTTAATGAGTTTTTATGGGTCCCTTTCGAGTTATAATGTATTGAAGACTCCCTAACTCTATGAGTCCAACCGAGGAACCTTCAATAATATTTGTCTTACAACAGAAATACGTCCAACTAGTATCCAACATGTGTTGTACATACTATGAAATGTGTGCTATATGTATAACACACGTACGTATAACACACATTCCGTATTATATATATAACACACATTGGATATTAGTTTGACGTATTTTTATTGTACGACAAGCATTATTATTCAGGAACCTTCCATTGAAATGATTTTGCTTGATGATCGGGTAATGATATTCCTATAAAGCGAAGTACCAAAAAAGAACACGAAATATTTTATCGCTGATAAATCTAACCATCAAAGATGTTTTTGACAAAATAAATCATAGAAGATTGTTTAAGTGTGATAAATTAATTACACCAACCGTGAGATAGAGTCAAAGGACATTTTGTTACATGACCGATGCATTTTATCATACTTAAACAATCTTTCATGAGTTATTTTGTCAAAAATATCATTGGTGGTTGAATTTGTCGACAATAAAATTTTTGATGTTCCTTTTTGACACTTCACCATATTCCTATATTACACTATTGTTTGTGAGTATGACATATGTCATATCAAATTTTTGTTGCTCTAAATGAACATAAATACAAAGCCAAGTACTCCATATGTTTGGTATATGATGTTTCAATATACATGATGATCTATTTATAAAATAATTTAAAAAATACATATTTATATTATGTGATAAGTAGTTCTTAAACACTCTATCAAGATCCAATTTCAGTTTTATTACTTTCATTTACTAATATAAGAATAATTTTATTATGTATTTTTTTTATTATATTTGCAAAATAAATTTTATAAATAACATATTTTCATTTTTATATAAATATTTTTATTTTATTAATTATTTAATATTTTAAACGTTAAATTCGGTATAATCCCATATATCGTACATGTATAAAACTAGTATTAACTAAAAAGTAATATATAGTATTAAGAGAAATTCTTGAGTGGTCATGGACCGCCACTTAAAATTATGGTCTAACCACCAAATAATGTCATGTGCAGTGAAACCATTATTAACTATTAAGAAATCTAACTATGATTAAATTTATTTTTTGAGAGTTTAACTAATTCTGTAAAATAAAATTAATGGGGCCCATCACCTAAAAGATAAAATAATTAATATTATTTAAAAAACTCAAAATAATACTAAACATTTTCTAGTTACAGATGATTGTTCCTGTTCTACTATCTCGTTCATTCAAAAATAAAAATCTCAAAATAATGTTATAAATATTTTTTTTAGCAATACATTTTCCCATTAGTCCATTGAGTGTATTTGAAATGATTGAAATATGAAAAAGAAATGAAATGAATTGAATTGAATTTTGAATTATTTCTATCAAAATTCTCTTAAAATTTATGAGATTTAAAAATACACAATTATCAATTTTATAAAAATTATAAATTAATTTATTTCTTTTATCTTTTGCATATCAAACAATAAAATTAATTTAAAAATTAATTAATTTATTTTTTTATGGTTTCAAACACACTCAATATTATTTCTTTGTGAAAGAAAATAACAATTCCTTATATCTAGATTTTCAGCAATAATAAAAGTGCGATGCTAAATGAATTATAAAAAACCAACCAAACCAGCTAATAAATGAGATTTTGGGCCACAATTACTCAGCCCATTACAATATTAATGATTGTTTGGGCTTAAACTAAAGTTAAAATGAGTCTATTATTTATATTGACTAATTTTTCATTGTGCATCTAGCATTAATGATAATAAAATATCTAGATCCTACGCGCTAAACATGAAGCACTAATTGCATCCTTGGGTTGCTTTACATAGGAAACACAGTGTAATTGTACTTTTTTCCCCCGCAAAAGTTTTTACCCGTATGATAGACGCAAGAAGTGGACACAATTGTCTCATTAATAATTGAATTTTTTATTCTTGAGTTAAAAAGATAGTAGACGTGTAGGGACCGATATATGTTAAAGAGTGTGGGGCCTATGGTCCCACTTAGTTTTTAAAATTCTTTAGAAGTGTATAATTGTGTCTATATAGTTTTTATGATATTATTAAATTTAACCTTATACTATAAAATATCATATTATACTTATTTATATAAAATAATGTAACAATTTTGTCATATTGTTGAAATTTTCTAAATCCATCATCGTAGAAGGGGAACAATTATATTTATTGCTAGAAAATGTTTAGTTTTATTTTGAGTTATTCTTTAAAAAAATTAATTATTTTGTTTCTAAAGTGATGGA
This sequence comes from Aeschynomene evenia, assembly GCA_013621005.1. NCBI lineage: Eukaryota > Viridiplantae > Streptophyta > Magnoliopsida > Fabales > Fabaceae > Aeschynomene > Aeschynomene evenia. The sequence continues at coordinate 12,061,424 of CM024268.1, forward strand.
CCCCACTACTTTTTATTTTACAGAATTAATTAAACTCTAAAAAAATAAATTTAACTACAGTTAGATCTCTTAATAATTAATGATGAATCCTTTTGACACATCGTATAATTTTTAATCCGGTATAGCATGGATTATTAATTTATAGTTAGTTAACTAGTATAAGAGTAAATATCAGGAATATATTCAATTAGTATCCAACATATAAAATACGTCTATAGTACATATTACAAATAAAAAAGTGTCACATGTATAGTATTTTTTTATGTATTATTTATTATTTTTGCTCAACCAACTTCGCAATTTTTGAGAGAAGAAAATTTTTTTGGGAGCCATTGAAAGTGTGTGTCATGCGAGGGTAATGGAAAGTGAGAAATTGTGTGAACAGATCCATATTTCTTATGTACTAATAGATCCAATTATCATATAACACACAAATAATTGTTAGACGATATTCGTGATGTAAATATATTATTATTATTACGAATTGGATAAGCTAGTGTCCTTTCTAAACAAACAAAGGAAACGATAAAATTGCATAAATCACTTTATTTTTCTCAAATTGGGAAAGGAGTATTGTTACATAATGCACACTAAAAAACAAGAAAAAATAGCCAATATAATATATATTACATGCATATTGTATATAATATATATCACATATTGTACATAACATATATCGTATATTGAAAAGAAATATGATGTTCTCATATGTGATATATGTTGTATATATATATAGTGTTCTACATGTCATATATGTTGTGCACTATTTATTGACTATTTTGACTAATTTTTCATTTTGTACCAAAAATTTCTATTGAAAAAGAGGTGTACGTTTATTTATTTTCAAATATCTAGAGGTATCAATATCATTTTTCACAAGAATATGGGAAAAAATGATAAAAATTATGATTTGTTACACAGCCTCCAACATTGGAAAGAGGGATTTTTTTTTTTAATAAAAGTAAAAATTATGATGTAACATCGTTACGCTCGGACAAGATCTCCAACCCAACTTTCTCGGCATGATTTTTTATTCATTAACACTATTATCATCAATGAGCCATCATTAATCACCACTTTTAAAAAAAAATTCAATCAAATAATTATTTAAATATTTATTTTTAGCTTAATTTTAAATATTATTAAGATAATAAATTTTATTATTTTTAAAAATATTTAAACTATTTTTTTAAAAATTAATTTAGCAGTTATAACGGATAACATTTGTCAATTTTTTTATTTTTTTTAAAATTTTGTTTAACTTGCCGATAGATGATATTCAATTATTTATTGATAATACAAACTTTTTTTTATAATTTAAAAAAAATTATTGGGGGATCTTCATCCACTTATAACTACATATTATTTTTTTAAAACATAGTTATCGGCGGATAATTTTGCCGATACATCCGCCGATAATAGTAGATAATATCGACGGACGCATCCATCGATAAATTATCGGAAAATATTCTTTGGCCATTCTTCGATAACAATTTTTCGACCACTCAAAATTGTGGGCGTTTATCCGTCAATATGTCCGTCGAAAACGTTAATTATCGACAGATATTTGGCTTTTCCACCGATAAAATCTGTCAATAATCCAGAAGTTTCTAGTAGTGTTAGTTGCATCTAAATTCTTGTTTGATCTTTAAAATCAAACCTTTTCACTACAGATTGTGTTTGTACATGTCCTTCTTGTTGTGAAGGTAAAAAGACACTAGTGAGACTAAGACATGGTAGACAAAGATCGTCAGTGTTGAAGGCAAGTGAAATCCATCTCCAGGCGGAGAACATAGTCAGTCACCTTGGTGTGGGGTGCAGTGAAGTTCTTCGGTATTGAAGGTACGTAGTGAAGTCATCTCTAGCGTGAGGTGCAGTCAGTCACTTCAAGTGTGAAGTGCAGGAAGTCCCCAGTGGTGTGTTGAGACAAGAAATTCCTTTTCAAGTGTTGAAGTTGTTGTTTAGTGAACTCCCAAGTGAAACTTGCAGACTGGAGTAGACACATTGTCGAACCAGTATAAAAATCTTTGTGTTTATTGTTCTATTGCCTTTACTTTTCATTAGCTAATTTGTCTATACACACTTAACACACACACTCACACTTGTGCAAATTATATCATTCCCTTTCACTTAATTTATAACTTATTCATTCTGATGAGTGCGTAAGACAAGCATAAACCTGATCAATCCTTTAAGTTTCAAATAAACAATTTTCTAAACAAAGCGTGATTCAACCCCCTTAATTCTCACGCTAGAACTACCTTCAAGCATTACTCATTTCCCTCATATTTTTCTTCTTTCTCTTCTACCTAATATTTTATTTTGCTCTTCTTGATACCTTTCTAATTCTATTCCTACGAGTGGCTAGTGGATTATTTTTATATTTAAGATTTATCATTTAACCTTAGCTATACATACACAGAAATAACCAAAGACATTTACTCATACATTTTTCTCTTAGTTATACTCATAAGAAAAATACCCGAATACTATTTTTTTTTTTGTTACAATACCCAAATACTGTTAGTTATACTCTTACATACTTCTCTAAATTTTAATACATATTAAGGTTCACCATAATTTATTTATGAGCATTACACATCCCATATTAAATTAAAGGCGTGAGACATGCATGCCTGCAAATTAAAGCATGGTGGGCATCAATTCCAATACATTAGTTTCTCAAATTTGGGTAATGATGACACAGCTTCTATGGCACTGCCAAGGGGCCAAGCTGCTTCCACAAGAGAATTCTCATACTTTATTTGCTTCACCAATGTAATCTCTTGCATTGGATCTATGTCTGATCAAATCAAACCAAATGGAATTACATAGTGCATTAACATATCTGGTTATATGGTATTTAATTTCATCGAAAAAGAATGATAACAAACACATATAAATTTCCATACAAACACTCCACCACTCTATAGAAATCCATAGGATGATTGACATCTAATATATATGTTATATGTATATATAAAAGCTCCATTGGATTCTATTTACTAAAAAATGTAGACACGCACTAGGTGCCCACTAGTACCTGTTTGGTTATCCCTTAGAATCAATTTTTCTCAACACATAAATTTATAGCTTCTTGTAAAATTGTCTTGAAAAATCCCATTAATTGCCAGCAACCAAACGGGCTATAGGTGGGGTCTGATATGGGTAGATGTATGTACAATACAATATTATTCCTACTTTATGGATAAACTATTTCTTTATCAGAATTTGAACATGTGACTTTCAGGTTATAAAATTTAAACTTTACTATCATTTTGAGAACTGTAAGATTTTTCTATTAATACCTGCATAAAAAAGATTTATACCACCAAGATAGTAATGCTTGTTGTACATCGAAAATACATTCATCGAATATCCAATGTGTGCTATAAGTATAACACATTACGTATAACACACATTACATATGACATATAGCACACGTTGAATACTCGTTGGATGTATTTTCGATGTACACCAAGCATTACTGCTTCTAAGAAATTATAGTTAGATAATGTGAGTTTGTAGAAATCAATCTTATAGGTATTTAACTCACTGAATCCATCAACGAGCAATGTGTATTGGTATACAAGATCCAAGCACATGTATGGAATGTCCGCGTCCTTAAAACGAGGGAAAGTGGCTTTGGCATCCTTTAGTTCAGTATCACAAGCTATCTTTGCTGCATTCTCAAAATCCACCGGTCGAACTTTGGCATTTGGTGCATCTGGGTCAACAAAACCAGCCTATGAATTGAACAAACAACGTGTTAAGCATGGTCATATTAGTTTAAAGAAGTTAATTAAGTAATTGTTAATTTTTTATTGTGTCGCTCCTTAATCCTTATCGAGTGCTTATTTGGTTTAGTGCCCGAAGGAATCATTTAAAAAGGGCATTGCTATAGGTACAACAAAAAATCAGCTAAAATAGTCAATAATTTATGTACAACATATATAATATAAATTGCACAACGAATATTACATGTTTTACACGTAATATATAACATGATGTGCACAACATATATTATATGTTGCAAAGAAAGATGATGTTGTAACATATATATAAATTGTGCACAATAGATTATATATATTGTGCATCGTATGTGATATACGTTGTGCATTTTATATTATATATGTTATGCATACTATTTTGACTGAATTTTTGTTGTGCCCCAAGTATTTTCCATTTAAAAAAAATTAAGTTAAAAGAATTACTTTTAAAAGAAGTATTTTTATGATAGGTTAGATGTTTTAAAATTAGAGCTTTTTTCCCCTAACAAGCACCTTAAACACTTGTCAAAATTGTGTCTTTATGTTTTCTATCATAACATTTTTAATTTTGCTAAAAGTTATCATTGTGAGAATTATTAAAAAGTGTCATTAAGATATTTATTAGTGAAACTCTTAAGACATGATTAATTTTTTTATTTTAAATAACATAAAGTCAATTACATTTAAGAGTATAATTACTAAAAAATATTTTTAGAATTTTATATTATATATATTGTGCATAAATATTATTGACTGTTTTAATTGAATTTTTATTTTGTCCCAAGTATTTCTTATTTTTTAAATAGTGCCATGATATTTAGTGCAAAGTACAATGTTTTCTCTAAAATAATTGAGTACCTCGTCAGCAACATCATAGAAATATGAGGCAACAAAAAAGTTGTTATCTCCGGCACCACCTCCACCATTCCATATCCCACCAAAGGTGCAACTTTCGTAGTTACAGGTAGCATTAACTTTGAGAGCCTTGCGAACTACATTTTTGCATTCGCCTATGCTTGAGCCTGAAGGAGAAGCTGAGGCCTTGTATTTCACTCCTCCATATGTGTAGTACCCTTGGAAGAAGAGCCCAATTCTCATTACTTAATTAGGAACATATTCTAAATAGATAATTAATTAACAGTGATGTTTGTTTTACGATATAAATACGTCCAACTAGTATCCAACGTGTACTATACATATGACATACATTACATATTATGTATAATTAATACACGTTGGATACTAGTTGAACGTATTTCTGTTGTACAACAAACATTACTGAGTAACTAATTAATTAATTGATGAAGTACATGCATATAAGATTGAATTTACTTTTTCCTTTCTAAGACAAGCTATTACTGTCATAATAAAATTAGATGAGGCGTTTATTGAAACATAGAATTAGTGTTTACCATCAAAGCCAGCTAAAATGCAGGGGTTGTTTTCAGAATCAGCAGAGACCTTTAAAACCTCTGCACGAGCAGCTAGTAAACCATATCGCAAGTAACTGAAAGGAATTAAAGAAAGATCGATTTTTTTGTTTACTCTTTTTTATTAAAGAAAGATCGATATGTTACAATTAATAATACAAAGGATAATACATAACACCAAATTTTCGATGGATTTTTTTCCATAGAATCTATTTAAGAAACAATATCAATCATGTGTGTCAATAGAGGATAATACTATAAGATGTAGTTCGATGACACTAATACCATTTTATGAACCATCCCTACACAAAATTTAAGCTATAAGATAGAGATACATGAAAGCTTTTATATCAATTAACAGTCTTATTTGTAAATCCAAATAAAAGCTTTTATATTAATTAATACATAAATGTTTAGAGAACAATATTTTTCCAGCCAAAATAACCAACAATAGGAAATTGGGTCTAAATCACTAAACCCATTAAAAAAATACACATGGTTAATAATACTATTTGGGCCAAAAGTGTTGTTGTTCTCCAAGCATTTAAACAAATGCTTGGGGGAACAACAAAAAATCAGCCAAAACAGCCAAGAAAGCCCATTTAGCATTTTATGGCCCAAATAGCATTTTAATCATGAGTATATTTTTAATGGACTAGGTGATTATGACCCAAATTTCTATTTATTGACTGTTTTGGCTGTTTTTTTGTTGTAATCCTAGCAATACTCATTATATAACAAAGGATATATATATATATATACAAGAAGTGATGTTATTATATAGTGTATATATTGAATTAAGGAGAGAACCTGTGAGTATAGAGATAATATTTGTTTCCCCTGAGTAACATCTGTGTTATGTAAGATTCCACCCCATCAGGCACATTTGGTGCATTTGCAGCATCCTTTTCGGAGACTGCATAAGCCATTTGAACAGAGCCTCCTCCAAGATCAACTATTGCAACGGTCTTTGAATAATGCTTTCCCAAGTTCCCCAATAGATAGTTAATAGCCACCTATATTCAAAAACAAATTCCACAACCTAAGATTTAAGAATATTATATATATATATATATATATATATATATATATATATAGAATGTATCTAGTGAGAATGTTAAATATATATGAGACTGAAAAAAGAAAATCTGGATCGTATAATCATATATGGATCGTCAAAATTAAAAAGTTTTAAAATATCACATAACTCTTAATGTAGAAGAATTATATGAAACAATAGAAGCTCTGAGTAGAGAGATTAGAGAAAGAGCAATAAGACTTAATAGTCTGATTCAAGAGTTAGAGATTCAATCACTAGATTTTAGAAGTTCACAACACAATTAGCTATATATGTCTGTACACATAGCAAACATTAAGAAACAACTATGAAAAATAAAAGAAATAATATAAGGAATAGAATTTTAGAAATAATAAAAGAAATTGAACAGATGTTGAAAGAACATGGCAAATTGAAGCAGAAATAAAAACTACAAACAATCTAGAACTAGACGAGTTAAAAAAGACAATTGTATCATTAATCATATGCGTAATGCATATCAAAGAACTTTGGAATAATTACCAAATTCTATTAAAACAAATAGATCAAAAGACAGAAGAAATTGAAGTATGAGCAATATAAATGAGTTATCATCACATTATTCACATACTAAGATACATATTTCTTTTTTTTGGTTACAACTAAGATACATATTTAACTGTTATAAGAAACCTACTCAAGTAGTTGATCCCGTAATATATATTAATATTCTTCCACAAGGAAAAGCTTTTAATATGTTTAATTTTCATCCCCTACTGCTAGAGAAACTCTCCAAAATTTTCAATTAACAGAAAACCTTAGATAAATTAAATGAGTTAAATGCAAAAATTAACTGATTTCTAAATAAAAAACATAATAGATGTATCAAAACTTCAAAATTTAAAAACAGAATATCAAGATTTCGTAGAAAAAATTGACAGACATATAGTAAGAATTTAAAAAAATTATTGAAGTTCATTTTTTTTTTGGTACTGGACCAACGGTATCCCCCAGCCTGATAGGCCAAGGACTAATCCGCCGCAGTGTGGAGCTCCATTTAAGAGTTTAACCGTTGGCCAACGGGTTGCTGCACACACAAGACGGGGATCAAACCCCCGACCTTTGCTTAAGCGGCCAAATAAGCTAACCACTTGACCAACCCAAGTTGGTTATTGAAGTTCATTTAACATCAAATTTTTTTTGGCTAATGGAAACCGATAAAAGATTTTCCCCAGCAGAAAATTTGGTATGAAAGTAGGTAACACTCGAGAAATTAAAAAACAAATTGAATTTTGAAAACACCATATTCTAGTAATATTTCCAAAAAATCCATAGATCGATAAATACACACATCAATTTCTATATAGAAAAAAAGTGACCCAGGCCCAATATCAACCAAAATAGGTTCATATGATGTATATTGATGGTGCCATGTTTTTCTCAATCCTCATTCACATATCCATTAAAAGTATGAATATTGTTTGATAATAATATGAGCTTATCTTTCATTGAATTGATGAGACAAATTCATTAGGACTTAAAGTAGGAGGAAAAAAATTTTTGTTTGATTTTCATTAGAGGTTCTTAGATGATGATTATCCATATAGGTGGAGCAAATATGGGTTTTGAAAAAAATTGTGTCGTAAGAGACTCTACCCCAATTAGATTGAATAGTGATGTTGTGTGGGACAATGTTAAATATCTATCAAAGATAATATATATGAGAAGTAGAACTATTTCATTGTTGGGTTATGAAAAAATCACAATTGAATGAAATAAAATATCTTCTAGGATTTACCATATTGACAATACATAAATACTTGGGGCAGAAAAAAAAATCAGCCAAAACAGAAATATTTATAAAAATATTTACTTCAAACAAATTAATATTATTTATTTAGTACCAGATTCAGTTTTGTTAAAATCAAAATGTATTACCTCCATTTTTTTATTCAATAATGCTAACGTATAGTAGAAATACGTCCAACTTGTATCCAACGTGTGCTATTCATATTACATGATGTGTTATACGTATATGTGTTATACGTATAGCACACATCCTATAACATGTATTTCTATTGTACGTCAAATATTATTGTTTTTTTATTTGTTCAGTTTTAATTGCACATACGAATTTATTATGAGTTTTATAATGTCATAAATTTAGAAAAATTTAAACAAATTTTATAATTTTATTCTTAGCACTCATTATCTCTCTTCTTAATTATTTGCTATATTTATTCTTAACTTTTTCTTATATTAATTAAGGGTATAATTGAAAAAATTATCTCAAATTTCTAGATAAATAAATAAAAAAAGAAATGGTCATTTTCTAGATTAGACAATAAAATATGGAGGGAGAATTCTAGTAGATTTTGGTAACAAGTGACCTAAGGAGGCGTTTGTTATAAGGTAATATGGATAGATTATCGGTAATCTTCCAATTAAATTACCTGGTAATCCAGATTGATTCGTTTGGTTTCATAATAACATTGGTAATGTGGATTACCTAGTAATTCACGTTACCTCCAAAGTGGTAATGTAGATTACCCCACATCAGGTGTTTATCTGGATTATCAATCCTAGGTAATCTTCTATTTTATTTTATTACATAATTACCCTTTCTTACTAATTACACTTTTCTTACCTAATTTTCTAATCTTCTACAACAAATCCTAGATTTTTTTAGTTATTGTATTATATTTGTTTTTCTATGTTGGACTCTTTGCAAGAATAATATAGTTATTTTGTTGGATTTTATTTTTATTAAATGATTATATTAATGTCAAAATTAAAAATATTAAGATTAAATTGATATTAAATTCAAAATATTAGTACTAAAGTAATTATTCCCTCAATAATTTACTATTAAAATCAAAGAAAATTAGGAATTTATATATAACATGTTATGTATTATAGTATACAAATAACTAATTAAATATAAAATTTATAAAATTTTACTAAATAAAAATGTTTAGAGAGAGTGAAAATAAAAAATTAAAATTATTTTTTAAAAAATAAAAAAATCACGGGGGCTATCGCCCTTCTTCATCACAACTACGTTCCGCCCCTGTTAATATAAATATTTTAGAGGACATTATATTATATGTGTATTTTAGAATTTATTTTAATAATATATATAGTATAATTATATTTGATTAATTTGTTTTCTAATTGTTTAGAGAGTATTATAATAATATACATAGATTACTTTTCATAAATGATTGAAGAACAATATTTTTTTTTCGTTTACAAGGAGCTTCTAATGGAGCTAGAGGGAATTGGGAAAGGGGGACGTATGTGGATAGAACCCTTGACCCTAGACGAACAAACCCCTTAGTCACTTAGACTAAGAGAGGTGCCATTTAAGCTAAAGCTCATTGGCATTGGGAAACAATATTTTTCCAGCTAAAACAGTCAAAAAGTCCATTTTAACACTTTTGACCCAAATAACATTATTAATCATGTGTATTTTTTAATTGGGCTAAGTGATTTAGGCCTAATTTCCTATTGGCTGTTTTGACTGGTTTTTTGTTGTTCCTCTAGCAATGCTCATTACTTTATAATCTTTTTAATATATTAAATAACGTAACGTGAATTACCAGTTATGTTATTTGTATATATCAAACAACGTAATGTGGATTATCAGTAATTTAAATAGAGATAGTTTATCTACAAGGTAATCTAGATTACCAGTTATCTTCCATGGTAACGTGTCAAACGTCTCCTAAGAGTACTTGTTATGAATAGTTAAAATATAAAATATAATGATAGATTCCTTACATTAAAAATATAAAAATAAATATTTTTATTTTAAAATGTCATTAAGACAATTATTAAAAAAGCTCAAAAATAATTTACAACCTAAATTTTTTGATGAGAAGAGATATAATAAAAAATCAGTTAAAACAGTAAATAATTAAGTTGTGCACAATACATATAATATAAATTGTACAACGAATATTATATGTTTTGTACACTATATATCATATGATGTGCACAATATATATCACATGTTATAAAGAAAAATGATATTGTAATATGTAATATATATTATGCACAATAAGTGATATATATTATATATTCCATGTGATATATGTTGTGTATTTTATATTATATATATTTTGCATAATAAATTTATTGTTTTGATTAGATTTTATTGTTCTGAGTATTTTATTGTAAAATTTAGTGGGTTAGGAATTGGATAAGCTGGTGTCGTTTTCTAAGAAAGTCAAAGGAAACGACAAAATTGCAGAAAGCTGTAGATTAGTCATCATCATCTCTCACTTTATGACATAATGCTCTGCAAACTTGTGTTTCACGTGGTGACTGAGTTTTTCAATTTGAATTTGTTTTATATTTTTCAAAAATAATAAGTAAATGATAAAAAGATTATTTTCATCATCTTAAAAAAATTATGTTGTCATTTTCATATATTAATTAAAAGATTATTTTATCTACTATATCAAATCTTAAAAAATTATATTATTATTTTTATATTTTAAATCACTAATTTGTTCCTAAGGTCTGTGGAATGATATGAGATATTTACTATGTACTGTTTATTTACATATTATAATTTAATTAATATTTTATATTAATGACATTCTTACTAATAAAATAAGTTTGTAGAAATTATAAAATAATTATATTTATTAATGTGATGTATTATTGAATAATCGTGTGTAAATTTTTTATAGAGAATTGGGTAGAGGCACAATAAAAAAATCAGCCAAAACAGTCAATAAATAGGAATTTGAGCCACAATCACTCAGTCCAATAAAAATATACTCATGATTAAAAGTGATATTTGGGCCATAAAGTGTTAAATGGACTTTGTTGGTTGTTTTGACTAGTTTTTTGTTGTGCCCAAAGCATTTGTATTTTTTATGAGCAATGTTAGAGGCACAACAAAAAAACAGCCAACACAGCCAACAAATTGTGCACAACTTATATAACATAAATTGCACAACGAATATTACATGTTGTGCACACCATATAGCACATGATGTGCACAACATATATAGCATGTTGCAAAGAAAGATGATGTTGCAATATGTGATATATGTTGTGCATAATAGATGATATACGTTGTGCACTACATATAATATACATTGTGCATTTTATATTATATATATTGTGCATATCTTGTTGGCTGTTTTGACTGATTTTTTGTTGTGCCCCAAATATTTCTCATTTTTTATATACTATTCATAAACTAAAATTAAATCAAAGTTTCTATGAACTCTAGATAATTTTCATACCCATTGATAAGTTCCTTCTTGGGTTCCACTCAGCACTCTAACAGCATCAGACTCCACGTTTAGTGTACTTCTGCTCTTGAGCATATCTGTAACCTTAATTTATGACATGAAAAAAAAAAAAAAAGTGAAAGGCATGGAAATCAAAATCATTATATATAGTTGCCTGCTATTAAAGAGTGAATATATATGTGTTGATAGAGCAGTGAATATATGTATGAGACTATACATAAAATAATTAAATTAATTACCGCCTCCAAAATCCTATCAGAAGCATCTCCTTCCAAGTTCCTCAGTCCTGCGGTTGCCTGCATTACCATAATGCATTTTTTTTCTAATTATCATCGTAAACTTTATACTCAACCCTACACGTGACAATATATTAACAAAAAATTTTATAATTTTATTATAGTTATAATTTTTAATTATATTTTAAATAATTAATATATTATTACATATAGAATTTATTGAGAATACAAATCTATATTAACATTACTGAGAAACTGATGAGAAAAGTTTGATTTAAAAAAACTCTTTAACCTAATGAACAAAAAAGAGCATTTCATTTGACCAAAACATACGCGTAGAACCATAAAGCAGCAGAAAAAAGAAAAACCAGAAACCATAAAAATATACCACAATAAACCAGTGTCTAGATCAATCAATGTTCTCAAAACCTATCATGATAGGTGTACCTTTGATGGCCTCAATTAGTCTTGTGTGATTCCTATCTTTTTTTAAAAGAAATTAAAATCATACTACCTTTGTTCCCTAAAAATAATTAAAAGTAAAAGTAAAATCTCAAATCAGCCCTCAATATTTAAAGTCAGACAAATTAGTCTATTGAAAAAAGAAATATCATTTTTAATCTTTCAAAATTATAATATAGGATAATAAAGTAGTCTCTTTAAGATACTTGGAACAACTAATTATTCTATTTATATTTTTATCAAAAACTAACTTATAATGTTTTTATAAATTATGAGAAATTAATTTATTATATTTTAATTATGAAATATAGTTGACGATCTTTATTTTCAAAGGACTAACTTACCTAAAATTATTTTGTTGAAAGGAGTAATTTAAATGTATACTCTAAAATTAGTTATTCATTTAAAATATTTAGACATTATAATTTAATTTTTTTCCCATTTAATATTGAATAATAATATATTTTCGGCCAGAACAGTCAGCACAGTTCATTTTAACACTTTTAGCTTAAATAATATTTTTAATCATGTGTATTTTTTTAATGGGATAAATGATTTAGATTCAAACTCCTATTTTTAGTTGTTTTGGCTGATACAATTTTGTATCCCTAGCTAGCAAGCTCTTTTTTTTCATTTATACTTTCAAGGAATACAATAAAACTATTTTAACATCCATTATCTCATCTATCACCTTTAAATAGGTGATGTTAAATGTACAATGAGAAATCAGTCAAACTAGCCAATAAATAAAATTTTGGCCCATAATTGTTCAGTCTATTACAATCTCAATGATTATTTAGACAAAAAATAAAGTTAAAATAGATCAATTAACTGTATTGACGATTGATTTACCATTATACATCAAACATTATTACCTTTAAATTTTATGAGACTCTCACTTATATATTATTTATTTTACTCTTCTTTATTCTTAAATTTGAATAAATATTTATAAATATCCACTTAATTAATGATGTGAATACTCAATATAGCATTACTCCGAGAAATAATAGAGGAAAGAGAAGAAAAAGAATAGCATTCGATCCCCTGTACGAATAATATATAATTAATAATTTAGAGAAAGAAAGAGTAGTAGTACTGACTCCAACTTTGAGCGGGGTCCTGGAACGGAGCTGTTGAGGAACAACACTCTCTGCTTCCTCTAAAAGGGGAACAAGAGACTCTGCAGCAGCTTGTGGATCATCAGCATAAGCACTCAAACCTGGTTTTGTCTACAATCCAAATTAAATACACATCTCAAATAAGAGATTAATTATGGGTGATGCTAAATAAACAATACAAAACCAGTCCAACCAGCCAATAAATGAGATTTTGGGCCATAATTACTCAGTTCATTACAATCTCAATGATTATTTGGGACAAAACCAAAGCCAAAATAGGCTCATTGGTTGTATGGGCTGATATTTCATTGTACACTTAACATTATTGATAATTAATTGTCTATCCTTATAGAAAATATTAGCCCCTTGAATTCATTACTGGTGATTTAATTACAAGATCTATATATAAAAGTATTAATAAAATTAATAATTAAAAAGCTAAACAAATAAGCAAATAAAAAATTAATAAAAATACTTGTATCAAATAGATAAATTCTTCCATCAATATTTTTTAAATCAAAATATCTCAAACAAAATAGTTCAATTAACTGAAATATTCAAATAGTACTTATATAATAATGTATTGATCACATTCCTAAATAAAAATAGATCTTGCAGTAAAAATAAATTTTATAAAAGGGTAGCAGCAGTCAATGTAGGTTTCTATGTGGGGGAGGGGTACGATAGAGAGGAAAAAGTTTGGGGTATGTAAACTGATGGTGGGTAAAAAAGTAAAATAACACTCCTCTAAACATTCCCATGAGATAAGAATGTGAGATTCATATGGGAGATGTGAGTTTCAAATAGTGGGAATGTGAGATTCTTAAAGATGCATATTCCCGAAAATGTTAATGTAAAAATTTGAACCAAAGTATGAAAATATAAGTTTTCCATGAAATATTCTCAAAAATTTTGAAACATTCCCTCAACTAAACGACCTTAATTTTTTATTTTAGCTATAAGTAACTAAAAAGCACCAACACTACTCATTGAACTGTACAAAGCACCAGACAAATCTCCAAGAAATTAAATTAAATGGTCATAACATTTCTATTCAAAGAAATGTTATAATTTAACTTTTTTTAAAATCAAAATAAGTGATGACTCTACTCAAAGTTCTCTTTTCAATTTTAATTATGAAATAGAATAAAAGTTATTTCCCTCTAAGTCATGACCAGACGTGAAGCAAGAGAATGATTTACATTGATGTTAAATATACCGTAAAAACAAATAAATCAGTTAATGAAAAAGATTTTAAATATAATTATTCAGTCATATTCCGGTCAAAATCGAAGTAAAAATAGGTTCATCAACTGCATTGGCTAATTTATTATCATACAACAAACATTATTGTTTATGTATTAGCTTATCAAAGGCAAAACCAAAAATTTTGACCAAAAAAACTGAAAAAATTGGCATAAGCCATGTGTTGATCATCACCTTGACAAAAAGCTCAAGATCATTGCCAATATGGAGCAGATCTAACTTCTGGTTGAAGCGGAAGACGTGTACTCTGCTTCCTGTGCTTCCTGCATCGAATATCACTGCATAGGATTCGTTGTTCACTTTCTCATCACTTACGGGGTTATACTTGTAATTTGGGGCTATCTTACGGTGGCTAAGAAGGTAGTTATTGTTATTTCCAAGATTGGGGGAGAAAGAGGTTGCAGTTGCAAGCACCAAGCATAGTGGGATAGTGAAGAGGTGAATTAGGTAATGCATAATGCTAAGACCAGTGATGATGAGTGAACTAACCTCTAGTATTGGGTGGTTGTTATGTTCACTTCTATGCTCTCTATTTGAATGTGAAGGTTATGTCCCAATGACCGGATGAGTTGGTCCCAAAGGCTGAGTTTGATTGGAATACAAAAATACAAATATTATTTTTATGTTGTGTTTGTTATCTTGTACGATATAGATTTTAAGTTATGTCATATATTTCTCATTGTGTTTGTTTTATTTGTACAATACGTACAATTATTTGTAATTGACTTTAATATCCTTAATTAAAAATAAAAAATCTCTAACTTTGTGTCATCTCTTTGATGTAATTAACTTCTTAGATGATGGACTTTCATCTCTTTAATGTAATTAACTTCTTAGATGATGGACTTCCCAAAAATGCCACATTCGTCACTCATTTCATTGCCTTCCTCTGAATATTGTTGCATAAATGCATCTGCATCTCCATTTGCCATACCTTCCCCAAAAATAACTTCAAGTTGCTGTAAATTAAAAAAAAAAGCAACTAAATACAGTATTTGAAAATGAACATAATTGTATTCTGCTTTAGTCTAACCCAAAATAAACAAAATAAGAATTAAGGCATATTATTGTGCCCCAAGCACTTTTTTTTTCCGTTAGATTGTTAATTATCCCACCTGTACTTTACTCCCAAAGATGACATAAAAAAAGAAAAATAGTTTTCTTTTAACACCCATGTAAACACCCTTATTAAGTGCATGAGAGAAAGATGAAAACAGAAAAATTAAAAGAAAAGGCAAATAAGTCTCACATGTTTTATGGGTAGATTATTTGAATGATTGAGATGAGTAAGAGTTAAAATAACAAGACTTCATAAAAAATTACTCCCTCCGTTTTTTTTTTAATTGTCCAATTTAGAGATACGTGTTTTTTTTCTTTTTAATTGTCCATTTCAAATTTTAACACAACATTTATTATTTTTTTCCACTCTTACCCTTATTTAATACTCATTATCTCTATTAATTGAGGAGAGATAATAACAAAGAAGTAAAGGGCAATTTAGTAAAACATATATACATTTTGTTAACTTTAATACTATACCAATCATTACCTAAATTCTCACGCACATTTAAAACTGGACAATTAAAAAAAATGGAGAGACTAAATAATTTTAGTTGAGTTTCCAAAACTGCCGCCCCTCATTTCCCAATATAAGAAGTAATTTTTAGGGGTGGCAAACGGGACGGGACGGGACAAAACGAGACATCCCGCAGCGGGACATAATAAAAACGGGACGGGACGAGATATCCTGTTTTTATAAAAGGGATGAAAATCTCACCCCGTCCCGTTTTATAACGGGATGGCGGGACGTCCCGTTTAAAATTCATTTTTTTTATAAAAATAAATAAAAATCAACATTTCATTTTAAAAAAAACACATACCTAAAATCATTACCATACATATATCATAAGTTCACGTAAATTCATAATTCATAAATACTAGAAGTCTCAAAGTCATAAATCACATCCATAGACAATGGTCTAATACAATACATATGATACTTCAACAAGATTCAATAACCATACAAATTTCTTAAATAATTTGAAGGAATAAAAGTTAGGGTACAAAAACTAATTTATAAAAAATAGATAATTTAAACAAATCATAAAACACAAAAATTAATTAAAATAAATAAATAATTTAAACAGATCTAAAAATAAAAAAAAATTGAAGAAAAAATGGAAAACAAAATAGAAATTAACTACTGAACTGCTGACTACTGACTGCTGAGAGACCGAGAGGCGAGAGGCGAGAGTGGTCGACCGTGGGAGGGTAGCCGTCGGCGAGGACGATGCGCGGTCGAGGCGGCAAGGGCGAGGCCGAGCCAAGAGTGCGGTGAATGCAGCTGAGCTCCCCGCGGCGCGATCTTGCCGCCGGCGCTGGTGAGATGATGAGTGACAGTTGACAGAGAGTGAGAGTGAGATTTGAGAGAGAGGTTGGAATGTGTGAGAGAGAGGGTGGAGTATTGGAGGGTTGAGAGAGAGAGTGGCGGACTGGTGGCAGAGGCCATAGTGAGAGATGTGAGATTTAATTTGATTTTGAATTTTTAGGGTTAGATGATATTTCGGCTAGGCCTAATATTAGTGGGCTTTAATTTTTTTAATATTTTTCTATCCTGACGGGACATCCCGTCCCATCCCATCACGGGTTGACGGGACGGCGGGATGTCCTGACGAGATGGTCCTGTTTTGCCACCCCTAGTAATTTTATACCCCAATACAAACATTGCCAAATGCAATACTGGAAAGTGGACCTTATGTCCTAAGACCAAAACCAAAGACAATAAGGGGGTTCACAGAATGTTTTATATTTCTGGGAATAGTATTTTCAGGCATACAATTCTTGAGAATATTATTTCTGGAAATGACATATTTTTGTATTTGTAAATTCTTAAGAATCTTTTATAATATGTCTGGAAATAATCTATTCATATGTTTGATTAACACAAATATTCCCGAGATTATTAGGTAATTTTTCAAAATTACCCTTTTTCAATCCAAACTAAAAATTAATAAATAAGACCCACCAAACTCAACCCGAAAAATCTATCAAGTAAATATCTAAGGTCTGAACTCGATCCTAGAGTGACGGGTCGGGTCGGACCGAGCCAACAGGCCGGGCCGAAGCGAGCCGATCGGAAAAGATTTAAAAAACTCATGCAATTTACATTTATGTCATGTTAAACATTATTTAACACAACACAGTATTTATGTCATGTTATCAAAATATTAAAATATTTTTCAACTATTTACGCTATAAAATTGATATCATGCATAACATAAGAGTTAACAAAGTGATCAAGTACCAAATATCAAATTAAAGTAAGCTCAGAATCTAACATAAAAAGTACCAAATATCAACAAAGAGTTAATTGTCATAAAAAGTAAGCTCAAACTCAACAATAATCCATCAAGTACCAAATATCATATTAAAGTATCGACTCAAATATAACATAAGAGCTAACAAAATCATTTAATTGTCCTATTAAGAAACTAAGAATTGTTTAGAACCATATTCGCAAATGCCAATAACTCTCCAGGGTGACAATCAATCCGGTGTCCTTTGAAATTATAACGGCTGCCTTTAGTCTGTCACCAAGAAACAAGTCGTCAACTTCTCTTAATATTCCAAGTATCTTCTTTCTTTTATCAGCTCCCTCATTCTCATGCTTAAAGCACGAAATCAAGTCAATTATTTGTCCAAGATACACAGCTTTTAGATTACTCGTTGTATCAGCAACTGATTCAAGCACATTATTGCGCACTTCAGATCCTCCATTTTCTCTATTTCTTGACTGCGTAGGTAAAGAGGTCATGCCTCTTGGAGTCTCAGGGACCTAAAAAAATGCAATAATCAGTACAAATACAAAAAGGAAAATGAACATAGCAGCAAATTCAAATAGCAGCAGCACATAAACTGAATAGAGATAACAACAATAATAAAGTGATATCCAAGTAAGAAAGAAAAGAAAACAAAGCCAAAGAACAAACCATAATTCATTTTCAGAACACATAATAAAACGCAATACAGAACACATAGAGCCACGTAATTCATTTTCAGAAGGTATATATACATATATCAACAAGAAAAACAAAAGGGATAAATAATTACTATGTTCTACAACAATAGAGTCAATGGAGTGAAATGTCTTTCATTAGAGTGTGAGAGAATTAGAAGCAACCAAGAAGCAAAGGACAATAAGAAATAGCAGAGAGAGAGAGAGGGGGGGGGGGTGAATTGAAGTGTCATTGTCTTTTATTAGAGTCAGAGAAAAGGAAAAAAAAACAATTCCTAACAACAACCAATATGTTACAGCAAGACAAAAGTGACATTTACCTCAAAATCTACTTGAAATTCAGCTTCAACTTCTTCAAGACTTGGATCAACATCTTGATTCAAATTGATATTATTTCGTTGAGCTTCCATTTCAGCTACTGCTTGATTAGCATTTTCTGCATTAAGTCCTTGGGCCCTATCTTTTTCCAAAAACTGCTCATAACTCCTCAAAGTGTGGAAAAGACTTCTTATAAAGGCCGAATGCATTAGGGTGCAACTAAAATCAAATAAAAGTAACAAAGAATTTATAGTTAATATTAAAAAATTAAAGCACACACATATTAGAAATTGAACTCTTACCTTTACCCACTCTTGATAAATGCACCTATATCAACCACAATCATTTTCTCCTTTTCATCCCAACCAAAGCCGCTAGCACCCATCATTTCAATAAGGGCAAAATAACGCTTCTTTAGCACCTTCGCCCTAGACTCGATATGCAGATTGACTTTGAGACCACTCCTGGGATTTTCTCATTGATCATTTTTTCCAACTGTTTTCCATAGCCAAATTTGAACGTGTCGTTGTCACACTTCCATGAAATTGTGGCAAGTTCAATGAGACACTCAACCAACTTCGCGTCTTCTTGTGATGTCCATTGACGCTTAGTTTTCTTGAGTTGTGAATTCTCCTCCATTGCTTTTTCATTGAAATTAATAAATTGTTTATAAACACAATCCACATTATAAGTAACACATGATTAATTACAAAGGTAACACAACAAGTAACTGAAAATATTATATAAGTAATTAGAGAACATAACATGTGGTCCAACAATATGCTAAAAACAAATACATGTGCATCAAAGAAAACAACTCATGCTAAAACCAAAATGTAAGCTATGACAAGGCCACAACAACAACAACAACAACAACAACAACAACAACAACAACAACAATGAAAAGTGGTTATGGATCATCAAGCATTACGCCCTCTTCTCCATCACACGGAATCAAGCAAAATTTGCACGGATACTTTCTGTTGTTTTGACAGCATGGATCAAAATTTGCACAAAAAGAGGATAAGACTTATTGCAATATTGGTGATCCATAACATAAAAAGAGGGTGTAATGCTTGATTATCCATAACCATTTTTCGTTGTTGTTGTCGCCTTGTCACGGCTTACATTTTGGTTTTAGCATGAGTTGTTTTCTTTGATGCACTTCTATTTGTTTTTAGAATATTGTTGGACTAGATGTTATGTTCTCTAATTACTTATATAATATTTTCAGTTACATGTTGTGTTACCTTTATAATTAAGTATGTGTTACTTATAACGTGAATTGTATTTATAAACAATTTATTAATTTCAATGAAAAAGCAATAGAGAACTCACAACTCAAGAAAACTAAGCGTCAATAGACACCACAAGAAGATGCGAAGTTGGTTGAGTGTCTCATTGAGCTTGCCACAACTTCATGGAAGTGTGACAACGACACGCTCAAATCTGGTTATGGAAAACAATTGGAAAAGATGATCAATGAGAAAATCTAAGGAAGCGGTCTCAAAGCCAATCCACATATCGAGTCTAGGGTGAAGGTGCTAAAGAAGCATTATTTTGCCCTTATTGAAATGATGGTTGCTAGCGACTTTGGTTGGAATGAGAAGGAGAAAATGATTGTGGCTGATAGGTGCATTTATCAAGTGTGGGTAAAGGTAAGAGTTCAATTTCTAATATTTGTGTGCTTTAATTTTTTAATATTAACTATAAATTCTTTGTTATTTTTATTTGATTTTAGTCGCATCCTAATGCATCCGACGTTTATATGAAGTCTTATCCACACTTTGAGGAGTTAGGAGCCGCTTTTGGAAAAGATAGGGGCCCGGGGAAGAACCTAATCAAGCAGTAGCTGCCATGGAAACTCAACGAAACAATATCAATTTGAATCAAGATGTTAATCCAAGTCTTGAAGAAGTTGAAGCTGAATTTCAACCTGATTCTGAGGTAAATGTCACTATTGTCTTGTTGTAACTTGTTGTTTGTTGTTAGGAATTGTCTTTTTTTCTCTGACTCTAATGAAAGACGATGACATTTCAATTCACCCCCTCTCTCTATGCTATTTCTTATTGTCCTTTGCTTCTTGGTTGCTTCTTATTCTCTCACACTTCACTTCATTAACTCTACCGTTGTAGAACATAGTAATCACTTATCCCTTTTATTTTTCTGGTTGATATATGTATATATACCTCCTGAAAATGAATTATGTGGGTCTATGTATTCTGTATTGCACTTTATTATGTGTTCTGAAAATGAATTATGGTTTGTCTTTTAGCTTTATTTTCTTTTCTTTCTTACTTGGATATCACTCCATTATTGTTGTTATCTCTGTTCAGTTTATGTGCTGCCGCTATTTGAATTTGCTGTTATGTTCATTTTCCTTTTTGTATTTGTACTGATTATAGCATTTTTTTAGGTTCCTGAGACTCCAAGAGGCATGACCTCTTCATCCATGCAGTCAAGAAATAAGAGAAAGAGAGAAAACAGAGGATCTGAAATGCGCAATAATGCGCTTGAATCAGTTGTTGTTACAATGAGTGATATAAAAACTGCGTATCTTGGACAAATGATTGAATTGATTTCGTGCTTTAAGCGTGAGAAAGAGGAAGCTGATAGAAGAAAGAAGATACTTGGAATATTAAGAGAAGTTGACGGCTTATCTCTTGGTGACAAACTAAAGGCAGTTATTATAATTTCAAAGGACACTGGATTGATTGACACCCTTTTCTCTTGTGTGCCCGGAGAGTTATTGGCATTTGTGAATAAGGTTCTAAACAATTCTTAATTTCTTAATAGGACAATTAAATGACTTTGTTAGCTAGATTTGAGTCGATACTTTAATTTGATATTTTGTACTTGATGAATTATTGTTGAGTTTGAGCTTACTTTTTATGACCATTAACTCTTTGTTGATATTTGGTATTTTTTATGTTAGATTCTAAACTTTAATTTGATATTTGGTACTTGATGACTTTGTTAACTCTTACGTTATGCATGATATCAATTTTATAGCATAAATAGTTGAAAAATATTTTAATATTTTGATATCATCACATAAATAATGTGTTGTGTTAAATAATGTTTAATGATGAGTTTAATGTAAATTGCATAGGTGTTTGAAATCCTTTCCGATCGGCTTGCTTCGGCTCGGCCCGCTGGCTCGGTTCGACCCGGCCCGCCACTCTAGGATCGAGTTCAAGCCCTAAATCTTTACCTAATAGATTCTGGTTGAGTTTGGTAGGTCTTATTTATTAATTTTTAGTTTGAATTGATAAGGGTAATTTTAGAAAATTACCTATATTATATAAGATTTATGGAAACTCAGTTTACAAACCAAACACAAGAATATGTCATTCCCATGAATAATATTCCCAGGAATAATATGCATAGGAATACTATTCCTCGAAATATAAAACATTCTATGAACCACACGTCCCCTCAGAGTCATTCCCTTGCTCTGGGAATCAAATAAACCTACGTAGAGGATGAGATTAAATTGTTGGGAATGTTGATTGAATTTTATTCCTAGGAATCAAATATTCCAGGGATTATTTTTTCATTCCATGATCCAAATGTAGGAATCTTTCATCCCCAACTCCACATTCCTGGGAATGTGTAATGATTCCGTCAACCACACAGCCCCTAAAATAAAAGACTAACCACCAGGCTCTGCACGTTCAGATTTTCATATAGTTTAATGGATAATTATTTTTTCTCAGCAATCAAAGATATCACACAGCACTGATTTTGGTTTCTAGCACCACTTGTTTGGAACATATTCTCCCAGACTCATGGAACTATCACAGAAATACATGAGTTCTGTTCAAGTATTAGAACCTCTATGTTACGATGGGCCCACTAAGTAGGCTATATGATATACTAATTGGTTAGAATTATAAATAGGAGACTATTGACATTGTATTCCATAAGCAAATTAATGAATTGATATTGAACTTGATTCAATTTGGAGTTTCTCTCCCTAACTCGAAGAGAGGGTTCTAAGTTCTAACACTCTAGCAAAGGAGGAATGGCATTCAGATCACTACAAATTTGATTGTATAATTTACAATTGTATAACAACAAACAAAATTGGTTTGTTTAAGAAATGTACATTCCTTGTAACTCTTTCTTATGGAAATGCAATAATAGTCTGCAAAACCAAGAAAAGAGTATTATGCCAAGCCCCAATTAGGAATGTAGAATTGAATTTAAGAAGTGTTCTTCCACAGACCCAGAATGCTTCATCAGACCTAAAACCTCCTGTTAAATAAGGATTTACTTCTCCCAGAAGGAAAATCCCCTCTCTCTTATTACCCTTCTGGTCTCGGGTTGGCGAAGATAATCTTTTTCCCTATCAAATTTACTGGGTTTAGCTTTCACTTTCTTTCTGAGAGTATCATTTTCCACTTGATTGTCCTGTAAATCTGTCACCTGATCCCCTTCGACCAGTCTCCCGGAAACCCATGCCTGAAGCATTTCTTCCGTCTTTGGTTCAGGGAGGAAGCCTTTCTCCTGCATTTCTTTATAGTATTTGTGAGCTTCCTCCAGCTTCCCATTCAAAAACAGCCCATGAATCAGTACGATATAAGAACTACGATCATGGCCGACTCCACCTTCCCTCATTGCATTCCATATCTTGAAGACATCATCAAGCTGGCGCCAACGGCAAAACTTCCTTATCAACATTATATAAGTCTCAATAGTTGGGTAGCAACCCAGCTCTCTCATCTTCTCCAGAAGCTCAAATACTTCCTCATTGGTCCTCAATTTACGGAAGAAAGCATGAAAAGTCTGAATTGTAGGGGATAGACCCCGCTTCAACATTTCATCGAAGATTTCTTTAGCTTCATCAATTTTGCGGGCTTTGCAGAGAGGCTTGATAAGGGAGTTGTAAGTAACAACATCTGGTGTAACATTGTTGGCTTCCATTGTTCCAATGAGATCGACGGCTTCTTTAACATGCTTAGCCTTGGCAAGAGCATGAGCAACAGCATTATAAACTTTCCTATCTGGAGTGATATTCCTTTTCTTCATTTGATCAAACATCTTGAGCACCTTGTAAAGCTTTGAAGTTTTCGAATAGCAAGATATGATACTTGCATAGGACACTACATCATATTTGATTCCTCTCTTGCCCATCTCCTGCCAAATTCTCTCCGCATGACGTGCGCTGACAATCAAATTACACCATCCATTCAGAATGATGTTAAAGCTTTTGGTGTCAAATGGGAATACATTTTTGTTGCAGAATAGCAAGTGCTCAGCATCTTCTACATTCTTGTACCTGCAAAGGGCAGATAGAAGGCCTTGAAATTCCTCTAACCCAACTTGAAAGTTAAACCGTTTATGAGCGTAGAAAGTGTTTATAGCCCTTCCAACATCATGCACAGCACAGTATCTCCTGATCATAATCAAGAGAGTTTGTGGGGTGACAAGTGATGGACCAGTTCTTCCTCCTCTCATTTCCTCAATTAAGGCCCAAGCAGTATCAAACCTCCTCATCTTGGCAAGGATAGAGATCATCGAATGGTATTCGCGAACTGAATGAGCATACCCTGGTTGCTTGCCAGCCCACAAGAAAAAGGTGAAAGCTGCTTCCCAATCATTGCGAATTCTCGAAAGGACCTCAACAACAAGCTCAGATGATGGTGGAACACTGCAATGCTCAAGCTTTTTCTTAATTCCAGATGGTCCAGAACCCGGTTCGTGAACTATATCCAAAATGGTTTTCATATCTTGGGCAAGAGCATCATCCCCTAAAAGTAACTGACTAAAATGTGTACCAATCTTATTATCCTTCTTGTTGTTGCCATCATAATCACCATAATGGTCATCATGATCATCATCATTATCATTATCATCACCCTCATCACTCAAGGCCTTATCTAATCCTATTACAGGGGCATCAGTTGACACCCCAAGGCTTGTCATTGAAGATGAAGAAGAAAAGAGCCTCATTAAGAAGCCAAATTTCGGTACAGATGGAAAAGTTTCAGAATTTGAAGGCCTCAGTGAACTAAAAGCAGCACTAATGAGGTGCTGCTCAACTCTATTACAGTGACTGAAAGGGATTAAATTATGGCAAATGCGTAATGTTACAACAGAGAAAACGGGTAATTTAGACCGTATCCTAATCATGATTGAAAAATAATCAAACCCCAATTCACTGTATCGAATTTCTACGGTTTCTAAAACTTGGAGCAAGACGTGTTTGCGAAAAAGCCCCAGAGAAACACAATGCTATTTGAACAGAGGCAACTTAAGTATCGAAATTTCGTTGAGGCCAGGAAAGTTTACCTGTGGAACTCAATGCTTGTTGCGCATGTGAAACAAAAAAAAAAGTTACAACTTTGATGAGGCCCTTGCGTTATTCAGCGAAATGGGTCGTAGCGTTGTTGCCCCTATGATTACACTGTTGCAACAGTTTCCAAGGTTTCTGGTGAGCTTGATTACTCGGTTTCTGGGAAATAGGTTCATCGGAAGAGTGTGACTTGTGTGAGAATTGAGCTGGTGTTGGATATCTTTGTGGTGAGTTCTTTGATGCAATGAAGGTGTTTGAAGAAATGCCTCAGCGGAATGTAGGGTTCGTACACATCAACGTTATAATTTCTGGGTATGTTGCCAGAGAAGAGGAGACGTACTCCCTAGTTTGATATTGGTGGTTTACAAAAGAAAAATTATAAGATTGGAGTTTACAGTAAATCTTATGTATGATAATTAATTTCATAATATTATTATAATTATAATTTTAAATAATTAATATGTTATTATTTATAAAATTTATTATGAATTTAAGTCTATATTAACTCTATTATTTACAAAAAGGAGTTTTGATTGATGATGTTAGAGCAACTTCAATGGCACCAAAGTCAATGGTCCCGATCTCTTTGAACAATCGCATCAAAATGAATGTATCACATTCTCAATCACACCTCTTTTTTATCTCTCTCTTGTATAATGCGTTATTTCTCTAGTGACAGGTTATAAATTGAATTTTTTTCATAAATTGATAAAGTGAGAGAATATCAATATAAATTAAATTAATTTTTTAAGATTACTTACCTAACAAGTTACCACTTACTATATATATAAATTTAGAGTGAAATGTCATTTAGGGGGCGTTTGGTTCGCGGATGACTTTTTTCCTGGGAATGTGCACATTCATGGGAATCCTATTCCCGAGAATCACTTTCCCATAAAAGAAGTGTTCCGGTGTTTGGTTCGTAAATTAAATTCCCGGGAATCTTGTATAACATTCCCAGGAATGAATCATTCTTGTGTTTGGTTCACAATAATATTCTTGGGAATATTTTTTATTTTTCTTTAAATACCCCTAACAATGAAAGCAAAAATTAACAAATAAATAAATCAAAAGTATGTACCAAATTAAAAATAAAAGTAATAAAATAAATTAAAATGAAAATTAAATTAAATTTAAATTAAATTAAATTATTATTGTTATTATTATTATTATAATTTTTATTATTATATTTATTATTAATATTATGGATATTGAATAAGGATAATTTTGAAAATAACAAATTATTGTAGGGGTAATATAGTCTTTTTATACTCTTCAAAACATTCCCATGAGGGAGGTGGGATTAAAAATGGGGAAAATTTGTTTCCCGGGAATGCAACTTTTCTGGGAATATTTTGATTAAAATTGAACCAAACGTGGGAATGTGACTTTCCTATGAAATATTTCCGGGAATCTTCAAGGATTCCCCCCAACCAAACGCCCCCTTAGGTTTTTATCTTTACATACGCGAGTCAAATTAGTCTCTCTCTTTTTTAATTTATCAAATTGGTCCCTCACATTTTAAAACGTGAGTCACGTTAGTCCCCCACACAGTTTCCGTTTGTCTCCCGTTATAACGGTGCTGAGGTGGCACGTTTAGTGCCAACTTGGCATGCTGACATGGAGACCACTATTATACTGAATCAAATAACTCCCTATCTTTTTAATAAATGAGTCAAATTGGTCCCTCCAACCTAAATCAAACGTGTCGCCTCCCTTACCCCACCACTCCCTCCCTAATTAATCTAAACTCATCACTATCAGCCTTTACAACCCGAGCCCACCATTCAGACCACCTTCCCCTTCCCCTTCCCCTTCCGTCCCTTGCCCTAATTTCCCCCACCGTCCAAGGCGTTCCCCCACCAGTCCGTCTCACTCACTTTCGTCCTTGAACGGGTAATTTATAGTTAAATAGAAGTTCTTTGGTGAAGAAAAGAACCGTCACTCATGGTCATATTGTTTCTAGCTGGCATACTGGTATGGTGAGGACTTTGATATGAGCATGTGTATGGATTTTCTGTATAATTTAATTTGCACAGGATGTAGTTTTGAAACCGATGACATTGTTGGAATTTGATAATAATGATGTGTCCATAAGATCAATTGTATAGCTTTGATTGATATTTCCAAATAATATTTAGATAAATATAAAAGAACATCAATATGAACTCACAATTTTCATGATCTGCATTTTGGCTACTTCGAAACTACAAATAAAGCTTATCATTATCCTCTAAATGGTGTTGAATCTAGATGGTCAAATTTGTAGCAATTCTGGGCTAGCTGATATTGATTATGTTAATCTATTTATGATTGATTAGAGAAATGTTCTCAGAGTATGGTTCAAGAAATCACATTTTTTAAATTATTTTTACTTAAAGAACTATAAATTACCCGTTCAAGGCCCTTAGCTCTTAAGAGAACTTCTATTTAACTAGTTATAACATTGGAATTCCCTTCTGATTGTCTACTCTTGGTGTTTCTTGGGTGAAGAAAAGAATTATCACCCATGGTCATGGCAGCAACCGCAGCTCAGCTATGGAGGATTAATGGAGGAAAGGTAAAAAGGTTAGGGATGAGTGAAATATGAGTGATAGGGTTAGATTTTATAAAAATAGTTGGATGGACCAATTTGACTCATTTATTAAAAAGATAGGGAGTTATTTGATTAGTGTAATAGTGGTCTCCATGTCAGCATGCCAAGTTGGCACTAAACATGCCACCTCAGCACCGTTATAACGGGAGACAAACGGAAACTGTATGGGGGACTAACGTGACTCACGTTTTAAAATGTGAGGGACCAATTCGATAAATTAAAAAAGAGAGTGATTAATTTGACTCGCGTATGTAAAGATAAGGACCTAAATGACATTTCACTCATAAATTTAAAACATTTAAATTAATTTTATCTATAAACCATGACACACACATATGTTAGTTATCAGTACCCTATATTTTTCTGGGTACCGAATCAAAATCCATAATTTTAATTATTATTATTAGTACTAAAAAATGTGTAGATATTTTAAAGTTTAAAATTCTACTGGTATAAAATTTAATTTAATCGTTGTAAATTTGACCCTTATGAACAGTAATAATATTATTATTTTATTAGTAGTTTACTCTATAAATACAACTCATTTGTCACTTTTTTTTTAGCATTGCTAGAGGCACAACAAAAAAACAGCCAACAAATTGTGCACAATCTATATAACATAAATTGCACAACGAATATTACATGTTGTGCACACCATATAGCACATGATGTGCACAACATATATAACATGTTGCAAAGAAAAATGATGTTGGAATATGTGATATATGTTGTGCACAATAGATGATATACGTTGTGCACTATATATAATATACATTATGCATTTTATATTATATATATTATGCACAAGACTGTTTTGGCTGGTTTTTTTTATTATGCCCCAAGTATTTTCCCTTTTTTTTTCCCACAAATTAATCTCTACCATTTTCAACACCACCCACATTCTCTCAATATTGAATCTTCTCATTCTCATTCTTTTGTCCATAAAAATGGATCCAAATCAATTTAATTTAAATTTTTTTTCTTACATACCTACAAAATTCTAGTTATTCTCCAAACTCAAACAATCAAAATTCGCAACCTTCAAATGTCAATTTTCAAGTTCTAAACTTCTTCATCAATCCAAACATTCAAAATCCAAATACTCAGGTCCTGCCAAATTTTCAGTTTCCTTTTTCAACAAATAATCAAACTTCACAAACATTTCAATTTCCACTCCACCCCGGCATTTAATCAAATATTTAAAAATATATATGCATCATCTTTCCTCTTTCAAATCCAATTTGGCAATTTTGGGTCAGGATCTATCAATGTTGGGGGCTCATCTGATCCATCTCCTCAAACACCCATAGAGATGACTCCAGATTCTTAGTATTCAAAATTTTCTAATCATGATGGATTGGATGTCATTAATCTTAATGATGAGAAAACTGACATCGTTGGAAAAGAACGCAAGACATTGTAGCTATGGGAAGAGGACAAGTTGCTAATAAGTGCATGGCTGAATGTGTCAATGAATGCGGTTATTGGTACAGACCAAGCAGGTGGTGCATTTTGGAATCGAATTCGTGATTATTGTGAGGAAAATAATCCTAGCTTGATCAAAAGAGGTTTTGTTGCGATGAAGAAACGATGACACTTAGTTAACAAATTTGCTCAAAAATTTGGTGGTTTCCACGATCAAGCTACTCGAAGAATAGGGAGTGGTTCAAATGATAATGATATAATGGAACGGGCTCATCAACTTTTTTTTGCCACAGAAGGGAAGAAATGCAATTATGTAGGCATTTGAATGAGCTCAAAAGGGAACACAAATGGAGATTACAATCAACTGAGAGTAGTGGTCCAACGAGAAAAAAATAAGTGCTGGAGCATACTCATCCTCTACAAATTCAGAAGCACCGACGGTTGAAGAAGTTGTCGTAGATTCTCCAATTCGTCGTCCACGAGGCATCAAGGCATTTAAAAGGAAGGGCAAGGGGAAACCAGAAACTTGTGATGATGATGAGGTTCTCGAAGAAGAGCTTGCTAAAATCAAATCGACTACTACTAAAAAAATTATCTTATATGGATGAAAAGTCGGAAAGAGAGAAGAAAAATTGAAGCTAAAAGAACAATATTTACGTATAAAGAAATTGGCTGAAGAAAGGATAATTTTTATTGCAGACACCTCTATGATGATTCATGCTAAGTTGGTTGCAAAGATAAAGACAAAGTACCCTTAATTTATGTGTTGCTTTATATGTTAATTATAATTTAAATTTACTTGCTCAAATGTATTTTTATTTCAAATGTCCTAGGTATATCGGTTTATTATACCTACTAGGATGTATCATTGACAACAAACTATACGATGTAGCATGTAAAACAATGATGCTAGGCCTTGGTCAACAACCAAAAATACCAAATGAGAGAAAAACAAAGGATTAAACTATTATCACGGATTAAACCATATCGTGAAACAAAAATGAAAATGGTATTATGTATTACCATTTTGTTCATCTCTTAAGACAACAACACATCTAATGAATCGAATGAATCTTCCACGGCCGTAAGTAAATCAGATATATTGTGAAATAATTACATTCGGAAAAATAATGAAGCTATCTTTCTCCCATTATTCCTGAAACGTTGATCCAATTTCATATCCAATATCAATTCAGCCTGAAAGCAATTACTGATCATAATCGACGGCAGTATTCCACCTCAAAAACTCAGATAAAAGTCACGCGCCCCAAGATTTCAGATGAGTAACATAACTGATTATACTCGAGTCAGTTACGTGGACGATACGGCTTCAATGGCACTGCCCAGCGGCCATGCTGCCTCGACAAGGGCATCTTCATATTTAACTTTCTTCACTAATGTGATCTCTTGCCATGGATAAATGCCTGGCGAAAAATTGGAAGAAATCAGTTCAGGAAGACAACCCCATTATTCAAACTTGGTAGAAACATCATTATCATGCATACTATGCCAACATATGAATTAAACCTACCAAATCCATCAACAAGCAAAGTATATTGGTAGACAAGATCGATGCAAATGAATGGAAGGTTCCCCTCATCAGTATGTGGATACCCGGATTTGGCATCCGCAAGTTTTGTTTGACAAGCTTTCTTGGCAGCATCCTCAAAATCAGCTGGTCGAACTATGGCAACAGGCGAGTTTGGATCGGCAATACCAGCCTATGAATAGATAACATGATTAGAATGGCAATATAGTTATTATTGGAACTCGGAGGCAACGGGTATTGAATAATAAATACCTCAGCAGCCCGGTCAAAGAAAAATGAGGCGACAAAAAGGTTTTTCTGTCCATCCCCACCTCCACCATTCCATATCCCACCAAAAGTGCACTTCATATGAGTACATGCTGACTCATTAACCTTGAGAGCCTTCAGAGCTACACTTTTGCACTCATTCAAGTTTGCTCCAGAAGGGGAGGATGAGGCTTTAAATGACTTTCCTCCATAATTGTAAGATCCTAAAATGAATTAGAAACATCCACTTGTTATCAAAATTATAAGGTGAGAAGAACAATAATTTACAACAACTAAACATAAAAATCCAGAGCTCCTTTCCCCTATCTGACTAAACAAAGGGCTGAAATGCAACTTGGCATCAAAACAGCACAGGGCTTCCAGAAAGAAGAAGCTATATTTACCATCATAGCCAGCTAAGATACAAGGGTTTTCAGCATCCCCAGAAACCTTTAAAATCTCAGCACGAGCAGCTAGTAAACCATAGTGCAAGTAACTGAAATCACAATGGTAAAGTTTATTAGCCATGCAACATGGTATTATATAATATCATTGTATCAATCTATCTGAATATATCATGCTAAGACTACAAAGTGAAAAGTATTCAGGTTTTTAAGTTAATGCTCCCAGAATCTACAAAAGATAACATGTCACACAAGCACATCAAGGGTAAGCAGAAAAACCTGTGAACATAGAGGTAGTATGTCCTTCCCCTTAGAAACATCTCCTTGACATATGGGTCCTCTCCCTCTGAAACTTTAGGAGCCGCAGCAGCTTCTGCCTCTGAGATGGCATATGCCATTTGAACAGATCCACCACCAAGATCAACTACCCCAACAGTCTTTGAATAATCTTTTCCCAAGTGTCCCAATAGATAGTTAATTGTTACCTAGAAATAAAACAAATGGCAAGGTAAGGCAAACAATATAATGCATCTGCTCTTTAGAGGAGGAGAGATTACACAAGATCTTAATTTCCTTGAAGCTTTGCTCAAATTTTTGCTTTCATAAACACCTCCAAACAAATGTTTTCTTGCAGTGTGTCGACTTCAGTCTAGCAAAAGCTATCTAAACATATATTCAGTATACTAACTTAAAAGAATATATTAGATCACAAAATCTCTAGTGTCTTGAAGACAGCCGTTCTCTAAATTTTAGAGTTACAAATAAATCATAATTTTCTGATACGTCTAAGAACTAAGAAAACTATGTCTATGCTGAGTTTTGTTGCAAAACTTAGGATAGCCGGTCCCAAGCCCGAAAGAAGAGGAGGGTTGTGTTAGGCTTTCGACAGCCAATGTAAAATACCGTTGAATCCCATGACATGGATCAAATACGGTCGTTTGATCCATGTAGCCGACCCCACATAGTGGGATAAGGCTTACATGGTGGGATCAAATAAGAGATGTAGCTGGAGGAATTTATTTTATGCAGGGGAACTAGAGCATTTTGTTATTAGGTTGAGCCCAGCAAAACTTACATGGTGGAACAATGACGAACAGTTTTATATTTATCATTATGTCTTGAGTTTTATTTAGATTCAACAAGTAAAAGGTGAACCTTTTATCCTATTAAACTACAAATCAAAGAAAATATATCAAGTTGATGATGCACACCTCAGGCTTAACATTTTCCTTTACATTATCAATTAGGAATTTAAGATCATACACAGTCGGCAAAGTTGTGAAGACTATTTAAACAGTTAAATGATTATACCAACAATTTACATGCCAAATCTAATTATTAATATACAATTATTCTTAAGTAACACATCAATATATTGGGTTTGTAACATTTAGTAACAATAACAGTAAACGAAACACCAATCAACACAGTACTCATCAATTTGAGAGAATATGCAACAGATAAACTCCAAGCTAGAAACTATTTAAGAAATATCATGATTTTGGGTAAAGGTGATGCTATTAGTATCCAGTATAAAGTACAAAAGAGTAAGATTATTCATAAGCTGCATCTGTCTAATAAGAATGTGATCGTCAACTAAGATGTGATTTCCAGTTTCCACTGTACAAAAATATGATGGGAAAATCTAAAAATTCATGGCAAAGTAGAAAACAAATAGAGAGATGTATGTCGTAGATGTACTCTTCGCAATGAGGTAAGCCTATTTATAAGCCCAAAACAATATTTCCAAATCAAATAAGACATACAAGATCTTGCAATATATGTAACCCAAAGAGCTTTATGATCCTTTCTTCAAATAATGACAAAGGATCGTTTCTCATGGAGCAGGATTGATGCATTACTTCAGGCTTCACTAATGCTTCAATTTTGGTAGCCCCTATAGTTGTCAACTCACCAATATGAAATCAGATAATGTGGCGTGTTTATTAACAAATTTCTTCAAACTAAAATAGACTAAATAGTACTCCCAAACTGGCCACTTTACAACCAAAGAATGAACGTACTACTAATATTTGAACTTTGAATTGAGATAGTATGTATTGGATTGTAGATCTAAGTTCTAACTTCTGTGTCACTATAGGCAGAATCAGCAATTAAATTCCAATGCCCATAAAATGAAAGATTCAGTTATTCTGTGCAATCCATTCTTTTTTTTAAATCTTAAGGACCTAAATTGTTGGTGTATCCATCCATATGTTGAGAGTTTCATCCCTCTTATCTTTTGCGGTAAAGTTTCTTTCACAAAGAGATCAGCGAGCAATTTAGACTAATGCATTGTTTGTATAACTATTGTCTTTCTCTTTTACAGTTGGTTTAGGAAGATTCCTTATCCTCCTTCATTGTAACTGAATTCTTCATATTATGTTGAAAAACAATTAAATTAACCAGGAAAGCCAAGGGAGGGATCAGGTTGCACCTTTTAGAAAAAATATGATGGCAAGTCCCTAATTGAGAGATCAGGAATCAGATGGCAAAAATTGTGTAACACAAGTAGTTAAGACTCTGTAATTTATGTATTTATACATTAAGAAGTGAATAAATCTGTTAAGCAACTTGATTTCTCAATCTTTTTAAATAAGAAGTAATTCATAGCAGAGAACTTAAATCCTGAAATCACCATGAATCATCAAGTAATCTAATAATAAACGATTGTAACAATTTGCTCTATGTACTATATGAGTAATAGCCAATCACTTCTCCTCTTTATTCTACGCTACAATTGTAGCAGTGCCGCAACTATATTCTATGCAATAATATTAGCAATCTGATCTGTGTTACTATAAACTTGTCAAATTCTTCTTAAGTCAGATGCAAGCATAAACAAAGCTATAGGCATGAACTGAGAAAAGTTAAAATCATCCAACCGACCAACAAGAGTAAGTTCCAAAATCATACCCATTGATAGGCGCCTTCTTGTGTTCCATCCAACACTGTAACTGCATCAGTACCCGATTTCAGGCTGCTCCTTAGCTTAAGCAAATCCCTCACCTTAAATAAGTGAAATTCAAATCAACAAAAAGTTATTAAGAAATGGCATAGCAGGAAAATCATTCAACACAAATAAACACATAGAAATAATCACCGCTTGCAAAATCCTGTCAGATGCATCCCCTTCCAAAGCCCTCAAACCTGCAGTTGCCTGCATTATCACACAAATTTAATTCAAATCCAGATTCAAAACTCTCCTCCAGAAACTCGAATGCAGAGAAATTAACACATAAAATCAATGCAGTATAAAGCTGTAAAAACCACAGACCCCAACTCGAACGGGTGTCTTGGATCGCAGTTCTCGAGGAACAACACTTTCCGCTTTATCCAAAAGTGAAACCAGAGATTCCGCTGCCTGCTGCGGATCCTGAGCGTACGCACTCAAACCAGGTTTAATCTGCAAAATATTCAAAAAAATCAAACACTCTATTAACAACAAAAAAATAGAAAGCTGCAAAATTCACCAAAAAATAATAATAAATTCAGAAACCGCAAATTCATTTGGAAATTAGTGATTTGAATAGAACCTGAAGGAAGAGCTCGAGATCTTTGCCAATGTGGACGAGATCTAGGTTGCTGTCGAAGTGGAAGACGTGGACACGGCTGCCGGAGCTGCCGGCGTCGAAGATGACGGCGTAGGATCCGCCGGACTTCTTATCCGGCGACATCTTCCGGTTGACGAGGGCGTAGTCTACGACAGACTCGTTCGTCGACGAGGAAGGCATCATGTAGAGGACGAAAGTGATGAGTACGAGCGGGATCGAGACCACGAGCAGAGTCGCTCGGAACCTGTAGATCTTGTCGGCGAGGGACTCCTGGCGGCCTGGGCGCTTCAGCATTTTGCCGGAGGGCTCAAATTCCGGCGAGTGGTGATCAGCGGCGTATGACGGCGGTGAGTTTCCGGTGGACTGTCCGTCGAAAAGCTCGGCGGAGGAGGGCGATCGGTAACGGATCTGACCGTTGGTGGCGGCGACTGGCGGAGCCTTCAACTGCTTGGGATCTTGTAGAGGCTCCAGCTCTGTATCCTTGGGATTTTCTCAACTTCTAGTAGTGGATTCAAAACGACGAAGAATGGATCGTGAAAACGACGATTGGGGATTGTGAAAACGGCGTGACGGTGATCGATCGTATAGTGAAAAAACGAGGGACGAAAAGAGAAACAAAAAATGCACGTTTCGATTGAGTCGTTCTGAGCCTGATACTGAAACAAATCGGGGTTATTTGTTTCTCTCTCTAGCTCTCTGTGTGTTGTGAAACAGTGATAGAAAAGTTTGTGTTGTGTTGTGTTGTGTCAGTGTGTGTATAATGTGTGTGTGTTGCGGGAAAAATGGTTAAATGGTGTAACTGTAAATTGCAAGGAAAGGAAATTAGGAAAGTGAGACTATTGAGTTTGGCCTGAATCGCCCGCCGAGTCGGACTCGGGGAAGGGATAAAGCGAGTTGTGAATCTTTCCGCGTTTATGCCGAGTCGTGTGTATTTATGTACGTATAAAGATGGTGTTGTAAAAAATTAAGTTACGTAGTGTGTAGAATAATGGACATTCAACTTTACTTAAACTTAAAACTACAGGCTGCTTAAGGCCTTTCTTTTCAAAGAAAAAAAAAATAGAGAGAAAATAATCACTAGTGTCATATTTAATAAAATAATTATAATTCGTGTCTTTAAATTTATAATACTCAATACACAAACTATTCTTTATTCCAAAGAAGAAAATTCAAATCATAAAGGGATTGAATTTCAATTCCATCATGAATTAAATTCAATTTTATCCTATTAAAATATTCCAAACAATTTAGGTGAATTTCAATTCAATTCTTTATCTTTGGAACATTCCAAAAGGGGCTGAAAATCTTGAGCATTGGACACAGTGGATAGTCTAGATGGCATGGTTTGAAAGGCTTTGCGACGTCGACGAAGAAGAGATGATCTCATCTTCTTAATAACAAAATTCTTCTCTGCAAACTCAGCCTCTTTGCCACCATTATTCAGCATAGAGTTCTTCATTGCGGTTTTTAGGAGTACCTTGTTATTTGCAGTGTACCTCTGTTGTGTTGATAGTAAATAGCTTTGAAGCTTATTAGAATTGCTGTTGTGGTAGTGACACTTGAATAATGCCCAACGGTTCTTTGAAGGGGAAGAAGAACACTTGAGTAATTGCTCCTTGCATGGATCCGATGTTACTTTTCCTACTGTAATCGGAAAAAGAGTGAATTTAATGGTTGAGAGGTTCTTTGTTTCTTGAGACATAAGGAAGCTCTGATTTGATGAGAATTATTGAGAAATTAATGAGAATGGTTTATTTGTGTTAATTAGTAGGGTTTTGAGGATCGTTATTGTTTCCTTGTACTGTTTCTTTATATAATGTTTATAATGTTACTTTTTCATTTTGATAAATTTTTTTCATGATGGCGCTTTGTAAGTAGTTCGTTAAGATAATCATTATGAAATTTTCATTATTCCCTCCACTCCAAAATGTAAATTATTTTTTATTTTTTTCAAACATACCAAGATGATGATTGATTTGTATTGGTATTTTAAAAATTAAAAGTGAATAACAAAAATATTTCTATTAATGTGCATATTTTACACACCATTAAAAATAACAATTGAAATTTATGAAGGATAAAATAGGGAAAAATAGTTCCTAATTATTATGAAGGATAGCAATTGTATTGGTTCCTAATAATTTTATTCTTAGAAAAATAGTTCCTAATTATTTTTTGAATTCTTTTATCCTTTATCACTTTTATTAAGATATTCAATTCTAACCATTCTTAAATCTAATCTATGTATCTTTTATTTGAAAATTGCAAATCACTTCTTAATGCAATTATTAGGTATTTTAAAAAAAATTATTAATAAAGTATTAATTTTTTCTAGTTAATAATTTTAGGTACCAATGAAACAAGACCAAACAATCTATATTAAATCTATGAATCGAATTTGAATATGTGCTTAACCAAAGTATCAATTTCAATAGATTTTCTCTAAATGGGTTGAGATTTTATGGCCAACGAGCAAAACAAATTAATTCAGAACTAGAAATTCTGCGTCTCATTGCCTAAAATAAAACGATTCAGAATCAGAAACATAGGGAAGGAACCGAAAAAAGAGATGATTATAAAGGAAAAATCTAGTCCTTAAAAGTTGACATAAATAACCAAATCTACCAAACTACGCATCTTCATGCTTTCTTCTGTTTTACTTGTGGTGGTGGTGGGGGAAAGACGGCACGGAACAACCAAGCAGCCACTATCGCTCCGGTGAAGGGGCAAATCCAGTAAACATAGAATTGGTCCCATGTGTTGTGCCAGTTGTTTAGGTATGCCCAACCAAAGGCCTGCAAAGAAAAACCAATCATAGAGTCAATTATTTGGCACCTTTATCCATCCATCTATAACATCATAACACAGTCATCCAATCATTCGATGGTAGCTGCAAAATCAGTGGAACAAGTTTGACACTCACCACACTACATCGAAAGCAATAAATATCATACCAAAACCTTATTCCACTAGGTGGGGTCGGCTACATGGATCAAACAACGTTATCGCGCCATGTTTTTACTTTGATCCATGCCAAAGGATTCGAAAAAATTTTACGTTGACTGTCGAATATGAAAGGATTTTATTGGATAACAATTTAAAAGAAGTTTTACCCTGTCAAATACATTTAAATTAAATCATGGCAAAGAAAGTTCTCATGTCATGTGACAAGATTACAAATAATGATTGTGTAGTTGATATTCCAAACAAGGACTACTAAAGTATATAGCATAGTAAGGCACAAAATCTAGTTTACTCAATACTCCTTTGATACATTAGCAGAAAACCAGAAAAATAAGAGCAATTTCCATGCAGCCCTAGAAAAGACGACAAACTTCTAAATTCTGTTGAATACTCATACACCTTGATGACAGCTTAAAGATTAATAAACATCAAAGGAAATGATGATGCAAAAATCAAATTCTAAAAGTTGTCTCACCAGTAAAGTAGAATGCTGCTCTACAATGTTCAGAAAAATGGGATGATAGACTAAATTATTTTAGTATGAGTATTCAAGGTATTCCTCAATCAGAAGATGGGACCAGCGAAAATCAAACAGATAGAAGAGTTAAGAAAACATGAATATAAAATTAAAAAGTTTCCATTTTTTGTATCAAAATAGTGAGAGATATAAAGATCATTGAAAACTCTATTACTCCATCAAAACCTAACCAACCTCCCCTTTGTGTATGCAAAAGAAATAAATAACTGCAACGATTTTCTCGGCAGCGTTGTGCTATCAGGAGCCAAGCTATACTAGCTGAGAAACACCCCTTAGAGCAACTAGAAAAAGTTTTGTGATGGGGCAATATCCTCAGACAAATATTGCAATCATGTAAGAAATAAAATGGCATATAGAACAATTGAAACTAAACTCTAACTATGAATTATGTAGTAAGTTTGAACAATTTCAGAGCTGAGATTTCTGTTCAATAGTAGGTGATGACAAAAAGATCTGGGTTATGTAAAGAGATAAAGTATTATATTTATATTCTTAAACAGATACCATAGGTAGGCATCTAGGTATATCGTTATTTATCTATCTCTCTTTAGTAAGATGCATATCCCATTATAACATTTAAACTTTTCACATAATGAAGGTATTGAACTCCAACTACTGTCATATATGTAGCTAATAATAAGTTCAGCAGAAAAGTTAAATGCTCAAAGTTCAAAACATGAAACAAAAATTTCTTGATTGATTCTAAGAGTTATTTTTGTTTGCTAGCATTGCTATTATCTGTTTCATTAAGTTTTGCCCTGTTCATCCACCTTTTTCTATCTGCTATTTACATTCATTAACCATTCGTGGTTTAAACTGACAAGCGATATCACCATGGCTGTTTTTTCGGTGGATGACTGAACCAAACATGCAAAGATAGACATTAAATAGTCATAATTACATTTTTAAAGCTCTTTATAAAATTGCTCTAAAGAAGCTTTTCCAAAGATATCACGATCAAGGTTGTCAAGAACAAGTTCCTACGTAGGAACGGAAGGGGGTAGTAGAAACGAAGAGTGGAGGAGCGTAGCACGGAACAGAAGTTCCTACTAGAATCGAGAATTACAAAAATATATATATGCAAAGTAGACAGCCAACAAAACTACAACATGATTAAATCTTCCATTTGATGTCATTTTCCCTTTAAATAAATTAAAGGAGACAGCCAACAATTAAAAGAAAAAAAAAAAGCAAAGAGGGAAGAACCAGAAGCTAGCAGAACCAGAAGAAAGCAGAACCAGAAGAAAACAGAGCCAGAATCGCAGTACTTACCAGAACCAAGCAGAATCGAGAGAAGAACCAGAGGGCGGAGGCACCCGCGCAAGGCACAGGCGGCAGAAGAAATGTAGCAGAATTGAGAGCAGAAACGAGAGTAGAAGAGCAGAAGAACCAGAGATGAAGTAGCAGTCGCTTCGCGCAGGGACGAAGGCGGAGGCCCGCACGAGGCACCGGCGACGGTTCTTTCCCGACAGTGGCAGCGTAGAACAGTGAGAGATGAAAAGTCAAAAGTGAAAACAGAGGGTGGGTAAGGTTTTCTGGGTAAATTTAGGGTTTTTACATTTATGGGCTGGGCCGGCCCAAAATTCTACCCGGCAATGGAGAAGTGCTTGGAGCGGCCGCTCCCACGGCCTTGCACTGAGCTCCCAACAGCTCCCACAAATCCATGCCTCCATAGCGAGAACAGGAACGATTTTGCCTTGCTTGTTCGTAAGAGCATGTGCTCCTACGTGCTAGTACTCGCTCTTGACAACCATGATCATGATGGTTTATACAGTTAAGAATTCCCCACTAAACACATTTCATAGTTCTTCATTGTCAATATAATGTTATGTAAACTAACCACTAATATTTTTCCATCATTACAGTTCTTTGGCACATAATACTCAGATAGATATAAATTTGCATCCGAAACAAGAGTATTACTTGCAGAAACAAGAGTATTAGAGAATATAGAAATATAATTAGTTTGTTAGAATTAAGTTGTTAGGATTAGATTTTATTTTACCTAGTTTCTAGAATAGTCTATGACCTCTATATATAGAGGTATCTATTTCATCACTATTGTATCACATATTTCATCATCAATACTAAATCTTCTTTTGATTTCACTCTCAATTATCCCTATTTTCCATTAAAAATAAAAAATAAAATAAAATAAAATCTAATCCTAACAACTTAATTCTAACAAAATTATATTTCTATATTCTCTAATAAAGAGAAAGAGCTAGACATATTAGGGAGGATGGCTTATAGAAGAAATAAAATTACAGAAAGGACCAGAAGAAGAATAGAAGACACAACACCTCTGGTTGTGATGGATTGGTTTCTGT
Organism: Aeschynomene evenia; assembly: GCA_013621005.1. Classification (NCBI taxonomy): domain Eukaryota; kingdom Viridiplantae; phylum Streptophyta; class Magnoliopsida; order Fabales; family Fabaceae; genus Aeschynomene; species Aeschynomene evenia. The sequence goes on from CM024268.1 coordinate 12,102,258, forward strand.
TTTCTGTGATGCACAAAGCATGCAAAGAACTGAAAGTCTAAGTTAGCTATGGATTTCAAACAGATCTCCGACTTTTTTGTGTTGGAAACCATTACATGAAGAGACAAAGGAATAGTGATTGGTGGTTGAAGATTTAAAGCCAACTTTAGCAGTAGTTCACAAATCACCAACACTAAGATGACACTTTACGGATTCAGCAACATACTAAGTTTTAAAACTGTAGGGCATAAAAACGTTATATATACATAACAAAATATTATTTACCATTAAGATATATATGTGCTTCACCCATGTTGTACAAGGTCCAGACATGTACAAGTGGACACGACAACGGAATGATTTGTCCATGTTTTTAAATAGGATGCCGAACAACAAGAAAAAGCCAAAGAAGACAATTTATAAATAAATGTACAATTAAAACTTGTCTCTACTCGCGAATATTGACAAATAGAAAACACGTTACATTATGTGAACACAACAAAAGCTCATGCCTACTAGGTATACGATCTCAATGGCGCAGTAGATTTTATTTATTAAAATTGCTAGGTTGGTAGGGAACAAATTTAAACAAATGAATTGGCATTCAAGTTTCAGATTTCTTTTTGGCCGTTACATTTGAAGCTTTAACAACACATGTACGGTTGTCCAACGCTTGATTGGTCATAATATATTGGAAACAACATTTGTACAAACCATCCCGCTATTAAATAGCATGCTCCTTATTTGTAGTGGCTAGGAAGCATGCACATAGGTTCAAAAAGGAATTGAAAACATATAACAGCACAATAAGGATGGAACAGGGATGAGGGGAATACCATCTATATGGAAGACCAATTCAATAGTTGAACAAAATTTGGGGAAGGAAATATTCGAAAATATCCACAGCCTCACAGGCAAGAGGTAAGAATTCAGTTCCAGAAAGCTTATAAGAAAAAAAGATCCTTGGCAGAAGTTGTTGCAAAAGATTATCAATTTTAAGTTTCAAACTTCTTTTGTTCAGATCAGAAACTACTGAAAATGAAAGAATATGAAACAAAAAAAAGGATAATTCGGCCCACCACCGCAATAACATTGAATCATATATGCAAGAAGTAACACATAATTCATACATGAAAAAGAACAAAAACAATGGTAAATGCAGCAAATAAAAAGAGTGATGACTCACATTGGCAGGATTCATGGATGGGCCGGTGTAAGCAGATCCAACCATGACCAAAGATACGGTTGACATGGCTAGCAACCAAGTCTTCAACAACTCACTGCGAGGGCCCTTGAGGATGATGAATAGGACAGCAAAGGTGATCACAAAAGTCAACACTCCTTCAGCAACAGCCCCGGTGTGAATGTCCACTTTCAGAGATGGACCTCCCATCATGTGCTTGTATTTCGAAGGAATCACCTCCATAATCGCCAATGCCCCTCCGGCAGCACCAAGAGCCTTTGCCAAGTAAACATATGGTTCAGAACTCAAAAATATTTATCAAACCCTCCTTAATCCACATTGATCCATCAAAAAAGATTCAGAGTCTGTTTGTTTAACTCAAAATACACGTCCCGAAGCCCGTTTAGGAGAATCAAGTTTCTCCTTCCTTTCACAAAATGTGCATGGGATGATGGGAATGCACGCTAAGTTGTGCAAAATCTCATCCAAACAGGCTATCAAACTTTAGAAAAATTAAGGACCCCCCAAAAGCAAAAAAAGGTAAAGACATAACCAAAAAGTTGATTTATCAGGACCAGAAAGCAACATAAATAGATTCTCTTATGTTGAATTTTTTGCATAAGTGATCATCTATGGTTAAATCTCTCATGTCAAGGTCCCATTTTTCAAATCCATGGTGAGATATTTTCACATATTACTCAGTCACATGAAATTTTAACATGAAAGGATCCATTCTAGAAAGCAACTAAGACATATTCTCTCATGTTGAAATTCTACACTTTAAATCTCTCTCATGTAGGAGGCTTGTCAAGGTCTCATCTTTCAAATCAACGATGAGATATCACAATAACAAAATCATAGGAAAATTCAACATGCAAGCATCTATTCCAAAAAGCTAACAACCAGAAAAAGTGAGAAAAGACCCTTTTGGCAACAAAAAGAGAAAAAAAGGAGGGACCTGAGCAGGGAATCGAAGAGCCATGGAGAAGAGTGTGTCAGAGCCAAGACCAACAGAATAGAATGCAGCAGTTCCAGTTGGGTTGAAGCTAGCACCACCCAAAGCACTCCCAATGATGGTGAAGAGAAAGACAAGGACAAACACAAGGAAAGTGGTGACGAAGAAAGAAGGGTAAGGAAACCCATTGTAAGTTATGTGCTGAACATCGAGAGCCCTTGTTATGGAGCTTGAAGCTATCCCTAACATGGAGGAACAGAACACCCACATGAAAGTCAACACCGCATCGCCAATTGCTGCTTTCACCGCACCCACCATTTTTGCTTCTTCCTCTTTTTCTTCAATTATCAAAAAATGAAACAAAAAAAAACAAAGAAAGTTTTTCCTTTTGATCTCTGAGTATGAAACACAAAAGCAGCTTCAAAGGTTGCTCCTTTTTGCTTTTTTTTTGCTTTTCTAATTTCTCAATCACTTGACCCTCTCTCTCTCTCTAATAAATGGACGGAGCAAGGAGAGAAAGAGAGTGTGTGAGAGAGAGTTCTTTGTGTGAGTGAATTGGGTTGGGGGGCTAAGAAAGAAGCATGGATCTTGATATAGAGAATGATGATGAATTAGGAGAAGATAATGTGAGTGATTCACCTAATCAGCATTATTTGGAAAGTAATCGAAAAGAGAGAGAGAGAGATAAGCACAACATAGTCACCGGCACATGTCTAGCACAAGTAACAGTTTCCTATCCCATACGCTCTTGTTGTTTACCAAAGCAGCAAAAAATGGTCAAGAAAGTAGAGTAATATCGCATTAGTCACTATATAATAATTTAATATTTTAAAATATTTAATTAATATATAATATTTAAAGTTTAATTAATAATTTTAAAAAATTAAATTATTATATATGATAATTAAATATGATTATTTTTTGTGTATAACCATCATTTCTCAAGAAAGTTACTAAATACTAATAGAAAAAAGTAATTATTTTTTATTTTATTAAAATAATAAAAGAAAAAACAGTAATCTTAAAAAGAATATATGTTATTGGTTCACTATGATTTTTTAATCACAGGAGATTGAAATTTTCTATAAAATTAAAAATAGTATAAAGACATGATAATAGTATCTAAATATTAGAAAATATTAATTTATAATAAAAAATTGTATAATATTTATCTTTATTATCAAATTTTAAGAGTTTAAAGATAAGAGATATTATCAAACTCTCGAGTCAACTCGTAGACTCTTACGAGTTTACGATTCTAGATCATAGAATCGAGTTGACTCGCATGTAAACTCTTTTTTGAGTAGATTCGGGTAGACTCGTGCAAACTCGGTCAAACTCGCGAGTTTATGAGAGAGTTTACGAGTTTGATATGCCTACACAAAATTATCAAATTGACATCAATTTTAATACTAAAATGACCATTATACATTAAAAATCATCATTGTATCCCTATTTATTTAACAAATCTACTCTTTAAAAACTCTTCATGACTTTAGGCTTTTCTCAGTCTCTCACTCTAGTTTCTTCTCAACGTCATCTGCCGCCTCACCTCAGCCTCACGGTTCACCACCCGCCTCACCTCGTTTGTCTTTGGCTCTCTAGTAGCGCCTCACCACTGACTCACCTTATCTCTTCACGAAGCCTCATAAATCGCAAGGGACTGTCGTTGCCTCATGCCGCATTGTTGTCGCCTTACCTTCGTTGTCTTTGGCTCTCTGTCTTTGCATCACATCCTCTCTTCACGAATCACCAAAATCGCAAACTGTCGTGAGCTTATCTCGTCACAATCACGAATTGGTTCTGACCTATGTAATGTCCATTCTTAGTTATCCCTATGTTCTTTCTTCAATCTGAACACTAATATATATAATAATTGTGATTGTTGTTAACATTTGTAATTTCGGGATTCTAGTTCACTTCTGATAGTTAATTTTGAATTATGTTATGGTTCCTTTTTTATTCATTATGGTTCCGTGTTAACTTATGTTAATTTGTGTTAATTTAAGTTAATGTATGTTTTGATTTGATTGGACTTGAACTGACTATGTGTGTTTATGAGTTATAAATTTATAATGAGCTTATAGTACCTTTCTTTCAATTCTATATAATGGATTTATGTTATCTTTCTTTATATTCTATGTTCTATAATATAATTTTTAAATATATTTTAATAGCTACATAAATCCGTACGAGTTTATGAGTCGAGTGCACGGAATTCATATTATTTAATGTACAATTTTTATTGTACATAAAATTTTCCTCTTGAAATATCTAAAAGTGAATATTTTACTTAAATATTTATTTTTAGATCCTTATAACTAATAGATAAATGTTATGAGTTAAGACTATCACGATGTTATGGCATATTTGGTTGAAGGGTAGAGACTCTAATAATTTTTTTATAATTGAGTTTTATTTATAATTTTATAAAAAATAACCCTCAAACTATGGAAAATTTACTCTTAATATTATCCTTCAACTAAATATACCCTTGATACCAAAAAATTAAATGTTTAATTGGAATCCCATGATTAAAATAGTATTTTCATAAATAAAATTAGATAGACGGAGCCATGTTATGGTGATACTTAATTTTAGAATAAAACTCTAAATTCATCTTTAGTGAGAATTATTTTTCAAAAAGGAATTAGATAAACGAAGTCATGTTATTGTAGCACTTTCGATCTTTGGTGAAAACTATGGGGATAAATTAACAATTTAAGATATAAAAGTCTATTTATGGATCTTCTTACCATGTCTTAATCTAAAATAACTAAACAAGGTCCTCTGATGCTATCAGACTTTTAATGTTTCAGATCATCAATTTTACTGAATAGGAATTCTCTGGCCCAAGGAGAAAAGAATAAGAAAAAGAATCCTAGGAATTCATTGTACTTTAATAAAAGGCTCAAAATCCTCTAATCAAACGGAGAAAAAAAAAAAAAAAACTCAAAACCAAGGCTCTTATGAGTGAGTTTGCAATATCAGTGCAGATCTCATAATTTATGTTTGGATTAGAGTTTATAATGGAAAATTTGAATAAATGAAAGTTTACAAAATTGATTTTGACTAGAATCGTGTTTATATAAACGTGATTAGGGATTTTTTTATGGGCTTCTTAGTTACTTTATTTTTTGGAAATTTTTACATCAAAAATGATTATATAGAAGGAATGTTATTTGAAAAAACGATAATCAAAATTATTTTCGAATGCAAAATTACTAAAAAAAAATATGTATTTTAATAAAAATGTCAAAAAAATCAAACTAACCGTGTATTTTGCCGTATAGGCTAGAAAGTGAGCAATTGCACTACTAGGCCTATATGCATTTCATGTTGAAGTATATATAAAGACTATATGCTAATTTATGTATTGCCTACTTATTTATGTATTTTCTAAAACCTAATTTAAGAATTTTGTTATAAAATATGGATGCATATATATATATATATATATATATATATATATATAGAGGTACTATAGTCTTTTAATAATAATTGTATAGTTGTATCTATATATAAATCATGTATTACATGCACATTTCATTTCTCATTGTTAGCTTTGTTTATTTTTTTTATCATTGTCCCCGATATTACGAATTTTAGCATGGTATAAGAGTCGCTCGATTATCCATGATTATTACGCTTCATTTCAAAGAGTTTCAAGATTTCATCTTCTTGCCTTTTTACCCTTGTTTATCATGATCTTTTTCCTAAACACATTTCATTTTCATTCATTCACATTTCAGAGAACACATTCTCATACATTTCTTCATTTTTTCCCCATTATTCATTGTTCTTGTACGAAGAAAATCACATGCTGCAGCTAGAACCACATTTTCTCAGCCTTTTTGGACAAATGCATATCCATATTCAAGAAACCCGCAGAAACCGTATTGGAATTCATATACAGCGTCAAATAGGTCTAGGTTCTTGCAAGTCTCAAGAAATCAGGAGCTTAGGCAAACTTTATCCACTAATTCCAAGTTTATGCAGAGCACCCTTGGCACCATTCTTTTTCTTGGTTCTCTATCTTTACTCTTTTGTCTCTTGCTGATTGGTTTTATTCTTTTGTTTGGATTAAATAAAAAAGGAGTTTGAAGATTATGCTTCAAGATTGATGGTTGGTTTTTTGTTGGCTATTAATATAAGATGGATGATGCTAAATGTACAATAAAAAATCAGCCAAACCAGTCAATAAATGAGATTTTGGGCCATAATTACTCAATCCATTACAATCTCAATGATTATTGGGGCTAAATTCAAAGCCAAAATAGGTCCATTGAATATATTGACAGATTTTTTATTGTCCACTTAACATTATTGATACAAGAGTATTTTAATAATTGTGTATTACGGAGTCCCTCCAAGGCGGGGGAAGTAATCCCCGCCCCCGTCCCCACATTGGCCACGGGAGGACTTTGCCCCCATCCCCACCCCACGGGGAAAGTTTCCCCGCCCCGGGGGTCTCAACGGACCGTCCGTGCAGGGATCCTCACTGTGCAATAATTTTTGACATGCCTAGACCCTATTTATAGAATGTTAAAGAAGAATCATCCAACAACTCTTCATCAAAAAGCTCTAAAATTTTGTTTCATTACAAAAGTCGAAAGTTTTTGCAAAAAAAAAAATATCTATATGAACAAGTTGGCCTTAGGCCCACTTAGCCAAAAGAGACATGCAACCCGCTCCAAGCAGAAGAGAAAGATTTGCTCCTACTAGAAGCCTACCATTTTTTTGCATCCTTGGATTCATAAAATCAGCAGCAAGAAGATCTACAAGTGCCATATAGATTAAGATCCCAGATGATGCTGCATTGAAAACTCCTTCCACTATAAGAGCAGTTGGACTATTATCATTGTAAACATTTGATATTCCTATGCCAATTGCAATGCCTACAGGAGTTGTCAAAGCGAAGAACAATCCCATTATTGCTGTAGATAGCTTCTTGAAATTCGCCTACAATGATGAGTTCAAAAGTGATGATATAGCTTACGAAAGTATATCACGAATGAAAAACGTTCGATATACAACATAAATATGAACAATACTATGCAGATATTTAAAATTTGATGTTTACTAGATATTCATTAAGATGAACATTAAGAAGACAGATTTAATAAATTTAGGTGGAAATTGCATAATAAATCAAGTGTGAGAGATTAGACGTCGACATGCTGGTGTACGAAACTGTAAATATACAAATAATATTTTTTATAGATGTATAACATCTAGAGTAAATACTCATTTTGGTCCTTTAAGATTAATATGAATGATAAAATAGTCTTTCAAGATAAGAAAATGACAATATGGTCCCTCAAGATTTGACATGATGGACAAAATAGTTCCTCAAGATATAAAAGTGACAATATAGTCCTTCATGATTGAAATTTTAAGATAACATAGTCCTTAACTTGTCATAAGTTTACAATTTTGAGGGACACATTGTCCTAAAGTTTCAATCTTAAAAGGATCTTTTGTCACTTTCATAATTTGAGAGACTATTTTGTCCATCACAATAAATCTTGAGGGACCATATTGTCATTTTCGTATCTTGAGGGACTATTTTGTCCGTCGAGTTAATCTTGAGGGACCAAATGGGTTATTTAGTCTAACATCTATTTCAACATATACTATCACGTTTTGCTTTTTAATTATTTTGTGAGTTAAAAAATATTTAATGCCCAAAAGGCAAAAAAAAAAAAACAATGCACAAAAAGAGTCATGATGTATATATATAGAAAAGGAGTCATGTGGTATATAGCCAGAAAAAGAAATTATACAAAATATATAGTTGTGACTCCATTAAAAATAGTAAAACTTCATTCAATAGTTATTACTTATACAAAAATATCTTATCATTTATTTTCTGAATAAAATTATGAGTGCTAATAAGACTTTTTCTTACTATGAAGAAATTGTATATCTAGAGAAACAGTCAAATCAACCAAAAATATTCTCCACCAAAAAAAAGTATATATACCTGAGTTATGCAACTTCCAAGTCCCATGCCCTCAAAGAACTGATGAAAAGTCAAGGCAGCAATGAGTGGCCTTATTGTTTTGGGACTCATCGAAGCTCCCAATGAAATTCCAATTATGACCGAATGGACCACAATCCCTAGCTCCAACACCTACACAGTAGCCAATGAAATCAAGATAAGAAACTCCATTTGATACCATTTTTTCATCATTATACAATCCAAATAAATTATTTTGTTTAGACTAATATTATTCCAACAACAACTCGTCAATACTAAACATCCACCAACACCCGCTCTAGTCACAAAATCGCATAGGACCCTTAATTATTTTCTCTCAATTTATTCCTCTCATAAATCATACTATATATATCCACACTTCACTAACCTATTAGAAAACATTTTCCTAATTCTTAGTGTAAGTATAGCAAATGATGCTTTTTATGTAATGATTTCAATATGTCATGTGATTTTAAAGGAGAAAAAAAAAACTAAATTATACTCATTCGCAAAGTTTATGCTAACCAAAACGGTGAGATATCCAATACACAATTATATGTATCTATAGCCATTAGTTATCCTAGTTATAAAAAATCACGTCCATTTTCAAGATATATTAAGTCAATTATAAAATTATAATAATTGATTGTATAATAAATACTCCCTCCATTTTAAAATAATAATCGTTTTGACTTTTTTGAATCATTGAAAAACTAATGTACCTAAATGAAATTTGTGTCTAGGTACATTAATTTTCCAATAAACCAAAAAAGTCATTATTTTAGAATGGAGGTAGTTTGTTCGAGTAATAAAGGAAAAATCAAAACTTGTAAGAACAAATTCTTAAATACACTGAGAATAATAGGAGTATTTTTTTTTTTTCAGTCAAAAAAGTCAACGAAACTTATTTAATATTTTATGGTTCAAATTCCTTTTTATTAACTGTTTTGATTGATTTTTTTGTTGTAACTCTAGCAATGCTTTAGAAGTATTATGCATCTATAATGAAAATCAAGAAATATGATAATTTGCATCCAAAAATTGAATTGTTGTAACTAATAGCTACCTGTGATATGACACGATGACGAAGTTGATCAGAGGAGTCATCAGAAAGAGCCCCATGTGCATGACCATGTGTCGCATGCGTGTGAAGATGCACATGCCCTTCATGCCCATTTCCTGCATGATTTTCCTTCTCAACATCCGTAGCCTCCACCACCACAACCTCATCACCTTGTTTTTGTGCTCTTTTAAAATGCAATTTTTGAAAAAAAGCAGTCGCATAAGCATCAACCATAAGGGTACCCATAGCAGTGCACATCGCTACGAACCCCGTGAAGGGGAAATCAGCCCAAGGACTATCCCCCAAACAAGGCGATGTTAGGTTTTTGAATGCATCAGGCAAAACATGAATGAACCCGGTGGCTAGTATCACCCCCGCCGCAAAGGCTTTAACGATGAAGAAAACGCTCTTTTCGGGACTCAAAGAAGGGATTATTTTGCCCAAAAGTGGGATACAAACACCAATTACACTGGCAACCAGTATTGACACAAGTGCTGCTATTTTGTAACTTAGTGCATTGGCTTTGTCATGGGATTCATCTGATGATTCATCATCGCACGTGCAGTCCGCCGCAACTAGATTTGGAATTAGAAGAAAATTGATGAGAATAGAAGAAGTTAGTACAAGTTGGAGGCTACTTTTCTTAATCCTAGTACTCATGGTAGGCACAAACTAGTGGATACTGGCACAGAAACCTAAATAGATTTATGTATTTATATAGAGAGAGTATATTGTATTGACTAGGTTTTAAAATTTGGGATTCCCTGAAAAGTTGGATAGAGGTTCAAGATATACGAATGCATATACACTAGTTGTAAATCATGATGTCGTCACCGTTTTAGAGTTTTGAGCCAATCCTTCAGTTTTGACTACTAGTAGTGGGGCAAAATGTCGACATAATGTGTTAACAAGTAGTTGGAAAATTCATTTGTTAAATTGTTTGCTATAGAAGTCTACGCAGGGAAGGGAAAATAATGCCATTGTGTCGCAATAGCGTTTTAAAAGTGTAGGGACGCGGACAGCGACGGATACGAGAAAGAAGGTTAAGAATTGATCCAAAATAATAAATTATATTATTAAATAAATACTATATTTTTTAAAACAAAACTATTAATGTACAATAAAAAATATCTGTCCATAAATAGTACTTCATCCGTCCACTTTAAATTGACGCTTTAGAATATTGCACACTTATTAAGAAGGTGATTAAAACACATAAATTTCTATAGAAGTAAATGTACAATAACAAAATTATCCTTATAGTTTTTTGTGCAATAATAATTGTAAGAGATAAAAAGAGAGTGTATGTATGGATAAAACTGGAAAAAGATTGTAAATGTTTCATTGAAAATCTAAAATGACAAATAATAGTAGACAAATAAATTTTCTAGAAAGACAAATAAAAGTGGACGGGGGATTACATAATATATACTTCCTTATTTTTTTTTAATTGTTTAATTTAGAGATGTGTGTTTTTCTTTTTAATTGTTCATTTCAAATTTTAAGACAAACTTTATTATTTTCTTCCTCTTTTACCCTTATTTAATACTCATTATCTCTAATAACTAAGGAGAGATAATAACAAAGAAGTAAATGACAATTTAGTAAAACATATATACATTTTGTTAACTTTAATGTTATACCAATCGTTACCTAAATTCCCACGCGCATTTAAAACTTGACAATTAAAAAAAACCGAGGGAGTAATATGTAATATGCACAACATATATTACATGTTGTGCATAATATATATTGCATGTGGTAACATCATCTTTCCTTATAATATGTGATATATATATATGTGTTGTACATAACAAGTAATATACGTTTTGCACATTATATAATATATGTTGTGCATACATTATTGGCTATTTTGATATTTTTTTATGAGTTTAATTTTAATCCACTGTCAGTGTAAAATAATTTTACACAGACATCCAATCATGAATTGACACATCATCAAAAGTCTTTAACTCAACCACCCAATAACTAAAAAGTCATACAAATAAATGGATATGATTGACTAACAGTGTACAATTTTTACACTGTCAATGTATCATAATTAAACTCTTTTTTTATTGTGCATATAATAATTTTTTTTTTAAATAAGTACTATTTTAAGAGTTTTAATCTTTTTTTCCGTTATATTTCATGTTTTTTTATATCTTTCTATCTAATAAGATTTATAATCATAGGCTTATAAATAAAGAATATGTCAAATATTTGTTTTAAAATAATGATATTAATAGAATGAGTTTAATTATGACATTGATAATGTAAAAATTTTTACACTGTCAGCCAATTATATACATTAATTTGTGTGACTTTTTAGTTAGTGAGTGGTTAAATTAAAGATTTTTACTGATGTGTCAATTCATGATTGGCTGTTTGTGTAAAATTACTTTACACTAACAGTGAATTGAAATTAATCTCTAATAGAATATCTTGATATTGCAATATTATCATGTAAGAAACTTAATAAATTTAAAAGAAATTAATAAAATTAAACCCGTTAATAAATAAATATTTTTTTAAAAATTTTGATATAGTTTAAATATTTACCTTTAGAAACTCTATAAAGAGATAATTAATTCACAACAAAATATGTTTCAATTGAATCCAAACATCGAAATAAAACATTAATATTATATATATTGAATTATATATTTTATAAATACACTTGTTAAGATAATAAGGTAATAAAAGTAGAAATATGTATACTAAAAAATGTATATTTTTATTTTCTATACAAGAAATTCACTATAATATTTTAAATTTTATTAAATTTATTATTTTAAAATCCTTAACTAGTGATAATGGTTAGCAAAGTTTTTTTTATAATATTATTATAAATTATATAATTTTTTTGAAAAATTGAGGGGCCAGCCCTGCCCGACCCTTCTACATCCGTCTCTTGATATGGATCCAAGAAATTAAAGAGATTAAAATAACAATGTACTGATATTGTTGTGTCTTGTTTCTTCCTTTATATTTTATGCATAATAATTATGGAAAAAATTCTCATTAGGAGCCTCACCTGCCATTCTCAGATACGCGACGTGGGATGACGGATTAGTCGGGACGAAACTCTGGACACTGTGGATAAAAAAAATAATTATTGTAATTGTAATCAAATAAAATAAATTTAAAAATAGTAAAACATCATTTTCTCTCTCCTAGATATTTTCCATTCTCTTGCGCCTTTCTCTATGACTCATGCCATATGTGCACACACTATTACGGAGTAATATTTGGAAAAAACAACAATGGAATGCATGAGATTATATAAAATTTTATATTTAAAATATTAAATAATTAATAAAATTGAAATATTTATAAAAAATTTAAATGAAAATATATTATTTATAAAATTTATTTTTTAAATATAACAAAAAATAAATAATAAAATTATTTTTACATTAATGAATGTAAATAAAATTGAAAGTGTTTAAGAATTATTTATCTCTTACCTATTACTCCCTCCGTGCTCCATCCATCAATAAATGACGTTTTAGACTTTTTACGGTTATTAAGAATGTAATTAAAGCACACAACTTTATATGTAAAAATGATATATAATGACTAAATTGTCCTTTTAGTTTTTTGTGTAATAATTATTATAAGAGATATGAGAGAATGCATGTGAGGATAAATTTGGAAAAAGAATAATAAATACTTTTTTAAAATTCTAAAGTGACAAATAATATTAGACAAGATGATTTTCTAGAAAGACAATTATTTGTAGACGGAGCAGGGAGTATAAAGAGAATGTAAAAAAATAAAACAGTTATTTTTTGTCTTTCCAAATTAATTAAAAAAAACGGATTTTGATTCAGTACTCAGAAATAGTAAGATGTTGTCCTAAGATTTCCGAAATAGTAATCGCGGATCCGTTCCCTCCCACTCTATGTACAAATAGGGTGTCATTCTCATTGAAAAAGGTAAGCTTTCAGTTTAGTTCCCAAACTAGTGCATATACTGACTTAAACTTCAGAGTCCTTTCAGGAAAACACCCTCGACGCCTTGGAGAGGAGTTGCACGAGGAGATCAAAGATCGGCGACAATTCTACCTAGGTGAAAGGTACGGAACATTTTGAATTTGAAATTTTACTTGTATTTAGGTGAAGAATAAAAATTAGAGAGAGAGAACAAAAACAAATTGTATTCACTACAACATTTTAGCTCTAAGGCAACGGCTGAAAAGTGTTGCAAAACTATATTTAAAGCAATTGAAAGACAACATTTTTTAGGCAAAGACAACGATTTTAGGGGGTGAACTATAAAGGCGTTACTTTTAGTCAAAGATAACAATTTCTTTTATAATTGATAGCGACATCTATAAAAAGTGTTGCCTATATTGTATTATAACGCAACACTTTTTTTACTAAATAATAGCAACGCTTTGTTTTCATTATCTTTCACAAAAAAAGAAACAACCAAGAAAACTATTACCTTTTCTTGAATCAAGTAAGCGTTGCTCATCCCAAATCACAAAATCTTTGTCTTTTATTGAATTACAAAACAGTTGCCCTTTCCTAAATTTTAAAATTGTTGCCTTTTCTTGAAAAAAAAAACCGTTGCCTTTTTTATAATTTGTGCAATTTAAAATTTTACTTTTTTTATTAAAAATTAATAAATCTAAATTACATAAAATAAAAATAATCTATATTAAATTAATTGAAATCATTCTAATTAATTAATATACAAATAATGAACATAAGTTGATAAATATCATGGTACAAAATAACATATTAACTGATGAGTTTAAAATAAAATATACATCCGTCATCTAGATAGTTCAAATTGACATAATCCTTAGTCATGATCACTAATTAAGAGCATAAAAAAAATAAATTATATATATAATGCAGCTGCAGCAAAAGTCTTTCTCCTTCTCTTTGGTTGTTAGCAACTAGTCACATAGTCAAAAAGTATAGTGCATAAACAAAACTTGAAGTTCATTGCTCAATCTGCAGCATAAACACAACAAATACAAAGCTCCATCAATATTTAGTAGCAATAATCATTGGAATAATTCAATAAACATTAGAAGTGATAAACTCAAACAAATAATCACTTAGCATAAGATAAAGTTAAGACAATTTACAATAATTCAACACCTCCACACAACTTTGAAACTACAATTTGATTTCCCTAGTTATAATTTGCCAAAATGTTTTGTTATTCCATTTCCAATATGTTTGAATACATATATACACCTCTGATAGATGCGGAGAATAATCATAGAGAAACCAAATCCTAAAAGGCTTGTCTTCCCTTTTGGTGCTTGTTGCCACTACTTGATACATCTAGATATAACACTTCTCAATCACCCTAATAATTAGCACAATCTGAAGGCTGCTTCATTATTCTATATGCTGTCCAAAATATAAAGTCCAGTATACCAATAGACCATATAAATGACAACAATAAAAACTAGCACCAATAACTCAAAATAAAAGCGAAAATTCATACTAAAAATAAAACGATACCTAATCATGTTTTGGAACATGAGTTGATGTAGAGGAAAGCCCAATCGGATCACTTCCACTTTGTTTATCACCTTGAGAAAATTGTTTGGCTCGCATTGCGGAAAGCACATCATCGATGTTCAATGTAGGGTTGCTTTTTTGCATCAAAACACTTACAAGATCATGTAATTCTTGCAACTTCTCATTCGTTTCTTTGAGTTGAGTTTCCAAAGACTCCTTTTCCTTGGCATGTTCTTCTTTTATTCTGTTAATTTCTTTCTCTCTTTTCAAAGAAGTTGCTGTAATTGTTCTACCAAAACACCGAACTCTACCTGGTTTCTCTTTGTCAAATACCGCTTGGAATGCACTCTCAGCACTCTCACCAATATTTTGGTGATCATGAACCTTCTCCTATTATCAAAGATACATGTTGTGTGAACAATTCGAAACAAGGATAAGATCCAGAAAAAAATGACAACAACTCACAATATATATATACAAGAAAACTAACAGTTCATAACCCTATATATACAACAATAAGCTATAACTTTATCACAATTTACTTTCTCAATTTTCTTACCAACATTTGAATTGAATTCTTCACCCCTGTACACAACCACTTACATATATACATATATATGGCAGATATGAGTAGTTTCAATTTGTGGTTGCTCATACATTATGATGTTATGTTATGCCAAAGACATGTAATTTAATGGTATATCGTCATGTGCATTATTAATCTGCAGATCTTTAAACTAATGGATGGAGTAAGTAATGTCTTGCAGTGCCAACACAAGACCAACAGGGTTGCATGGTAATTTTTCAATGCTTTCTATACTAAGCATTAACCTGTAGTAACTAGGCAATTAAATCAAAGTTAGTAAGAGCTCTTATGACTTTTTAAGATTTGTAGTCAAGACCTAAGTCTTTCACCATAGCCTTGGCTTTATTGAAAGAAGAAGGAATATTCAAGTCAGGAATAGCTTCTTTTAATAACTCGGAAGTGAAAGACGCATTGCTCCACCCATGTAAACATTTCAACAAGTATAGTCTAATGGTGAAAGACAATGTGGAGAATCCGTCACAACCAGGGTATAGTTCTTCACTTGCCTTTTCAACCAAGTTATAAAATTTATTTGCATCTTCATTCAGACCTTCATGCACTTCTTCATCTTGTGCGACATCTCTAAATTTATCATTTAGCAAGCCCTCTATATCATCATGTATTTGCACTTCATCTTCTGTCACTGTCGGTGTCCATGCCAATTACATTTTCCCCATGATTGATCCATGTTGTATAACCTTTGACAAATCCATTGCATATCAAATGTTCATAGATCACGTCTTTTCTATACCAATAAAGGTTACAACACTTACTGCATGGACATAGGATTTCCTCCCCTTGAGGATTTCCAATAGAATAAGCAAAATTGAGAAAACTCTTAACACCGTCCATGAATTCTTTCTCGTGCCTCGGGAAATTCATCCAACTCTTGCAACCATCCATCATAAACCTAATTATCCATATAATGATATCGTTAACACCTCATAGAGAAGTTTTATGGAACATCAAATGCTCCGGAATAATATTAGCAACAATTAGCTACCAAAAATTAAAAATAATGCAGGGAACTAAGTTTAGGATCCCTCTACCCTTGTGGCACTAGAATGTTATTCCAGTTTCAATCATTAAACAAGAGTTCAAAAATCTTTGAACCCTCCGACCCTACCACCCACCGAAAAATATATAGCTTCTAGTATACAATAGTTACAATAAGCCTTCTAATATATACCTCTAAACACTCAAGCTTAATATAATAATAATAAAAAAAGTGGCATGCTGCCAAAATTTTCACTTGACTTTCTCCCCCCTCTCTCTATAAAGATTATTATTATTATTATTGAGTATGACAGTGATCAATGGCAGTATGGCACACTCAAAATAGCGTTCCTTATTAATTAATTAATTTTGGAAATTAGTATCCTTTACTAGAATCAATCCACTGGGAATGATAGTAACATGCATGAAAAATGAGAGGAAGAACATGAAATCTGGAAATAAAAATAAGAATAAGATATTATTCCATACTGAGGTAGTTGTGACAAACACTATATATTATATTGCAATCAAGGGAGGCCCATGTTGTGGAAGATTGAATCAATGAATGAATGAACGAACGTGTGGCATTTTTACTATGACCTATGAGTGCTCTGCAATATGCAATATGCAATATGCCCACATATACATATATATAATCACGGTTTAAACCAAGTAGCAGATCATAATAAATTAAGTTGATTCTTCTCTCTAACACACTAAAACAAAGTTATGTATGTATGCATATATCTGATAGGGGAAAAGGGTTGCAACGATGGGAAGGTAGAAAGGAACATTCCCCAAATCAGAACTTTTATTCTTGTAATTTTTTTTTTCAATAGTTCCCCTGTCTAACAAATAATGATTATACCTATATGTTAGACCTTCTATTCAAATAATTAATTAAAACTATAAAGTATGGCTAGCAAATACATGGAATAAATATTATTATAAACAACTACTATTATAAATTAGATAGAGGTTCATATAATATAACACAGTAGCAGTACCAAAATAAAACAAAACCAATTCCAAAATACCAATTCCTGAGAAAAGAATAAAACAAAACCAAGTAGAAGTACCAATTCAATCAAGTAGCAGTACCGTAAGTAACAGAACCAATTACAAGTACCAACAAGTTTCATAACATTTTACAAACACTCACATAAAAGATTCAGAATCAAAATTTATGAAACCTAGAAAATCAACTAACAGTACCAAGTAGTTAAGAACCAGAAAGTAGCAGTACCTTCAAAACCAAGTGGAGCACTGAGTGGAAGTGAAGACAGTGGCGCACAGCCAAGGCCAGGTGTGGGTGAGGGAGCACAATCAACGGACTCGGTGGAGGTGAAGAGAGGGAAAGTCGCGCGTTGTGGAAGTGTATGGAATCGGTGGAGGTGACAAGATGTTGAGGTTGCTCGTCGTACAGTGGCGGAGTGGATGGAGGCGGAGTCGCGCGCGCGGTCTGTGGGGGCAGTGTGAGCACAGTTCGCGGTTCTCGAGTGGAGGTGGATGGGCGATGGGACTTAGGGTCCGGTGCATTACCGAAGATTACCGGTAATCTAGGTTACCTTATAGATAGATTACCTTCAATTAAATTACCGGTAATCCACATTACCTTGTTTGGTATATACAAATAAGATTACCGGTAATTCGTATTACCTTGTTTGGTATATTATCCACATTACAAGGTAATCTATATATATTACTATAATATCCTCTAAATAATTATAAAATGAATTAATCAAATATAATTATATTATATATATTATTAAAATATGTAAAATACATATAAAATGAATTAATCAAATATAATTATATTTTAAATTTAATATTAATATTTTCAGTTTTGATATTAATATAATTATTTACTAAAAATAAAAATCCATTAAAATAATTATAATATTTTTGTAAAGAGTGCAACATAGAAAAAACAAATATAACGCAATAAATTTAAAAAAAATACCAACAAGAAAGGCTACGTGGGTTTTTGAGATAAATTAGGATTTGTGTTAGAAAATTATAAAATGTTAGAGGGGTAATGTTGTAATAAAATAAATTAGAAGATTACTTAGGGGTGGTAATCCAGATTGCCACCTGATACGGAAGGTAATCCACATTACCACTTTGGAGGTTACCAATATCTTTATCAAAACAAACGAATCAATCTGGATTACCAGGTAATTTAATTGCAAGATCACCAGTAATCTATGCAGATTACCTCATACCAAACGCCCTCTTAGTGGGGTTTGGGTGGGTTAAGAAATTGGGGAAATGTATATGATACGGTCTTTGAAATAAAAAAAAATACATTTAAATTGATATAGAATTTAATTCAATTTCATTATTTTCACTCAAAATTAAATCAGACAAATTTTATTTTGATCTGCAATTAAATTTTATTGACACTTTACTTACAACGAGATCAAAATTACCCTTTTACTAAACATCATCTCTGCCTTCTTATTCACACATTTCAAAGAACAACGTAGTCTATTAAAAAAATTCAATTCATTTTATAAACATTCCAAATATTAAAATTTAATATAATTTTATAATTTTATTAATATATTTCAAACACTGAAATTCTATTCAATTCTATCCAAAATTCAATTCTTCATAAAATTCAATTCAAGTTCATCTTACTAAAGGTTTTCAAAGAGTATGTTAGAGTAATATAAGTTGCAAAAGGGTGAAATACTTAAATGTGATTTTGAGGATTTGAGTGGAAAAATTTTAAATGTCGCATTTTTTTCTTATAAATTATTTATGACAACGGTTTTGACTCATTATTTATACATTTTTAAAAGATTTTACTTTAAACATGTTATTTTTGCCGAAGAATCGTTGCCATATTACAAATAATATAGCAATTTGTATAGATCGTTACCTTTTCTGGATAAAACAAGGTTTTTATCTATTACTTTAAAGATCATTGTCTATAGTCTAAATTTCTAAAATCATTGCATAAAATGATAATAGACAACACTTTCAAACCGGAAATTCTATTTGTACAATGCATTATACATACAACGTATTGTACAACGTATCTACATGTCACTTACATGGAAGGAACGCTAACCCACTCACGCACTGCTTTGTTTACTTCCGTTTTCTCTCTTCTCTTCATCTTTTTCTTTGATTCTTTTTTCTATCATTCTAATTCTCTTTCTTCTTTCTCCATATTATTTTTATTTTTATTCCACTTTTAATCAACATACTGCACTTTTTTTTTACATCAAACTCTATTTCTTCTTGTTCATTATTACAAAATCAATAACCTTATCTATTTTTAGCATCAATCCAACTTTTTTTTTAGTCTATAATGAAAGAATTCATATTTTCATTTTTCCACAAGTTCATTATATCTATGAGTTTATAAATAAACAATATTATTCATACATAAAAATAATTGTTTCTAAAATGAACACATATATATTGATCAAATGAACACATTGTATAATATTAAATGAACACATACATACATAATTACAGAACACATTTCTTTACACAAATTTGTTTGTTTTTGTTCAGATTCACAATATGAAGTGAACACATACATATTCAGTATCGAACACATTTATACGGTGAATCTGAACACAATCATAGACTATTACTGAACACATTCACATATATTAGTTTATTTATATTTTTTGCTCTACATTTTATGCTTCAGTTACGTACAATATAATATGTGTGACATTAATGAAGATGAGATTCCTAAACTTGATATATAAAGTAAGCACATATTTATACTGTAACTAAACACATAATACAATGCAAAGTGAACACATCCATATACATTGCACACACAGAGCGCCTGACTTCCTTCAGGGCGCCTAGCGCCAGACATGAATTCAGTGGGCGCCTGACTTTGGACATGATTCAATTGTTTTTTAAATGTGTTCATTTGCTATTGAAATATGTGTTCATTTTATGTGTAGAAATGTGTTCGCTTACGTGCGTACTGTACACGTGCGCGTCCGTGAGAGTAGGTATACAAAACGCGCACTTTTCAATCTTGTTGCCTAATTTTCGCACTGTACGTTGTTTTATACGTTGTATGTATTTTATGTTGTACACCTAGCAAGACTCCTTTCAAACTGTTTTCTTAAATAAGTGTTGCCTTAGAATAAAAATATTGTAGTAATTTATATTTAAATTTAAAAGTAAGATAATATTAAGATTAAAATATCCTAATCTTTATTTAAAATTTGTCAAGAATTTTGGATAAAATATATGCTAGGATATAGGCGAGGAAGAAAGGAGAGCATAAGAAGGAGGAAAATTATTATCTTTTATTTTATTTTGAGCTTAATTATGATGTGTTGTTAATATAAATTTTTTTGCCTATTAGCCAATTATATTCATTGAATTTTAAAATTTTTTTAATTATTGGATAATTAATTTAAAGATTTTTACTAATATGTCAATCTATGATTGTTTACACTAAGTAGATTAAAATTAAACTCTTTTATTTTTTTAACATCATTTGATATTAAGATAAAAATACCATTTCACGCCAAAAAAAGAAGAAGATAAAACTATCATTTATAAATTTTTTTTCCTTATCCAAATAAACCATAAATCTCTCTCAAAATCACTAGATCCTCACCTAAACTCATCCCTGACTAGAAAATAATGCAATATTTCAATTTATTCATTAAATATAAAGTAACTTATACAAATTATATCATTTTAAAGTTTTTTAATTGAATAATTTTTTTTTAATCTTCTTAAGTAAAGCCAAGATTAATTATTTTCAGGTAGAGAAGAGGCGAGATCGCTCACTGACAAAAATAATAAAAATTAAAAAAAAAAAACCAATAAAGGATTATAAAGTTGACAAAAAAAAATTAAATAATAATTCTTCTTCGTCTTCTTCTTCTTTCTCTTCACTGGATCTAAAGAGCACTCTCAGTTCCCAAACGTGCTTCAGATTCGTGAGTTCCTTTTCTCTTCTTCTCATCCATCTCCCTCTTGTTTTCATTCCTCTAATCTATTTTTTTCACGTTTTTATTTATGTTCTGTTGACATATCACTGTAACTGGATGGATCTATGACCTAATTTTGAATTCTAGGTTTCTCGATTTTGGTCTCTATCTGAAATTATCTATTTGCACGCGTAAATATCACACTTATTAATTCATTCTCCTATTATTTCCCATTTGATTAGGGGTATATGAAGCTAAGCTTCATTCTTTGGCTTAAACCGTGGTTTCAGTGACTGGAACATGGAATATTTGAAATTAGAAACCTTAGAGTTAGAATTCTGTTAGAAGGAGATGATTTTCTGATGGGGTTAGCATTTTCCACTCCAGTTATGGTGTCTGAATGACGATTTAGTTTAGACTTTTTGTAGAGCAGTTAAGAGTTTATTGTCTATTTGTGTGATTTTTTATAAGTAGCAAATATGCAATTCATATGATGAGGAAAATATTTTTTTTGAAAAAAAAACTGAGATTTAATCTCAGTCTTTGATTAGCTTTCAAAATTAAATGGTGCATGAAGAAGTTTGGCAAGTTCTCTGATCCATCACTTGATCTCAGTTCTTGTTGACTGTTACTCAGATCCTGATTACATTTTGAGTTGATCATCTACAAGACGTATGTTTCAATTTTATATATATTATTGGAAAAAGTTAATCGTGAATACACATTAGCATTCGTTACTACATGTTTAGCTCCATTGAAGTTATATTGTGAAACTGAATGATTATAATTTATAAAGACGGTAGAAAACAAATGGGGAAATGTGTTCTAGTTTCATCAAGTGTCTTGTGATCTCTATTGTTGTGTACTTATAATGATTATAAGTACACAATGACATAATGTTACTCTGTGTTTGCACTATGCATGACTTTCCTATTTTTCGAATCTGCAGTTGTTATTTTTGGAACTGAGACATACTTGAAGGGAATCTTCTGACTTCCATGCTTGGCCAGGTAGAGTCATCCCACAATCTTGTTGTAGGACACTAAAGTTTTTACTTTATTATGGAATTTAATGATAGCTCACTTAGCATATCGGAAAACCCAAGTTCTTGACATTCTGTTATTGCACTGAATTTTATATCTACTACCAAATCAGTTTGACCAGTTTATGTTTGACATCGAAACATTAATGACAAGTCTCAACTTGCTGTTGGTTCTTTTGCCCATTGCATTTTCTTAATGTGTGATGTGTGCATTTTACTGATCATTACAGAGGGATGCGGATATGATATAAGTAGTTACATGTAGATTACTTCTTTCACTCTGTCTTTTTGAAGAATTTTGTTCCTTCAAAGCTTTTTGTTTCTGCACTTCAGCTTTTTAAGTTCTTCACTACACTTCGGCAGTAAGTTGTCTTAGTTTGTTGGCCAAGCGCTGTGATGGTTAAATTGAATTGATATATCTATAATTCTATATTTACTATTTCAAGATTATGATGTAGGGGTTATGAACTAACTAGTATATTGTTGTGCACGGAGTTGCTTCTGCTCATACTTTCCTCCCCCCCTCCGCCCCCCTTTTTTTGTTGGATTGTTAAAGGCTATTATTCATTTTTTCTTTTCTCTGATGAGGACTCATATACCTATAATAGCTTGAATTGTAAAAATCATTCATCTTATGCCAACAGTATAATGTATGGTTTGATGTATTTATACAGGCTTTGGAAGTTTAAAACAACACTTCAGATCTGATCAACATCTAAGTTTGATATCTCTCATTCGTTAAAAGATTTTCCTTCTCTGCCATGGCTTATCCCTTCTCAGATTTCAAGTACTCTGATGGTCTCACCGTGGTAGGAATCTCCTTCTGCACAGCTATTGTCTGTGAGGCCATCTCATGGGTTCTTATCTACCGCACCAATTCTTACAAGAACCTTAGGTCCTCAATCGATAAAGCCTCCAAGAAGCTTGAGACCATGAAGACAGACACCAACAAAATCAACGTCAAGAAGTCTAAGACGAAGAAAATTGACCGGGTTGAGACTAGCCTGAAAGAGTCCAGTCGCGACTTGTCTCTCTTCAAATTCAAGTCCGGGGGTGTGGTGGCTCTGGTTCTCTTTGTCGTCTTTGGGTTGCTGAACTCGCTTTTCGAAGGCAAGGTGGTTGCCAAGTTGCCCTTTAAGCCTTTTGCGCTTGTTATGAAGATGAGCCATCGCGGGCTGCAGGGTAATGACCCCACTGATTGCTCCATGGCATTTCTATACTTCTTGTGTTCCATTAGCATCAGAACAAATTTGCAGAAGTTCTTGGGTTTCGCACCACCAAGGGGTGCAAGTGCCGGCCTCTTCCCCATGCCTGATCCGAAGACAAGTTGATTGGGTTTAGTGTTATATTTAAATTTTTTATCCCTTTATCTCCAGGTTGAAGATAATTTGGAACTGCGTAACTTTAGTAATTTATGTGTTGGTTCTCTTGGGGAAACCAGCTCGATTTTAATTGTTACAACTGGTACCGAAAGTGGCAAACTTAAGTTTTATGATCGCGATTTACTCGTTTTGGTTTATGTGCAATAAAGACTAAAGAATACCTTTAGCTATGTTACTATAGAGAGAGGGGGTTTCTTCTCTTTAGTGCATTTTTCTTTTTAACCAAAAAAGAAAAAAATGAGAAGTCCAGTGCTGTGTTTTCACAATCTGATACATGAGAGAAGAAGATAACCATCGTTATTAATTTGTTAAGAATTCCGTGTCATTTTTATCCTCATTATTGAACTGTTCCAGTTTTCTAAATGCAGCTTTTCACAAGTTTTAATAGCTCCACTTATCTGCATGTGTTACACTTCAACTTTTATTAAATTTTATTAAATTCTAATTAAACGAAATTAAAAGATAATTGTTTTATGTGCAAAGTATTTAAGAGTGTTTTAATCATGTATGAATGCTGGTATGCTATATGTAAAGTTATTGCATGAGTTAGAACGTTTTTAAGGTGTTTAGCGGCTTTCACGGATTTCAAATATGGGCATTTTTAATAGGGTTGCACGGAGTGAGTTATTAGTTTTGATTATTACGTTTTGACCCCAACCACGTGTTTTTAATATTGCGGATAGGTCCCTCTGTGCATAAATACTAGAAAACACTATCTAAACTATCTCTAACCCTCATTTGAATACTTATGCTTCCACCATTCCTTCTCATACTCAGAGTTCAAAAACCATAGTTATTCCACACCACTTATCTCACCCATAACATTGCCCGATCTCGAATAGAACCACAAATTCTTAATCTTCTCATCGAATTCTATCATTCTACCGATTACATTTCTTTCTAAGGGATCGTTCTCCAAAATCCTACCATTTGTGGGACTCGCACTACAACATTTTAGGCCTATTGTCACGTTTGAAAACTGTGACCATAGGTGCTAAAAACCGTGACATTAGACCTATAGTCACGGTTTTTGGGTTTAAGTCACGGTTTCCAAACCGTGAACAATACCCTCGTGGCTATAGGTCTATGGTCACGGTTATTGAAACAATAGTCACGGTTGGTTGATTTTTAGTTGAAAAACGTGACAATAGATCTATGGTCACGTTTTCCCCCTACAATTTTAGGTCACGGTTTCAAACCGTGACAATAGAGAGCTATGGTCACGATTTCTAACTGTGACAATAGATTGCTATGGTCACAGTTTCAAACTGTGACAATAAAAGGCTATGGTCACACTTTCTAACCGTGACAATAAAAGACTATGGTCACAGTTTCAAACCGTGACCATAGAGAGCTATGGTCACAGTTTGTAATCGTGACAATAGGGAGCTATGATCACAGTTTCAAACCGTGACAATAGAGAGCTATGGTCACAGTTTGCTATGGTCACTGTTTTTAAATGTGACAATTTATAGCTATAGTCACCTTTATATACCTTAAAAAGGTGGTCTTTGATGTATGTATTCACCTATATATTACTTGTATCAAACACTAATTTATAATAGGAGTAAAATTCAACTAATTAATAATCAATTAGGCGAAAATTAAATATATAATAAACTCTCATTACATTATATTCTAGAAATTGTATTTGCAACAAAAATATAGAAACATAATTCAAAAGTACGTAACCAAAAAACTATCTATATAGTCTTAGGTATCCAAAACATAATTCAAAATACATGAATTGTATTTAACATCATATCCTAGAATATAATCTTCACATCAAATACCATAAGAATTGCATTCTTTAACATCATATATCCTGCACATAAAGAAATAAAAAATGAATTAGATGAAATGATTAGCTAGTACATATTCATAGCCATAATCATATTATAAAGCAATATTTAATAATGCATCCACCTAATAATAAACTATGTATAAACCAAATGTTGTAGGGGGTGCTAACTGGTTGTTTCTCCTATAGAAGTGTTTGATACATTAAAGGGAGCATAATTTAGTTATAAATTACTGAGCAATGGTTGAAGGGAGCAACTATATATTATATACTTACTTCCAGAGTGGTTGGCACATGACTCGATCCGGATGAAGGAGGAATATTTTGTCGTGCCTCATTTGGTGCGCTACTTGCATCAGGTGGAGATTGTTGGGCTGCTTCTATCATAGCTTGCACTTGATCTGCACTCAAATCTGGATTAACCTGTTGCAACAACACTTTAACCAAATTTGTTAAACCATCCATCTTATTATTCACATGGTGAACTTCATCTTGCAACTGTGCAACTTCTTGTTTATGTTCTTGTTTTATTTGATTGATTTCCTTTTCTTTTTTAGAGAGGTCTTTGTAACAGTTCGACCATAGCAACGAACTCGTCCAGGTCGCTCCTTTCCAAAAAGTGATTGGAATGCTTCATCATCACTGTGTCTTGCATCCTTGAGATTCTGAAGATGATCCTATTAACACAAATATTTATAATCAGACGGTTTGCCAAGCTATCTATAATCTTAATTACGTACTAAACAAAAAGAATAATATGACCCTCAATATACATTGGTGAGTAAAACTAACAAGTTAATGACAATTCAAAGCCACTGGATAATTTATGTTGATGCAGAATTAATAATAAGAAATTTAATTAGTAATCATCAATCACAATCGAAAACGTGAAAATTCAGTAAAAGTACACTCTAGGTGGGACTACTATTTCTTGCAGTTGTTGGTGGAGGAACAAGAAAGGAAACTACTACACCGTCAACAGAGTCAGCAGAAATAGTAGTGAAACAGAATCATTATGTGGAGGGAAGAGGTAATACTAATAATAATAATCATGTGGAAAGTGCATAATTGGATTACTATAACTACATGAGCAAAAGAAGAGTTTCAAAGGGTTAAACTTACAATCATCTCTTGTGTTTGAGAATCGTTTGTCTCTCCGAGTAGCAATGAACATTTCACATTGTGATGGATCTTCATTGTTTTCATTGTTTGCACGCTATATAAAGAAACCAATAAACATGACTATGTCAACACCAAAAACACATAAAAGAGCATAAAAATATGATTGCAAAGTATAAGTATTATACCAATTCCATGCGTACTAATTCAAAACTGACAGGGCTCATTCTATGATTCCACTTTTGCTTGCTTCTATTTTCAGCATTCTTGCTTGATATGACCTGCATTCTCTTGTAAATGTGAGAATCATTCTTGCTAGATTTTATTATTCCAAAGTTAATGAAAATCTTACTTTGTTTACATCAAGATTCCAATATCGAATCAACTTTCGAAAATGGACTTCTGGAATAGACAAGGGACGATTTTTTAGCATCTCTCTGAATGAATTATATGGCTTAAAATGTTGCTGCTTAATGCGTTTCTTAAATTGCTTCCATGCCTCAGCAATGGTGGCGAACACCCAAGGCTCTCCATTGTTTGGAATTGTATACTTAGACTAAGAAACACAAAATAAACAAATATTTTGTTTGTAATTACTCACTTAAAATTTAATAAAAAAACATATATTCTAATGCTGAAAAAGAGAAGAATTCACTTACTTTAGCATAAGTCAACAATGCAGTTCTACTTGTCTCAGACACAGCTTGCCAACTAGTATATAATAATGTAACCAATGAAGTATTTCTTGCAAGTGTGCCCAAGAAGCGACTAAACTTTAGAACCTTTGCCTTTGTTGGACCTATTGGTTTTCCATTGTCCCAAAGTATTTGTATTTGCCCCTCCATAGCATGAATATCTTTGAGTTGAGTGGGACCACGAGTCTTTTTCTTTGTTGTACCTATTTCAAATATAACAGCCCAAAATTTGTTAAAAATAAAGTGAAAACTAAGAAACAATTGATAAAATTAAAATAAGGATAAGTTATGTTTACTATTATCATCATTGATGTTGTCACCATCATAATCGTATTCAAATTCAGCATCATCTTCATCCACCTGGATCCCGTATTGTGTGAAAAAATCATCTAAACTCAGTGCCGGGATAAGAGTTTTATCCTTATCATTTGACATGTCATCAGGGATATCCAATAGAGTGCCAACTATACTATCAACAATGTTTTTCTCTATATGCATGACATCAAGGTTGTGCCTAATCAAATTATTTTGCCAATAAGGTAACTCAAAAAATATTGACCTCTTTTTCCATGGGCCTTGTTTTTTGTTTTGTGTCTTCCCAAAAGTGGTATCTATTGATTTTAGCTTATCAATGATCTCTGCACCTGTCAACAACTGTGGTGGCAACCTGAACTCAGGTTTTCCATTAAAAAATTTCTTGTTAGATCTCCATGGATGATCCACTGCCAAAAACTTTCTATGATCCATGTAAACTGTCTTGCGACTATGTTTCAAATAGCAAGAAGAAGTATCATAATTACAACAAGGGCAAGCCAATTTCCCTTTTGTACTCCAACCTGACAACATAGCATATGCAGGAAAGTCATTGATTGTCCAAAGAAGAGCTGCATGCATTTGAAAAGTTTCCTTTTTGTAAGCATCATATGTCTCTATCCCAGACACCCATAGCACCTTTAGCTCTTCTATCAATGGTTGCAGATAAATATCGATGTCATTTCCTGGAGATTGGGGTCCAGGTATGAGCAAAGAAAGCATGCAATACTCTGGCTTCATCGACATCCAAGGGGGCAAATTGTATACCATCAAGACAACTGGCCATGTGCTATGAGACACATTCATATTTCGAAAGGGATTGAATCCGTCACTTGCTAAACCTAGTCTTATATTGCGAAGGTCTTTTGCAAAAAACGAGTGACAATTGTCGAAGTCCTTCCATGATTGGCCATCAGCAGGATGTCTTAGCTTCCCATCTTTCAAACGTTGCTCATCATGCCACCTCAATGCCTCTGCTGTCATTGAGCACATAAAAAGTCTTTTGAGCCTAGGAATTAACGGAAAATATCTTAGACTTTTCGCAGCAACCTTACGAGAATTCTCCAAAGGCTCAACATCATCATTATCCATAACTTGATCAATATATCGAGAGACCCCACAAACATAGCAAGAAGAGTCATTTTTATACTCATTCCGATACAACATGCAGTCATTAGGACATGCATCGATCTTTTCATAGTCAAGACCTAGGTCTTTAACCATGTTCTTAGTTTTATGAAAAGAGGTCGGGATGTTCAAATCAGGCATAGCTTCTTTCAATAATTCCAGCAGAGAAGTAAAAGATGCATTGCTCCATCCATGTAGACACTTCAAGAAGTAGAGACGAATGATAAAAGATAATCTTGAAAATCCACTAGTACAACCTGAATATAATTCCTGACTTGCTTCGTCTATCAACTTATAAAATCTTTTCGCCTCTTCATTCGGTCCTTTATTCCCCTCTTCCACTTGTGGCATATCTCTAAATACATCATGTAACAACCCAGCAATGTCATCGTAGTTGCCTCCTTGATCCATGCAACTATCTACATCCACTGAGATTATTGGTTCCCCATGATTAATCCATCTTTTATAACCGTTCACAAATCCGTGGACAATTAGATGTTGATGCACATCGTCCCGTCGAAGCCAATAGTTGTTGCAACACTTTGCACACGGACATTGGATTTCTTTTCCTTGAGGTTTTCCAAATGAGAAGGCAAAGTCTAAAAAACTTTTAACACCTCTATACTTATGCTCAAACCGTGGTGAATCCATCCAATCTTTGGATGGAACACGAATAGGCCTAATAATTTCAATAAATACATGTATTCAACATCAAAAACATTCATAATCTTTTAATTAAGGTATGTCTAGTACACTATGTTGACTAACAAAGATTTAATGTTTTAATTGAACAATAGCTATTTAATTCACAAATTGGATAATTAACTTACTGCTTAGTCCCTTGATCATGAGGCGCCATCAAAATGTCCTAGTTCTTAGCTCCAGACTGTAAAATCATGAAAAACATATACATAATTAAATTTTATTGTTTTAATTTTTTTTTCTACGCCTTCCATGAATTCTAATAAATATAAAAGGGAAAACAAAAATCAAATGGATGAATATTCAGTGCAATAATATATTTAGCTTATCAGTTACATCTAAACTTACTAGAAGACTATATATATATATATATATTAAACAACATGAATCACTTCTACTGATCAATTATTTAATCAATTTCGACAAGAAGCTAGTATATAGTCCGCTGTGGAGTGTGGACCAAATGCATTGACCAAAAGAGAATGCATTTAAGGGAATAGTACAACATATATAGTAGTTCTTTTAAGGGAATAGTACAACATATATAGTACTTAACATGAGCTTAACATCTAAATAATTGAACAAAAAAAATTCAATTCACAAATTCAATTGGTTTTTCCTTGCCCTTATTTATGGTGATCAGTTTTATGGAACTTATTTATCTTTCCAGCACACAAATTAAAAGAGAAGGGTGGCGCAAGCAACTAATAATCCACCATATATATATATATATGAATGATAATAATACAAAAAAAGAAGAAGGAATTAAAACCAAGAAACTAATTAAAGAATCATTAATTTTTGTTTACAAGGTCAGCAAGTGAAATAACAGCACAATAACAATGAAAGAATGTCAATACTGAAGAATGACGAGTGATTGTTCTAAGGTGAGAGAGATATCAGGTTAATCAAATTAATTAAAAAAAGAATAAGACATGTGACATACATATATAATGAATAATACATGAATTATTACAAACCATTTTCACTCTACATATAAAATTACTATAAGACAAAGTCGGGTTCAGTTTTCAGGAACATGGCAGAGAGAATATCATCAAATATATATGTAAAATGGTATCAGGCTGTTGGAGAAGAAAGCAAAATGCAGAGGAAACCAGAGAGCAGAAGCAAGAAAACTCAGAACTTTTATTAAGCTAATTCTTGATCAGCATGAAAGTGAGATTACAAGTACAACTCAATGAAAAGCATGAAAGCTAAATATATACAAGGCTAAAAAGAGTTAGTTACTAACTAACTGATGATAAGATGATAATAGAAGTCCTAAGAGAAGATATAACAGAGCATAAACTAAACAAAGTATAAAACTTGTATAATAGGTAATATTAGGTAACATTATACTGATATGTTCCATCAAAATTACTATAACCAAACCAAATAAAAAATAAAACTAAAATTGAATTCTTTTAGAACAAGGAACATGGCGTGGGAACAAAAAGCCAAGGTTCTACAATTGCATCACTAGTATCAGTGAAATTCAAATAAGACCAAAAAAATACTGTTATAATTGCAACATTGATATGCCACCATATCCTATATAACCCATAATAACTAATGAATCATAAAATACAGGGTCTTTGGGAGTTTGTGCTACCCTTGTTCTTGTAGTTTATGTGTGGATCATAATCATTATTAGGGGCATGATAAACATATATCCACCTATCACCGACTAATAGTTCTTGATAATTTTAGAATTCAAATTGTATCTTGAGTTCTATCAAGGATACATAAGGGACATATATAGTTTGAAATATTTTTTCAAATTTCTTCAACAGTTTTGAACTTAAATCCCACTTTAATTTCACTATATATATATATATATATATATAACCTAGCCCTTCCTGGCTTGAAGGGACATTGAAATTGATGAACAGAGTATATATATCCTTACACAGGAGGTTCCTATACTTGTATAAGTTGCTAATAGTTAACTCATTATACAAATACTACTCAAACTAATCAAACAACATGTTATAGTAAATAAAATAATTGAAATCAGGAACAAATTTCTTTTCAAAAGAGAAAAGGTTTACCATCAATGTCTCAAAATCAAACACGGCAGTGGCAGTTTCAAACAACAGCAATTGAAGCTCACAAAAGATCAGTGGCAGCAGCAGGCAATAGAGCCACGGAGCAAGACGCGACACCAAGGCGAGGAACGGTTGCAGTAGTGGCGAGACACCAGCTCTCGAGGAACGACAGCAAATGACGGAGCGAGGCACGACGTACGAGGAACGACACCAGCAGCTCGATCGAGGAACCACAAAAGAGCCACCGAGCGGTTGCAACTCGAGGAACGCAGCAAATGGCAGAGCGAGGCACGAACAGCAGTGGCGCGACACCAGCTCTGCCGAGGAACGACAGCAAAGCCAAGAACGGTTGCAGCTCGAGGAACGATAGTAGACCCACGGAGCGGTTGCAACTCGAGGAACGACAGCAAAAGTAGCAAATGGCGGAGCGAGTCACGACGTGGTGGAGGGCAGTGAGGATGGAAGCGCTGTGCGGCGTGGTGGAGGGCAGTGAGGATGGAGGCGCTGTGCGGTTAGGGCTGCTCTTTAGGGGTTTGGTAATTTGTTATTGGAGAAGAATGTTAGGGATTTGGTTCAAGTTTTAATTTTGGCTAGATAATTGCAGGTTACATCATTCATTTTTAATTTCTAATTGGTATCAGAGTAGAGTATGATGGTGGAAGACAAATAATAGAGGGAAATTTTTAGGTCACGGTTAATATGCACATTAAGTCACTCTTTTTAGTTATTATTTTTAGTAAATTTGTTATCATATTTAATAAAGGTGACATTTGAGCTAAAAACCGTGACATATTCTTTATTTCAATAGTCACGGTTGCAAAGTGTGATCAGTGATATCTATTGTCACGGTTCAATGAATTTCCGTGGCTAAAACTGTTTATATGAAGTCACACTTGAAAACCGTGACAATAGGTGGATTTAGGTCACGGTTTTCAAACGTGACATAAAAAACTGTGACTTAAAGCCTAAAATGTTGTAGTGTCGTGAGAGAGAGAGCAGTCATGATACACATAAAGAAAGGGTGTTCTAGCATAGGTTTGAAGGTCTTCAAGATGTATGAGTTTAGAATATGCCATGTTTATGTGTTGTATGTGAATTCTACCGATTGATTTGTGAAAAACCTTATTTTACCGTTAGCGTTTACGAGATAATCGTATTTTATGTGTTTTACCGATTGAGCATCCTGCAGATTATGTGATCCTTGGATAAGAAGGCAAAGAGTGTACAAATTGAAGAAGACACTCTATGGTTTGAAATAGGCACTGAGAGCATGGTTGTCAAAGATGTCTATTTGGACATACTTTGTAAATTAAATCTGTTGGGTCTAGTGATATTCTCATTGTGTGACTTTAAGTTGATGATTTGATTTTCACAGGAAATAATTTGAAGATGATTGCAAAATTTTGGGAGGGCAATGTGAACATTTTGAAATGTCAAATTTGGGATTAATATTATATTTTACTTTCTTGGAATTCAAGTTGTCCAACATGAACATGATCTTTTCATTTCTCAAAAGAAATATGCTAATGATATTTTGAAAATGTTCCAAATACATAATTCAAAGGCGGTCTCTACTCTAGTTGAAGAAAAGTTAAAATTGATAAGAGAAGATGAAGGAAGAGTCGTGAATCCTACTCATTACAAGAGTTTGATTAAGAGTCTAAGATACTTGACAACAATCAGTCCAGACATTTTTTGTTTTTGGAGTTGATTTTCTAGGTAGGTCTATGGAGGAGCCTCACACGTCATTTATAAGATGCTAAAAGAGTACTTCGCTACATCAAAGACACCATAAATGATGGAGTTTTTTATGGTGATATCAATGATGTTAGAGTTGCTGGATACACAAATAGTGATTGGGCAGGTGACATTAAAACAAGAAAAACTATTTCATGCTATGTTTTTTTCATATTAGAATTGACACAGTATCTTGGTCTTCGAAGAAGCAACTTGTTGTTGCACTCTCCGTGGCTGAAGCAAAATACATTGCAGTAGTCAGTTGAGCTATGAATGAAAAGAATTCTTGAAACGTTGAAGCATAAGCAAGATGCATGCTCGTACAAAAATATTTTGGGACAACAAGTATGTTATTGCACTTTGCAAAAATTCAATGTTCCATAGGAGATCCAAGCATATAGACATTCGATTCCACAATATCAGTGAATTGGTAGTTGAGAAAGAAGTGTTTATTTATTATTGTCCATAGGAGAAAGAAGTGTTGAGATCAAATGGGCAGTTGGAGAGTCATTTGTGGTTTGGTTGATCTCAAATTTGGAAAACAAGATTGGGGCTTCTTGATCTTTATTCCGTATGATTTGCTCATCCAGTTCTTTTTCAAAATTTTCAAATTCGATCTTTGGAGTCAAAGAATCTTCATTGAGTGGAAGAAATGGTGTAGGTGCCTCCACTACTTTTGGTTGCTCTATGGAAATACTCTTTATCATGCTTGAATTAGAATAAGAGGAAGAAAATGTTTTTCTTGTATTCTTCGAAACATGTCCCCTTCTATCCATATCTCTGAATACTTTGTCAAATGCAGTATAAACGATCTGATCTATCTGATCAAGTAATTTCTGGAATGATCTGTCTAACATTGTCATCTCTGTATATTTTTGTTTATCAAATAAAATCAAAATAAACTCACAGATGTTTCGTTCAGAACTCCTAGGGGAGCTCTGATACCAACTGATGAGGAAACGACCAGGGGTGAATCCTCTGAAGTTACGGATCGTCTCAAAGGAGTGTCCTTCTAGGTAACAAATGGTAGCTTCTCAAGATATGCAGCGGAATTGAATGTTGAAATCTGATTGCACAACGGAATTGAACTTGAAGAAAGGGTTGGCTTACAGATTAGATTAAGAAATGGAAATCGTTAAGAATGATAAGACGCCACTCAAAAGGAGTTGAGATAAGTCTTGGGAAGACGCCACAAAGGATGTGAAACAACCTTTGATAAGTCTAAAATGTTCTTGAAAGAACAAAAAAGAGATAAACTCTCAATAATATGAAAAGGTCAAATTCTGATTGTTTTATTTTTTATCGGAATGCTTACATGAGTAAGTAGTAATAAATGACACATTTACTAACAATGAGTGGTGAGTTTTTGTAACTCCTTAATAATGTGTCACTAACTAATTAATTCTATTTGTCACATGTGCTAATCCATACCAAAGGACATCAACACAAGTTGTCTAAATACTAGAAAATAAACACCAAAAACTAAAATAGACATGCAATTAAATCCTAAGCACCCTACACTTATTACAAATAAAAATCAAGCATAAAATTAAAATAAAAATTCATCAAAATAATCCCAAATTTCGTGTAGTCTCTTCCTAGACTATAATTCTTCATTCCTTTATTCATTTTTTTGTGGTTCTTGAGCTCAAAATTCATCCTTGGGTCATAGAACAACATGAGCTTCTTATTTTTAATTTTGAAAACATTGTTGACCCCCTCATGATCACGTCAGACTCTCCCTCTTGAAAGATGATTTGTCTTCAAATCATGTGCTTCTTGTAATAAATCCAAGCTCCTCCTGGATCAAAGATAAGATTTTGTCGCTCATTGTTTGGCTGAGAATCATGACGTCTTGTTTTCCCACAACCTTGAAGCCTCATCATAACACTTTGTTGGGCATAATTCATTCCATCCCAATTCACAAAATTTGCTTTCTGCATATTCTTTAAAAAGATTGAATTAGCAAAAATATTTAAGAATTCAGAATGTGTATTCTCACCATTCCAATTTTGTGTAGTTCTGATCAATTTATCAAACAGATGATCATTTGGAGTTTGATTGAACTCAATTTTTGTAAGCATGTCGGAGATTTCAGAATCCACAATCTGAACCACTTGTTTGTCAAATTGTGATTATAATTTCTGCAAGTTTTCTTCATTCTCCACAATTTGTACAAATTCCTCAAAAATATGTGTTGTTGAGATCAAATGGGCAGTTGGAGAGTCATTTGTGGTTTGGTTGATCTCAAATTTGGAAAACAAGATTGGGGCTTCTTGATCTTTATTCCGTATGATTTGCTCATCTAGTTCATTTTCAAAATTTTCAAATTCGATCTTTGAAGCCATAAAATCTTCATTGAGTGGAAGAAATGGTGTAGGTGCCTCCACTACTTTTGGTTGCTCTATGGAAATACTCTTTATCCTGCTAGAATTAGAATAAGAGGAAGAAAATGTTTTTCTTGTATTCTTCGAAACATGTCCCCTTCTATCCATATCTCTGAATACTTT
Organism: Aeschynomene evenia; assembly: GCA_013621005.1. Lineage (NCBI taxonomy): Eukaryota > Viridiplantae > Streptophyta > Magnoliopsida > Fabales > Fabaceae > Aeschynomene > Aeschynomene evenia. Next base: position 12,137,905 of record CM024268.1, read on the forward strand.
GTCAAATGCAGTATAAACGATCTGATTTATCTGATCAAGTAATTTCTGGAATGATCTGTCTAACATTGTCATCTCTGTATATTTTTGTTTATCAAATAAAATCAAAATAAACTCACAGATGTTTCGTTCAGAACTCCTAGGGGAGCTCTAATACCAACTGAAAAGGAAACGACCAGGGGTGAATCCTCTGAAGTTGCGGATCGTCTCAAAGGAGTGTCATTCTATGTAACAAATGGTAGCTTCTCAAGATATGCAGCGGAATTGGATGTTGAAATCAGATTGCACAGCGGAATTGAACTTGAAGAAAGGGTTGGCTTACAGATTAGATTAAGAAATGGAAATCGTTAAGAATGATAAGACGCCACTCAAAAGGAGTTGAGATAAGTCTTGGGAAGACGCCACAAAGGATGTGAAACAACCTTTGATAAGTCTAAAATGTTCTTGAAAGAACAAAAAAGAGATAAACTCTCAATAATATGAAAATGTCATATTCTGGTTGTTTTATTTTTTATCGGAATGCTTACATATATAGTGCATACAAAAAGCTCTAGAGTAAGTAGTAATAAATGACACATTTACTAACAATGAGTGGTGAGTTTTTGTAACTCCTTAATAATGTGTCACTAACTACTTAATTTTATTTGTCACATGTGCTAATCCATACCAAAGGACATCAACACAAGTTGTCTAAATACTAGAAAATAAACACCAAAAACTAAAATAGGCATGCAATTAAATCCTAAGCACCTTACACTTATTACAAATAAAAATCAAGCATAAAATTAAAATAAAAACTCATCAAAATAATCCCAAATTTCGTGTAGTCTCTTTCTAGACCATAATTCTTCATTCCTTTATTCATTTTTTTGTGGTTCTTGAGCTCAAAATTCATCCTTGGGTCATAGAACAACATGAGCTTCTTATTTTTAATTTTAAAAACATTGTTGACCCCTTCATGATCACATCACAATGTTAGTAAAGGGAAAGTAATTGTCATGGTGTACTATGAAAAATCAGTCAAAACAATCAATATTTTGTGCACAAATTTATTATATAATGTGCACATCATGTATTATATGTTATGCACACCATATATCACATGTTGCAATATATCATTTTTTTACAACATGTGATATATGGTGTGCACAATATGTGATATATGATGTGCATAACATATAATACATAATATGCACATTATATAATATATGTTGTACACAAGACATTTACTATTTTGACTGATTTTTCATTGTCTACCTATCAATACTCGTTAGAAAATAGTGAATCAAACTAAGCATAATTTGAAGTTAATTCTATAATATTATGCTTTGCAGTTAATGTTTTAGCATGCTTCTTTGACTGAGATATCATTTAGTGAAGAGAATTTTCAAATATCACATCTTATTTGTCGTGCTTTCATATAACATTAAATAAGGTAGTTATAAGTAGTTATGTGTCTTTTATTTTTTCCTCACTTTAAAAGTAATAATGTTTATCGTACAACAGAAATACATTCAACTAGCATATAACGTGTGCTATACATGATACATAATGTGTGCTATGCGTACGTGTGCTACACATGTAGCATACATTGTGTATTATGTAATAACATATGTTGGATACTAGCTAATTGGACATATTTCTGTTGTATATCAAACATTGTTGATTTAAAAGCCTATAAGAAGCTAAACATATGCTTTATGAAAATTTAATGAGAGATGTACATGAAGTTATAAAATGATTGTAATATTAAAAAGCTTATAATAATAACTTATATATGCAATAATGTTTGTTATTGTACAACAGAAATATATTCAACTAATATTCAACGTGTGCTATATATAATATGGAATGTGTACTATATGTATAGCACATGTACGTATAACACACATTTCATATTATATATAGCACACGTACGTTTGATACTAATTATTGAATGTATTTCTGTTATACGGCCAACATTATTAGTTGTTTATAAATATGTGTTGTGTCATAGTGATAAATAAAAATCCTTTTCCTATATTAAATTTTTATTGTCAAATAGAAAGAGACTGTGTATTTATGATATTATTCTTGAAATGTGTGATTTATTTAATATTTTCATATATTTATATTTGTCATTTGAGCCAATATGTGAATGAAACGTGGCTATCTTTTCCTTTACAGTTTGTTCACTTTTTGCTGTCAAACCTCGCAGAGAATTGTAGGAAAACATGGAATTTGAATAGATAATTGTTCAGCATGATTCCAGGAACGAATAAAACATAACTTTATAATCCATTGATGATTGATTGATCTATTAATTTCCCATCAAAAAGGCTAAACCGCACCGATTGGTCAGGATCATTTTTTCTTTTGGATGGAATAATAATGTCTGTGATTATGATGAGAATCTATTTCCTATGATGAGACTTTTCACACATGATTAGATACTAATATACTACATACACTTGTATTTGAAAGTGCCACAGAGTCATGTTATTATAGCCACATATTGTTGTGTCGTTCAAAGCAATCTGATGAGAACTAAGAATAACCTTTTCTCTGTCGCTTTCTCATCCTTACTACACCATATCTATTACATTAATACTTGGTCAACAATATTTTTCCGGCCAAAACAACCAATAAAGTCCATTTTAACACTTCTGGTTCAAATAGCATTATTCGTCATGTGTATTTTTTTTAATGGGCTTAGTGATTTAGGCTCAATTCTTTATTGTTGACTATTTTGGCTGGTTTTTTGTTGTACCTCTCACAATACTCTATTTAATATACAAAGTAGAGGACCATATACAATGTATGTACTTTCAAATTAAAGCTATATAAGATTATAATTAGTTAATTAATTCTGGAATTGGCCTTATTCACTTAAAATGACATTACTAGGATATACCAGATACAAATATTTTTTACGAAGAGGAATGATATAAAAATGTGTGTATTTTTTATATTTAATTTCCAAAAAATTTGACAGTACACAAAATTGAACATAATGAGAAAAAAACTACTGTATTTTTGTTAATCTAAATATAATATAAATATTTGTATTTTTATGTCTTTGTTTTTATATATTTTCATTATATGCCTGTACGCATAAAAAGTAGTGTGATATATGAATATTGTTACCAGAGCATCAAGAAAAATCATTGAAAGGTTCATCGGTTAGACTTATTATGAAGCTAGGGTCTCCATAGATTCTATTAATTGAAAATGTAAATTATTTTATACTGTAAATCTATAAAAACTAATTTTATAATAAGAAGATACGTTAGAAAGCAAAATCGTAATATCCAAGAATATTCTCTTGTCTGTAGTTTCTTTTCAAGCTTTTCAACAAAAGACACCATGGGTATAATATATGCCATCTGGAAATTAATTCCATAATTTGTGGCGAAGCTGCAACCTTAGCCCCACCATATATATTTATATATAGCATTGATAGAGGCACAACAAAAAAATCAGTCAAAACAGCCAACAAATAAAAATTTGGGCCACAATCACCCATTCCATTAAAAATATACTCATGATTAAAAGTGTTATTTGAGCCATAAAGTGTTAAATGAGCTTTGTTGACTGTTTTGGATGATTTTTTGTTATACCCCGAGCATTTGTGATTTATATATAGTGCATTTTATCCTATTTCTAGAATTTAGCATCTTTGGTACAAGATGATTGTCAATTTAAGGAAACTTTTTATGATTCCTTGAGTATTTAAGATTACGAAAATCTTGAAGCTGGAAAAATGTTGAATGTTGAAAAATGTAACTAATTTTTCCTGCTGCCACACTTTTGAATACATGTGGCTAATGTTCCATATAATAACACATCTCACTCAAAAGTAAACTTAGATCACGAGATGTGAATCTATTATTGAACATAACAGATTTATCTATGTGATATTTCAAAAAAACATATAAGGGTCTGAAATTGGAAGTAGAATTTTTATTTTCAATATATGTTTATAATTATATTGGATTTGACTTAGAATATAATCTTAACTTTTACATTTGGGTTTACTAAAAATATTACAAAATGATTGTTATAAGATAGATGAAAAAGAGAAAGAATTATATAGACTTCAATGAAGAGATTTTTTTTAACGTGAAATAAGAGATTTAATTTAAGTCACATATAAGTATAATTATATATATTTATCAATTTAAATCTAAATTACATGAAAAAAATTAAATACATTTCAAATACTAAATAAAAGAAGGGTGATGCTAAATGAACAATACAAAACCAACCCAACCAGCCAATAAATGAGATTTTGGGCCATAATTACTCAGCTCATTACAATCTTAATGATTATTTGGGCCAAAACCAAAGCTAAAATAGGCCCATTGGCTATATGAGCTGATTTTTCATTGTTCACTTAGCATTATTGTAAAAGAATCAATATGATATGCGGCTTTGTTTTTAATTTGCCCGAAAACTATCAATTCGAATAACGTTTTATACTTCCATCAAAAGTAGGTCTAAACATCCATGTAAGGGTTGTTTAAGTGTGGAGTATGAAGGCTGTGGTTTGAGGCTACGATGAAGTAATAGTGTAATATATATACACCATAAAATTAGTCACACACATTATGTTAATAATTCAATTTTATAATATTACTTATTCAATTTTTAAAATGTTAGATTAATATATAATATTAGAAGTTAAGTTAATAATAATTTTAAAAACTTATGTTATTGTATATGTGTTGTTTACTCGATTTTCAATTCAATGAAAATGAAAACAAAATAAATTGACTATGAGTTCTTCATAATGAGTCAAATTAAAAGTAAAAAAAAATATACAACCAGAAATTGTGGATGAGAAATAGAGTAAGAAAAAAGAGAGAGTAGTAAAAGAAAAGGATGAAGAAGAAAAGATAGAAAATTATAAAATACAACACTAATATTAATAAATTTTACAAAGAAGATGAGGGAGAATGAGAATGGATGAAAAATTAAGTTTCATGTATGAATCTATTAATGATGTGAGGATGTTAAAGTACTCCTACTAATTTTCTAACCTTTAATTCTGATACAAGATGTACTATTTATAGATAAATTAAGATCCTAAAATGATGACAAGTGTCCTAGGTGGTTACATATTTTCTGAAACTAAAACTAAAATTGATCCTAACGGTTAGAAATTACATAATTGTGACTAAGTAACTTCCGCATGGCTTCTAATTTAGGGGTAAAGTTCATATTCCCTTAGTGAAGAGGTTGCATACTGAGGATGCCACTCTCCCTTATAGCAACTCTCAACACATATCAAAGGCTACATAATGTTTTACTTTAACTTTAACATTATATTATATCATCTTTAACTTTAACATTATATCATAACATTAATATCAACATACAATCATGAATACATGTCATAATATCATATATAATTCATAGTTAAATAAAGTATATCATGCATATGAATTATTATAGAATACATAATAGCACATACAGAGTCAAAACAACACATTTTCGTACAAATTTTAGTACTGTAATCGATTACAGAAACGACGTAATCAATTACAGACATAGAGCTTGTTTTCTCACGAATGAAAATTTCTAGCTCGTAATCAATTACGTACTCGATGTAATCAATTACGAATGTGAGAAATCAGATTCTAGGGGTTCAAAAACACGTTTTTCATAAGCCAATGACTAAAACTTGATCTAAAATCTTTCCAATCTGTAGATAACAAAAACACACATAAATCAATCGGTAAAAATCAATTTTAAACATCATTCAATCGGTAAAACATAACCTTTTCATAAACCCTAACAGGAAAAACGAGGTTTCACATAATTCGATCGGTAAAAATCACATACAACACATAACCATGACATAATCTAAACCCTACCTCTCGAAGATCTCTAATGCTATGCTATGACACTTTTTCTCAACGTGTGCCTTGGCTTCTCTCTCTCATACATGAGCCCTAAAAAAGGTAGGATTATGAAGAACAATCCCTTTTGAAGAAACTGAATCGGTAGATTAATAGTATTTGGTGAGAGGGTCAAGAATATGTGGTTTTTTTCATGATCGAGTAAGGTTTGAGTTGAGTTTGGTGGTGTGGAATGATTATAGCTCAGAGCTTTGAATGTGAGAGGGAATAATGGAGGCACAAGTGTTTGAATGAGAGTTAGAGGTGACCCAAATAGTGTTTTCTAAGATTTGAGCACGGAGGGACCTATCCGCAATATTAAAAAGACGTTGTGGGGCCAACACGTAATAAAACGCACTAATAACTCACTTTGTGTAGGCTATAATCTATACAACATGGCTGTAATCGATTAAACCCTGTTAAAATGCTCAAATTTAAAAATCTGCAGCTCGTAATCGATTACCAACTAGTGTAATCGATTACCGGACTCTGTGAAAGATTAGGACTTATTACAATATCATAGAGCTTCATATTAGGCTTAGGAATCAAGAAAAAATTTTAAATTATAACCTAGAACCCAAATTAAGAGAAAGAGGCAAGAATCAAGAAAAAATTTGCTTATATTACTTACTTAGAGTTGAAGTTGTGAAGGAAAATGGAAGAAAATTAAAGAGATGAAATGGATGATGGATATTTGGAAGGGATGAAGAAGAAGAGAAGAAGAAAGAGAGTAAGAGATCGTGAAAGGGAGAGAGAAAAGAAATTAGGAAAAGAAAGAAAGGAAGGAGTAGATGGGAATAGTCTTCTTAGGTTATGCACCTCAATACAAGGGCTATGAGTGTTTAGCAAGATTAGAAAGGATATATCTTACAAGACATGTGATTTTGGATGAGAATGTCTTTCCCTTCAAACATTTCTCTGATGGATTTCTGGCTGGCAATAAAGCTTCTTTATCTCCTCTTATGTTTTTAGTTGTTCCTTTCATACCAGTGGTCATTCCTCCCCAAATTAAATTCTCATCCTCTTCTTATATCAAATCATTTTCCTTCTCCATCTAAGCTTATTACTTCTCCACTCGCTGCTGATGTTTTAGAACATGTTTTGTTGTGTTGTTTCTCAGCGTGTAACAACTACTAATACACATGGGATGATAATAACTAAGGTCAAGGTTAGAATTAGAAAGCATAAAGTTTTCTCTGCTGTCGCGGAACTCAAGATAGTGAAGCAAGCTCTTGCTTCTCCTGAATATAAGTATGCTATGGATGCAAAGTATGATGCTCTCATGAAGAATTAGAAGGTGAAATACAACCCTGATAGTACTATAAAAAATATAAATCTCGTCTTGTGGCTCTAGGCTTTAATCAAAGACCTGACTTTGATTATATTGGGACATTTAGTCCAATGGTTAAAATTACTTCTATGAGGTTGGTGTTGCCTGTAGCTCTAGCTCGGGGTTGGATGATCAAACAAATTGATGTTAACAATGCCTTCCTGAATGGTAAACTTCAGGAGGATGTGTTTATGGTTCAACCAAAGGTATATGAGCAAGGTGATAGTTCATTAGTGTGCAAACTCACCGAGGCTTTGTATGGGCTTAAGCATACCCCTAGAGCTTGGTTTTAGAGATTGTCCACTGCCCTTGTTGATTTGGGTTTCACTTATACCAAGTCTGGTTCTTTCGTATTTACAAAGTTATATTTACAATGTATGTGTTGGTCGTCTTGGAAGCAACATGCAGTTTCCTGCATTAGAATAGAGGATGGGTACAGGGGGATTGTTGCCCTGACATCTAAACTGCTATCGTCAGTGCCTTCCTCTAAGTTTCTGAGCTTTAGGACCAAACTTAGGATGAGGATGATGGTCAATGCTTAAGTTTGAGGGGGCTGATAAAGACAGAGCACATGTGTAGTTAGAGGTGGTTAGATATTAGTTATTTTATAGTTATTTCGTTACTCTCTAAGTTGCTAGTGTGTACTATATAAGCCACCCAAACCTCTAGATTGTGTATGCATTCTCTCATAATGATAATATTCATTTCACATATTCTCTTTACTCTCTCAATCTCTCTATTTTTCTTTCTCCTCTCTTAGCTTAGGTTATGATAGCTTTCACTATTGTATGATGATATCTTTGTTGATTATTGTTAATTTTGAGCTAATATTAGCTAGCTAGTAAACCATAGACATGCATTATTTTTACACTACACACTCTTTAAATGTAAACATAAGCAATTCTTTATTATTGAAATTTTCTAATGGCATGCCCTATCATTGGAAGTAATATATAATCTTCCCATCATCGGCAGTGATGCCAGAAATTTAAGGGCCAGTACAAAAATCAGCATAACAAACCACCATTAATAAACAAAACCACATTTATTATATTCAAAATATATAAAGAAAATTTGGGATATATAGAGCTCATATATAAGGCCGGCCCATACAGAAATCCCTTAGTAGCTATCTTCATTTATAAATTTTTTATTCACTATAAATTTTAAAACGAAATAAAAAAGAGAGAGCACTTTATTTATTAGGATTATTATTTTTTAAATTTCCCAAAATAATTAACTTAATATTAGTTATTCCATTCTTCTTCCGCCGCAACCACGCTCTCGCTGGCAGTTGAAATAAACTGCCGCAACAGGAGCGAGGCTGTTATTAACGGCAAAGTCTCTGGTGTTGAAATTGTGGCGGTATTGAGGAGCGCTCACGACAGTGTCTCTGCCCAATTGCTTGAATATTACCAACACAAATCGATGAATCCCTGCAGAAGGTTGTGGGCTTTCATAAAACATAACCTCTCTCCCTGCATCATACATACATAGATATAAGATATATGCATGAACTCCAAATAATATTTATGCTAAAAATTGAAGGGTTTAATTTCAAGAGTTTAATTATGATGCACTCTCAGTAAATCACATCCATTGATTTGTGTGATTTTTTAGTTAATAAATTGTTAGGTTAAAGATTTTTTTTATTGACAGTGTATTATAATTAATCTCAATAAACAAAATAATTTTGTATATTCATATACACCCATCAAACTATCAAGTAGACATTTTTAAGATTGGGTCGATTCACTACTAGAAAAATGAACATTTTCAACATTAATTGTGTCAATAAAAATATTGTCAATAAAAGTAATGTTGACAATTAGTTGCCGTCAAAAATACTTAAAACTAGTTTTTGAGTATTTTCAACAGTCATTAATTGTCAAAGAAAAGTTTATAACTATTTTCAACGGTCAATAAATGTCAATATATCTTTTTTTGACAATACTTTTATCAACACTTTTTGACAATTACATGTTAAAAATGATCATTTTTGTTGTAGTGATTCAGACATGTGTAAGTAAGTCACAAGACCAAAAATAGATTATACTCCCTCTATTTTTTTTAATTATCTAATTCTAAATGTACACATGAAATAAGATAATTATTAAGAAAATCTTAATTTTAGAGAAGTTTAAGAATAATTTATAATAATTATTATATTATATTTATATTCTCTTTCATTCATAAATAAGAGAATATAGTTTAAAAATATCTAGAATTCTTCTGAACTTGACAATTATATATAGAAATTGAAAATTTTCAAATTGGACAAATCAAATAAAAATGGAGGGAATAATTGTAAACATGACTGCTAAATAGTTATCAAGGAGAATCATTTTACACTATGAGCGTTTATAAATTAAATCTTTATATATGTTCAATCAAGAATAATCAGGAGATCAAGAATAAATTTCCCTCTTTTCTAAAGAGATGCGCTTATTACACAATGCTCTCGAATGTTTTAAGATATATCTAGTTATTGCTCATTACTTAAAGGGAAATACTTGTGGCATAACAAAAAATCAGTCTAAACAGCCAATAAATTGTGTATAATATATATAATATAAAATACACAACGTATATTATATGTAGTGCACAACGTATATCATTTATTATGCACAACATATATCACATATTGCAACATCATCTTTCTTTGCAACATGTTATATATGTTGTGCACATCATGTGCTATATGGTGTGCACAACATGTAACATTTGTTGTGCAATTTATGTTATATATATTGTGCACAATTTGTTGGCTGTGTTGACTGTTTTTTTGTTGTGCATTTAGCATTGCTCTTACTTAAATGAGTCTCACATCCAATTACATGGTCTATACATATAATATTTACGAACCTTCTGCATTAAATTTCTTGTCACGTGTCATTTTGTCAGATTTTTCAATTTTTTATTTTTTAAAAAAATTCACTTAATTTCCATTCTTAATTTAATATATTCTATCATTAAATATAATAGTTATTATGGTAATTATTGATAGGAGATACTGTATGATTGATCAATTATATTATGGTAATTAATGATAGGAGATATTATAGCAAAATATAATCATGATTTGTTAAAAAAGGAATTTTTTTTTATCAAATCTTACTATTCTTTTTTTATTCTATTAATTCCCTTTTTTGTTCTATTAATGTGTTATATTCGATGACTTAATATATGTATTTAGATAGTATATTCGTTTTAAAATCTTCCATAAAGAGATAACTTTCAATCAATATTTTATTATCTGTTTTTTATTTCATCACTTTTATTACAAGATATACGCACTAATATATTCATTATTTTTGTTTCAAAATTATGTATAGATTGATATTATAAACTATACGAGTATAGAAATCAAAAGTGAAATAGATTATACGCCCTTCTTATTGCAAAATCACTAAGTGTAGAGATTATACACATGAATTATAGATATAATAGATTAGATACTTATCTAAAATATACAATTTTTATTTTTTTTTAAAGTTCACTTAATTTATTACCTTAATTTAATATATCATTAAATATAACAATTATTATGGTAATTATTGATAGAGATATTATAAGCTTGATCAATTATATTATGATAAATTGTTATGAGATATTATAGTTAAATATAATCATGATTTGTTAAAAAAAAAAGAAATATATGTAGATATTATTGATAAGAGATATTTGTACATCTACCAAGAATGTAGTTTATAAAGAGGTGTTTAAAAAATTTACAATTAAGGTTAGACATATTTTATTTGTTTTAACTCACATTCGTGTTGAAAATATTTATACTTGACATATGATTATCTTTTGTTGCTCAATCATTATGTCTTTTTTTTTATCATTTATCACACATGTGTCTGACCGTGAATATTTATAGCTTAATTTATTCAACTTTTACGAAATTTATTTTAATTATTTTTTATATAATTTATACAATCTAAAATTTAACTTAAAGATTGAATTATTAATATCATTTCTTTTTATCCCATGCATCGCACGGGTCAAAATATACTAGTGTAATATATGTAAGCAAAAAAGAAGAAGAAAGAAAATACTTTCGTAACTATTATATCCTAAAAAAAAATATTTTTATTTATGTGTTATCTATATTTGTTTAAAAACAATCATAAAAAATTATTGTTCCCAGTAACAATTCTTTCTCTTAATTTAAAATTAAAAAAATATATAAAATCGAAAATTTCATGATTATTTTAAGAGAACAGATTTTTAAATGCACATACACTTTCACTTTTAGTGTATTTCCTATAATTCTTTAAAATTATATTTTAAGAAAATAAATTGTTTTTTTTATGGTAGCTTAGAGAGAATAAATTATTAACAACAATAACATCAAATTGAGAGTTGAGATGATTATTTAAAAAAAATTACATAAAACACTATTAAAAAACACTAATAGATTAAATTACATCACATTTTCATATTTTCATAGGATGACGAGTATATGTTTCGAGAACAAAGGAAAGATCTCGAAGAAAAGAGTATAGATTTTTGGACTATTATTTGACATCCTCCGGAAATATAAGATTTTAATTTTGATACATCTATCAATATAAAATATTTTTATATGTCATGGCACTAAAAGAATTTGACTCTTGGTGACTGCATATGCTTGGAAAAATCATAGTATATAAGATAGGTACGATTAATAGTGTAAAAATCGTTACTATTTATAATGTAATGACAATAAAAAGAGATAGTTAATTGTATTTAATTAAATAATTTTTGTCTTTAATTAAATACTCACTTTATTTTTTTATTTATCCAGTTTTAATTGTACATACAGAAATGAGTTTTACAATATCTTAAATTTAGAAAAATTTAAATATAATTTACAAGATTATTCTTAGCACTCATTATTTTTCTTATTAATTATCCAATATATTTATTTTTTCTCTTATACTAATTAAGAATATAGTTGAAAAAAAATTAATAAAATTATTCTAAAATTTTTAAATGGATAAATAAAAAAGAAAACACACATTTTTAAATTAAACAAATAAAAAAACGGAGGAAGTAGTTCTATACTTCTCCATCTTTGCATGACCTTTTAGGTACTATTGACTTGTATAGAATAATGTTATGTGTACAATAAAAATTGTATCATACTTATTATGTAAATAATTTTTTTTTGTTAATATATCACACATACAAAAACACTTATAAAAAGTTAATTTTAATGTGTATTAATATAAAAGAAATTACATTATTATCCAATCTATTTTAATTGAAACACCCTTAAAAGTAGTGGGTGACTATAAGTTTAAACAAAGCTAGTCAAAGTTGCTGGCTAACATTACTCATGCATAAAAAAACTTAAGTTGAAATCAATACGGAACACAGAAACCTAGCCCAATTTTTAACGTTGAATCTTATATTTTTCATATATTTTTTCATTGATTAAATTTATTTACTTTCATTATTTCATCCAATATATGTTCCCATTATTGATGCTAACTCTTCTCACTAATGCATGCATCGCCTGAAAGAACCTTGAAGATTTGAGATTTAAATTTTATATATGGACATCATATATACATACAATCATCTAATTATATATATTTTCATATTAACTATTATATTTAATTTAATTTTTTATTAAAAAATTATGAATTTTGATTAACTAACTATAAAAATATTTTTATATTATCAGTGTATTAAAATTAAATTTTTATGTATAACAATTTAAAACAATACCGATCATCTATAATAATATGTTCAAAACATTTAGTAACATATGAATATATATGTAGAAATAGAATAAATAAGTGTACTTACCAAAGGTAGCATTAGTGGTAGCTGGAATATCCGTCACCATCCTGCGACTCAGTTACAAAGAGAAGAATTAACAATAGCAAATTAAATGAAGATTAATAAAGGGATATATATGATTTGTTGTTTCAACCTAGAAATTTATTTTTTCTTCACACTATGTATAAAGCTAGAAAAATTGGCAGATATATATTTAAAACATTTAATTATTCAAAAAAAAAGTAGAGAGGTAGTAATTAAAAATTATGTATAAATAGCATTATTTTCAATCAATAGTTAAAAAAATTATCATCTAAACAGCAGTAAACTCAAGTATATATAAATATGAACTCACAAATGATGTGTGAACTCACAAACTTATCATCTAAATACGATGTGTGAACTCGCAAATAATGTGTCAAACTCAGGTATATATAAATATGAACTCACAAATGTGTATTAATATATTGAGAAATGATTATTGTACAAAAAAAAATCAGTCACTATATGTAATAATTTAACTCCTTAAAATTATTAATTCAACTTTGAATATTATATATTAATCCAACATTTTAAAAATTGGATCAATAATTTTAAAAAATTGGATTATTACAATTAGTGATGGCTGATTTAATGATGTACATATTGCATTACATTACCCTAATATATACAATCTCACAATTCGCACCCACTAATTATATTCCTCCATTTCCCATTAATTTCACCTTAGTTTCTAGTAGCACTTCTACCAAACAAAGAGATCAGACATAGAACCCAAAAAAATAAAAAGAAAAAACTCACCAGTGTAAGTATTCCCTCAAGAAAGGGTTACTGGGGCTAGGTGCATCTGCATCCACCATAACCTGAGAGAATCAACCATATAAGCTAAATTAATTCATGTGTATGTACTCTATAGCATGGAGACCCTAAATTGATCGGGTAAATTTTTCATGACTCAATTCTATTACTAATTATATATATATATAACTAAATAACGAAAAATATTTGTTTTTAGCGACTCTGGAGTCAGAATCAAGGGAGTTATGGAGTCAATGTCATAGGAGTCAGAGTCACAGTAACTTCAAAATTGGCTCCGAACACACTCTTACATATTTGTGCCTCTCTTCCAGCACGCAGTGATTCTCTTCCAATATTCAGTGACTCCAAAATTGGCGTGAACAAAAAATTGACAATTTTGTTCACTGAGTCACGGTGACTCTGTTCACTGAGTCACTGTGAGCCTCATACCAAGGGTCAATTTTTCACAGACTTCCTGACTCTGATCTCAGAGTCAGAAAAAACAAACGCAACTTAAGTTTATGTTTGGTTGGACAATAAAATTTTGGATAAAAATTACATAAAAATACAACACATAAAGATCATCCATGAATATTAAATTTTTAATCCCCTGTATGTAATTAGTATAGTTTATATATAGTTGTAGTACTTACGAGTGTGTAGAAGACCCTGAGATCATCACCACCAATAGCAACCCTTGGGCGATTAACAACTTGAGAGGGCCTCACTTCCCAGCCATTACTAATCTCTCTGTTGTTGATGACAACACTCAGAGAAACAGTGCTTGTAAAAGGGTTCAGAACATCCCCTATTATGCCTCCTACAACAAGAGGGTGCCCATCCCTTGCCATGATTAATTTTTAATTTGCTCTTATTTGATTTTTCAATAACTATACCTTACCTTATGATACCTAGCTTCTTTGGTGCTCTCTGCTTCTTATGCATATATTATGTATATATATATATATATATATATATATATATATATATATATATCTTCAGAATCTCCTTTTTGCTTCTGTCCCATCAATTGATTCTACATTTTATTTTCTTTTGCGAGTCCCAACATGGATTATTCTTTGTTTTCTACATAAAAACTAACTCAACGGCGGATCTACCACTTTTTTCACTATATCCTCCATTCATCATGCTTTTCAATACAAGACTCTTTGGTGCAGCATGCATGACCACTTGAACTCAAAAGGTTGAGAGATAAATGCTAAAAACAAAAAAAAGTTTATATTCAGCTCATATAATAGACCTAGATTGTTATTAAC
Source organism: Aeschynomene evenia (assembly GCA_013621005.1). Classification (NCBI taxonomy): domain Eukaryota; kingdom Viridiplantae; phylum Streptophyta; class Magnoliopsida; order Fabales; family Fabaceae; genus Aeschynomene; species Aeschynomene evenia. The sequence continues at coordinate 12,152,964 of CM024268.1, forward strand.
TCACAACATATTTGATTTACCTGTAGGAATGTAAAAACCTATACTTTTACTAACATTGTTAGATGTAAAATAAAATTTTAGTCAAAATATTGTATATGCAAGCTATATATTATATGGATTTAATTTTCATTCACTCACAGTGTACCATTTTTTTACATAGTCATCCAATCACGTGTTACCACGTCAGCCACGATTGTGTTTTCTCTCTCCCACTACTTGAAAAGTCATATAAACGGAACGTTTTGATTGGATGACAGTCAGTGCATCAAAATTAAACTCATATTATATAATATGCAACCATATATTACACATTATATAGATTATATATCATATATTGCAAAAAAAAAAAAGATAATGTTATAACATATGATATATAGTGTGCACAAATATGATATTTGATGTGCATAATAATGTGTAATATATTGTGTGCACTTTATATAATATATAATATAGAGATGACATGTTAAATGTTTTAGCCATTTATTTATTGTATACCAATTCCTTTTGTTAGAGTAAAAATCCTGCTGCTATAACTGATTTTTACGGGTGATGCTAAATGAACAATACAAAACCAGCCCAACCAGCCAATAAATGAGATTTTTGGCCATAATTTCTCAGCCCATTACAATTTCAATAATTATTTGGGCTAAAACCAAAACCAAAATAGGCTCATTGATTGTATGGACTGGTTTTTCATGGTTCACTTAGCATTATTGGATTTTTACTATAGGTTTGGCAAAATAGGTCATGTTGAATTGACCCATCAAACCGTAATTTTTTTACAGAATATGTGGTATTTTTAATTTTCAATAAGAAAAACTCAACCTACTTGACCCATGAATTGAGGCTGGTTGGGATTGATCGCTAAGCTAAGATTATAAATCATATCAATAAAACAAGCTAAGTTGGCCCATTAGGTACTCATTTTGAGATGACTTGTGTTAGGTTGCGACATGTTGGTCCCTTTGTCATCCCTAATGTTTAATCCCAATCATATATAGTTTAAGGTCACAAAGATTAAACTAAACACACTAATATTAATTTATAGGATGAAATTAAGTTCAATGCACCTACTGTGGGTCAACAGAAATTGAGAATTGATATTAAATCATGGTGAGTAATTACTATAGTAGATGAATTATTTTGATAATTTGTCACTTTTTAATTTTTAATAACTGACTGTATAAAATAATTTAACACTGTATATCTATGAAAATTAAATTCTTAATAGGATTGTGTACAAAAACCCTTCTCATTTAGATATGTTTAACACTTCACAACGCAAAATAAATAAATAAATAAATAAAACAAAACAAAAAAGAAAGAAAAAGAAAAAAAGTGAAAAAAAATATATTAAGGTTGCGTTTGTTTTTTTCTGATTCTGGAGTCAGAGTTAGAAAGACAGTGAAAAATTGACTCTGTCAACTGTTTGGTGTGAGAAATATTGTGCATATGAGAACAGAGTCACAGTGACTCGATGAACAAAATTGTCAATTTTTTATTAATTTCAATTTTGGAGTCACTGTGTATTCAAAGGGCCGGAGTAGTCACTGTGTGCTAGAAATGAGACATAAATATTAGAGAGTGTGTTCGGAGTCAATTTTAGAGTCATTGTAACTCTGACTCCTATAACACTGAATCCATGACTCCCTTAACTCTAACCTTAGAGTCATTAAAAATAAACACTAGCTAAGGGTGTGTTTGTTGGAGAGGAATAAAAAGTAAAAAGTAAATGAGAAATAAGCTTATGTTAAAATTAGTGTCTACTAGATTGATCATGTTGCATGTTTTGATGATGTAATTAAAACGGATAATAAATTGTTGCAATCAAATAGCAGCAGACATAAAACTACTTGAAGAAGAACGAGTCCAAAAGCTAATTTGGTATTATGTTAGATTAATAGATTCTTATTAGAACTTAGGTTCTTTCTGTTAAAAGTTTTTCTTTCTTTTGATGACCTTGTTGATGAACACTACATCAATTAATAATTCAAGTGAATTAGTTTTTTAATCAATAATGTTTATCATACAACAGAAATATGTCCAACTAATTTATTGTGTGCTATACTTGTTATGTTTCAAAACAAGTTTTAAGTGAGTCATTAAATAGCAAGCTTTGATTTTAAAGGAAATTATGTTTAAACCACCATTTCACAAAATGATAATGTTTGTTGTATAATTAACATAAATATATCAAACTAGTATATATATAACGTGAGTTATATATAATTTTATTTTATTATTTATATGATTTATATTAATTTAAAGGGTTAAGTACAAAAAGAAACATGAAAAATTTTGTCATTGACAAACTGCACCAGTCATGTGACAAAATATTCTTTTACTCGATCTCACGGTTGGTACAGATTGTCACCCTTAATCAGTTTTTCATGGGTTATTTTGCCAAAAATTTCTTTGATGGTTGGATTTGTTAACAACAAAATCTTTCGTGTTCCTTTTTGTACTTCACCTAATTTAAAAAATAAAATGCGAGTTTGATATTTTACATGATTTAATTATTTTGTAGAAATTATTCAATTTGTACACTGAGATATAATTAAGATATTGAAATTTGTAGAATGAAGTAGTGTACTGTTTGATGAGTTAATAATTTGGCATGATTTAATTATTTTTATAGAAATTATTCAATTTCAAAAAACTTTGTAGTTTTCAAGGTTTTCTATTTGATTAGTGAATGAATTACTAATTTATTCATTTATGATTTTTTCACTAATTGACAACTTATTTATTCATGGGTTTTAAAACCTCTTGTCAGTAATTATATTAATACCAAATGAATCATAATTATTAGCAAACTTGATTATTATTAAAAATGACACATAATTACTAATGAAATACACCACACCATTAACGTCCTATATTAATTATGATCATATTTTAGAAATTACATATTCCATATTTCATGGAAAATGACACGTGGCACAGGTTTAATTGTCATTAACTATATTTTGAATGATACAATAGTACAATACTCATTGTTTTATTCTTTTTTGGAGCTCAATTTTATCATTTAATTGAATCTATTTTGATCTCTATCTATTTAAATTATATTAGATGATTTAGATCAACCAATTAGATATCTTAGTCATCATAGAGAATAAAGATAATTAACAATAAAATTAATTATTTTAAAAATAATATTTATAAAAATAGAAATTAAATTTTTTATATCAATCAAAATGGAACATGTAATAAAAGTTAAACACATCATTTCCATGAAAATGACAATACTTTCTGTATTAAAAAACATTCCAATAATTTCATTTATTTCAAAATTGAGTAGAGAAAAAATAGAGAAAATATAATTTATTTGGTTAATGATTATTTAACATTTTTTAACCAAACACGAAAGAAAAAGAAAATCAATTGTTTTATTCGTTTAATTTTATTCATTGTATTAATACAATTTCTCAAATGAGATATAACACATTAAATGAATGTAAAATTGGTATTTAATAATGATTTCTTAGAAAAGAAATAATCATTTCTTAAAATTGGTATTCCTTAATAATGATTAATAATTATAAAAAGATTTCTGCTTAAAATCGATGGAGTTAGCAAATGTTGGAAAATATATTACTCATCACCCTTAAGTTGTATTTCAATCATTTTGATTGTCTTGCCCTCCTCCGATCCTGATACTCCTTTTCCGACCTGACTACAGTCAATACTTCAATGGTATTTATACATAGGATCGATAAATGTTTATAAATTAAACAACTGGATTAAAGAATATAGTAAATTAAAGAACAAGTTAAATACCTATTAGATAAGGGGACTGAATTTCCGATTCAATTATCTCATTGAATATGATAAATTGGAAACCATAGCGATGAATCTTGTCACTCTCGGAGTTGCGGACAATGGTCCTATATTAAAAGTTTAAGACGATATTCATGTATGTCTTGTAATTCGAAAAAAACCAACATTTGATGTAAATCAAAATAAGACATAATATGTACACTCCCCTCAAACAATAGGGGTTTAAGCTTGTATATCAATGTCTTTCCATATGTTTAGAAAATCTCATGATGCATGAAGCATAATAATAAAAATCAACATATAGAGGAAGCTCTAAGATATTATATATATATATATATACTCACAAATTCATCCGCTAACACCATTTCAATGGTGTTAGTTGACACAGGATTGTTGAAAGATGGGACGCACCAAAGTCGCACAACACGGACCTTTAACCTCAAGCAATCACGTACGGGAGTGGGTCACATCGAGCAGCCATTGCAGTCAATCGTCGTAAAAAAAGTATATGGTTTAAAGATTAGGAAAAAGATAGATACTAAAATTAGAATAGACGGTAAATACCGTAAGATGGAGTGGGTCACATCGAGCAGCCATTGCAGTCAATCGTCGTAAAAAAAGTATATGGTTTAAAGATTAGGAAAAAGATAGATACTAAAATTAGAATAGATGGTAAATACCGTAAGATGGAGTGGGTCACATCGAGCAGCCATTGCAGCCATCGTCGTAAAATTAGAAAGTTATCCATTTATGGAAGATTTTAAAACAAATATACTATCTAATCTATACTCAACCAAATATAAATATTTCCTTTTAGATATATCATAATATATAAGCCACTAAATATAACTAATTAATAGAATAAAAATAGAATAGTAAGGTTTGATAAAATCTTTCATTTAATACCAAAATTAAAATTCAGAATTATTTGTTAATAAGCCACCGAATCTGCCAATTACCATAATAAGCCACCTGATTTTCTTTTTTAAACAAATCAAATTCAGAATGAGTGCTTTAACAAATCGCATATAACAAATCAATCGAAAATAGGAACTATCTTTCATCTTTTAACAAATTAATTCAGAATTATTTAATTATATTCAGCTATCATGATTTTAATAGAATCAAATGCATACTTATAAATTTTAAAATATTAATATATAATTAATATAATAAATCACCTATAAAATCTCCTATCACTAATTATTATATTTAATGACTAAATAATATATTAAATCAAGAAAAAGAATTAAGTTATTTTTAAAAAAATAAAAAATAAAAAAATTTAAGAAAATAATACGTGACAAAAGATTTAATATAAGAAGTTTATAAATATTATATGTATAGATTCCAATGATTAATAATGACTTTTTCTGAAGTCAGTTACACATAGAAATCACTTCTCCCATATTATTATGTGTGTATTCTTTTTTCTTTTCTTTTCATCTTTATTCAATTATCACTTGAAAAAGCAAAATTCAAAATAATTATCAAATATATATCATTTATTCTTCACACGACAAATTAAAAAAATTAATTATAGGAAATTGACTTATACTGTGTTTGAATTTACCTTAGAGAGAATAAGAATAAATTAATTTTGGATGATGTTTGATTTTGATAGATGGGAATTAATTCTTGTCTCTAGGAGCGAGTAATTCTGAAAGAAGTGAAATTTGTTTATTTTCTGTAGAATCATTTCTGAATTAACTATTTAACATAAATCATCAGTTACCTTAAAATTAATTATGATACAATAAATTCTATCTAGAATATATATATAGATTCATGACCGGGATATTCACTGTGTGTAGACACCTCGAAGAGTGGAACAACTGACCCGGAGTTTTAAAGTTTTTCCATACCCAATGCTAGGATCGAATCCTCAACACTTGGTTAATCGAATATATATATATTTACAAAGTTAAATTAAACAAACTATTAAATGGTGTCCATATACTAGTTGAACAAAAAAAACAAAAAACCTAGAATTAGGAACTACTTTTGCATGTCTCTTTCCTTCCCCAGAATATCTTGCATTCTTATTGCAGTTTATGTGAACTGAAAATCTCCATTTCATGGATTCTTATTCTCCTCACTTTCCTTACCTAAGCTATATATTTTTTTTTCTAGGGTGTGGTACTATATATCCTCATCTTAGCTTTATTCATTATATGGTATATGCATATATGATGACCTATTATACACATTTGAAAAACTGAAACGCAACATGAAAATGAATATCTGTTAACATGACCACTCATTTTATAGTGCGCTACCTTTATTTTATACTAAGAATATAATATATGAGCAAACTTCATGTCAAAAAAAGAAAAAGACTCATGATGAAGATGAAATGCTGTTGGAAATTGATTCTCATCACTGTTTGAGCCTATCAAGTATCAACATCAAATGAAATGATAAAAAAGTAAAGAAAGTACTGAATCTTCCACTAATATTAGCCACCACCAATACCTATGAGACAAATCATCATAGTATTCCTGTACGATGTTGAATGAATGAAATGCAAAAATTATTTCTCTTGCGGGGCGTTTCACATGTTATCGTGGAAGATATTACCGGTAATCTAGATTATCTTGTAGATAGATTACCTCCAATTAAATTATCGGTAATCCACATTACCCTATTTAGTATATACAAATAACATTACTGGTAATCTACATTATCTTGTTTGATATATTAAAAAGATTACAAGGTAATGTACAAGTATATTACTATATATAATACCCTCTAAATAATTATAAAATGAACTAATCAAATATAATTATATTATATATATTATTAAAATACCTTTTAAAATACACATAAAATAAATTAATCAAATATAATTATATTATGAATTTAATATCAATATTTTCAGTTTTGACATTAATATAATTATTTAATAAAAATTAAAATCTATTAAAATAATTATAATATTCTTGCAAAAAGTATAACATAGAAAAAGTAAATATAATACAATAAGTTAAAAAAAAAACTCAACAAGAAATATTCTCGATGCTCCGGGAAGGTTGGGCGTGGTGCTCCGGGAAAGCTGGGCGCGGGCGCGGTGCTCTCCGGGAAGGCTTGGCGCGGGCACGGTGCTTCGAGAAGGCTTGGCGTAGGCGAGGTCGCGCACAGCAGCTGCAGCAGGGCGCGGTGGTTAAAGGGAAGGCATGGTGGGTGATTGATAGATTATGATTTGTGTTACAATAGTGTGTTAGGAAATTATAAAATTAGGAATAGTAGTGTAATTTGTTAGAGGGGTAATCGTGTAATAAAATAAATTAGAAGATTAACTGGGGGTGGTAATCCAGATTGCCACCTGATATGGGGTAATCCACATTATCACTTTGGAGGTAATGTGGATTATCAGGTAATCCACGTTACCCCTCTCTTTGTCAAAACAAACGAATCAATCTGGATTACCAGGTAATTTAATTGCACGATTACCGGTAATCTATCCAGATTATCTAGTACCAAACGCCCCAGTTGAACCGAGAGCCGGACACCTGTACGGTCCGAGTGGGCCTTAAAACCCGGGATTCTGAAAACAGGTAAAAAATCGGAAAAACCGGTCAAAAATCGATAAAAATCGGGAAAATCGGTAAAAACCGATTGAACCGGTCAACTAATATAAAAATAAAAGTTTTAATTTTTTAAAATTTAATAACTATTTTATAATAAAATTTAATATATAATACACTTTAAGTACTAAAATTAACAACTATTAAACCTCTAAATTTATCAAATGCTATATATTTTCACTTTTATTGATATTTTTCATGCACTTTAATTTTTCTATAGCATATAATTTATCATATATGTATATATTTATAGATAAATATATATTTTATACATATTTTATTATATCCGGTTGAACATTCGGTCGAACCGGTTAACCCTCTAAACCTCTGAACCTCTTCCTCGTCCAGTTCAATGTCCGGTCCAATTTTCAGAACCTTATATGTTGTCCTTCATAATTGCATTGAACATGCACTTATTAAGAAAATAAAAAAAATATTTAACTTGAAAATATGTACTTTTATATATATATTTTAAACTTACTATTTTAATTATTCTTAAAAAGTTATCTAATAGACATTTATTAGCAAATAATCCTGTGAATAATATTTCTCTCCAATTTTCTATATCATAGTACAAAACTACGACAAACACATCCATATCACACAATCACAATTTAAAACTCATGTATAATTTATTTGTTTTTTATCTTTGCACGCAATGACATCTAAGAGAAATGAATAAAACTACATTTACAACACAACAACTTATCACAACGGCACAACATATCCATCTCTATGGTTTCATTTTAAGTGAACCTCACATTTATGTTCAAATACTTAAAATCTAATAGTATGAATAAATATTATATAATTGTTATAAGTATTTGTATTTGTATTATATATCAAACATTTCTCAACAAAAATGTTAAAAAACAATTCAAGAAGTATTTTTACTATGAGACCTAACAGAGTCAATATCTACACGTACGGGCTCTTTAAGCATTTTATGGTGTGCATGAATAGTATTTCAGGCACAAAAGTTTACTCTTTTATTAGGAGGCTCCTGCCATTAAAATATTAATTAATTAATTACTATTACTGAATGTGAATATCTTGAATAATGAATAATGAAAATGATATTTCAAGAAGTAATACAAAGAAGTTATTATTACTACTTTACAAAAAAACAAAAGAAGAAGCCATTATTACTAAAACAAAATCAGTGCTTAGTGCTCTCATATTAGATGTATAGCTTGTCAACTCAAGCATCTCACTCAATTATTGGTGGTATCCAACTAGAACTTGGGAGGGATATCCCATGCATCTTTTAGACATTTTTTTAAACTAAAAAAAAACTTTTGTACAAAATAATATTAAATTGCTTTTTGTTTACTACCAAAAAATTACTTTTGTTTATAAAAATATTTTAATTTTTTTAGGTTGAAAAATATTTTTATGAAATTACTTATTGAGTTTTTCCTAAAGGTTAGAATAATTTTCAATATTTTGTTTAACTTGGTCTAAAATCCTGAACCCCAAAATGTTAGCCACACTAAAATTTTGTTGACTTCAATGGTAATTACTTTTAGAAAATAAAATAAAAATTATATAATAAGGTTTAGTTTTGTAAAATTGTGACTCTTGAAAAGCTACTAACCTTATTGAGCTTTCAAAAAGCTGCTCCTAGAGACCCATAATAATATCATTTGGTAAAATAGTACAAAAATTATATTGCTCTTAATTAATAAGTAGGAGTCGTCATTATAATGTTTAGTAAAATAGCGTAAAAGTGATCCTCAAGATATAAAATAATCATAATAGACATAATATTAAAATAGATTGTGTAAATAATGATCATTTATGTATTTTCATTTTCAAAAAGTCAAAACTCACTCTGAAAAGTCAAAGCTAGCCACACTAAAAGTTATCCATATAGTGGAATTCTATGATGGAGCATAAATTTTATAGAGCATCATTTAGCTACATTTAAAAAATGTGGCAAAAAGTAAATGTGGCTAAATACAATTATTTATTTTAAAATTTATATTTTCTCATTTTACTAATCTAATCTTCTATATTCTTCTTATTTTAATTTTTATTTTACATGGTTTATAATTATTTATTTTAAATTGGTACAAATTTATTCTTTTATAATATTTAATGGGTCTAGGAAATATTTGGGACACAACAAAAAACCAGTCAAAACAGCCAATAAGTTGTGCACAATATATATAATATAAAATGCATGATGTATATCACATGTAGTGCACAACATATATCACCTATTGTGCACAACATATATCACATGTTGCAACATCATCTTTTTTGCAATATGTGATTTATGTTGTGCATATCATGTGATATATGGTGTGCACACCATGTAATATTCGTTGTGCAATTTATATTATATATGTTGTGCACAACTTGTTGGCTGTTTTGGCTGGTTTTTTATTGTTTCTCTGTTTAATGTGAGTTATTCAACTTTGAATGAAGAAACCTAAATTCTATTACATCAAAAAAAGGAAGAAATAGATTTTAAAAAAAATAATTACATTTATATGCTATTGGACCCAAAAAATTTATACTCCATGTGAGAACTCTCCTTCCATATATGCTATTGGACCCAACCGCCCCAAAGTTCTATATTATTCAAAATGTGAGGACAACGACGACAGATCCGAAATGATTTGTGGGTCAAATTAATATATGCATTCTGTGCGGTTGTCTTGCAAATAGAAAGGTATTAGATCTCAAATTATGATATGAAGAAAGAAACTCTTGGTAATCTTGGACAATACAAGAGATCAAGTTGTTCGCACTTGGGAATCCGTGGTGGCACATAGCTAGCTACATCATTGACTCTAGTCCCTCAAATTTCTAAACCTTTAGAATCATGTATGTACATTATTTTTTTAGCTGGAACATACTGAAATATTTTCAATATGATGAGCACTGATTTATGGATTGAAAATTCTTCGTAAAATATGTGCAGAATATAATTTTTTGATCCAAAAAGTATTTTTGGTTTCTATATATTGCACAAGAAAACAAATCATAAAAGACCATAATAATTATAATAGGTTTAGGGTTCTTAAAATTCTATTTGTAAATCCAAGAAGTGTGATTGAGTGATAGAAACTAATCTTTTCTTAGCTTAGTGTCATCACTTGTCTCATCCATCAAAGTGACTACGTACCATCACCCCATTTGGCGTACATGCAACTTGATGACTTCTATGTGTATCACACATACGCCGTACAAATTAAATCATGAATATATTTTCGTGATTCACCTGCGATTCGAACAATTCAGTCGTGATGAATTCATTTTCAACTCTTCATCTGACATGCATCGCCAGCCTTGTTTACCGCATCGTATCCATTAATCATATCGCGATCCTTGCAATACTAACTACACTAGATAGTCACTACTCCCATATGATATTTTTCTCAATATCTCCACCTTTTGTCTTTGAAAGCTTCATCAAAATACAAAAGCTTGCTCTCAACAAGAAGGTTAAACAAATGATGAAAAGACTTTATAATTATTAGCGTAAATAACTTTTCAACGTCTTCCATATTTTTCTAGGCCTTTATTTGATAAAGCTTTCTTCATAAAATGATGATTGCTTTATTTATGAATGATGGTTTTTTTTCGATAATTGCCATGAGAGTCAAATAGAAGGGAACTCATGGAGAACACAAAGTACAAGTCTCAACAACAGTGCATCCACACCTACCAACAAAGACAAAAACACATGCCCACCTACCAATAGCATACACTCCTCATGGAAAAAATCGCAGCATACCAGAACATATGACCCAACTTAAGAAGCACTGTGATACCCCGTATCATAGTACCTCTTAGAAAGTGCTTTAATATGGTCTAAGTATGTCTAAGAAGGGTTAGAAATGATGTTAAAACGTGTAAAATGAAGAAAGCACTGATGCTGTCAGCAGGTGGCGGCTAGCGAGCAGATGATGGCGGGTAGCGAGAAGATGATGGCGGCTAGCGAGCAGATTATGGCCGCTAGCGAGTAGGTGTCCGCTAGCGAGCAGATTTTGACGGCTAGCGAGCAGTCAAGTCCCACATTGCTCAAAACAGCATTTCAGCTTCCCCCATCCCCCTATATATATGAGTGGTTAGTATAGTTTTTCCCTTACACCTCATATTCCCGCCTTATCAAAGCAGTGCTTTGGGCGTCCTTTATATTAAGAGGAACTCTGGTGGAGTGTGAGTCTGACACCTTGGGGATATCTCGGTCAGAGCAAATTCCCGACGGTGAGTGAAAAGACGTTTTTGCCCCTGTCAGCGTGCTGGTTGCTAGCGAGCTGTGAGTGCTCGCTGGCGAGTGTGCCATCGCTAGCGAGAAGGTATTACTCGCTAGCGGAGGTTCAGTGCGCAGCCTAGTTCAAGTTTTGGTTTTCTTTTGTGCGGTCCTGATGGGTCTTTTGCACGCCAGGTGCAAACGCGGTGCCGATAGCTGGAGCCGGAGCTAGCGGTGCCTTCGAGTCTCAGGACTTTCCAGGTGAGTGGAGGTTTTAGGTGGATGTGCCGTGGCTGCCACATAGTAGCATTTGTATATGTCTATATGTTTATATGTTTATGTTTATAGTTATATTTATGTTTATGTTTATATTTATGTTTATATGCTTAGGTGAATAATATGATAGATAGATAACATGCTTAGAAGATAATATGATAGGTAGATAACATGCTTAGGTAGTTAATATGAAAGGTCTATAACGTGCTTAGGTAGATGATATGATTAGGAAAATAACCTACCTAGATAGATCACATGCATCAACTAGTAAGATGATATAACATATATAGTAAGATAATATAACATAGTAACATAGCATAATCTAGTAAGATAACCTCACGTGATAAGATAGCATGACATGGTAAGATAACATGATAAGATAGTATAATCTAGTAATTAATATAATCTAGAGATTTATATAATCAATCAATTAATACCACCTAGTGAGTTAATATAACTTAGTAATTAATGTAACCCAGTGAGATAATGTAACCTAGTAAAACACCATAACCTATTAGGATGATATAACATAATAAGATGACGTAACTCATTAAGATAATATAACTTAGTAGAATAACGTGACCCAGTAAGATAGTAAGCCCGAGTAAGATAACACGTTTTAGACAGATAATATACCTTAGACAGATAATAAACCTTAGTAAGATAACATACCGTAATAGAAACGTGCCTTAGAGGATAACGGATTTTAATAGAGGATAATGCTCAGATAGATAAGTTCCCTAATAGATAACATGACAGGAATGAGTGGATGACTTCTAGATCCCTTTGTATTTATGTTATGCGTTATGATGTTATGCATTATGATTATATTTATTATATGCGCTATGATTATAATTATTATAAACGTTATGATTATACCTATAAGGTTGAATGATTTATGCTATGCTATGCCATGATATGAAGCAAGTTAGAATCCTATGATATATGATCAGTATGATAACATGCAGTGTATGAGTAGAATGACTGTAGAATTGTTTGATGACTGTTTATGTAGTCTGCGAACCGTCGTAGTATGTATTTCAACGCTATAGCTCGGATGTAGCTCCCGGTCGAGTTTAGCCGTGACATACTCACGAAGTGCCTCGAGTTCCACCCCAGATACAGTATGACTGGCCTCACCTGCGTGGTTGTAGAGGTCCATATCACAGGGCGGCTCGTGTTCCGTCATATGACCGCACCCTCGTGGTAGCGAGTCACAGTTATAAGTTACAGCAGGACGGCTCGTGTTCCGTCATATGACCGCACCCTCGTGGTAGCGAGTCCCAGTTATCAGTTACGGCAGGGCGGCTCGTGTTCCGTCATTTATCAGTTTAGCATGGGGGCTCGAGTGCGGATATCTACGGCGGTACGCGTCCGTCGTCAGAGAGGTGCAACTACGTAGATAGGACAAGTATATGTGATTGATAACATGACAGTATGTGTTGCATGACATGCATGATACCCCATCACTGAGCTGCGACTCACTCCCCGCATTTTGTTTCAGAGTTCGATCAGAAGGCAGACGAGGAACCGTTGATCCAGTAGAGGTCGGTTGCAGTTGATTTCCTTGGTGAGCTCCGCATTTTCTGTGGAGTCTTAGCAGTCTATGTTTAGTTTAGGTTTAGTTTATATTTTACAGTCAAATCAATCATGTATAGTTTTGCTCCAGACTTTAGAGGTAGGATTCCTTTATCAGTTAAGTTACGTTTCAGTATACTGAACTAGTATGTAAGTTTCAGATTAATACAGTTATATATGATTATCAGTTAAACAGTTATTTCAGTTATTTCGGTTATTCAGTTTATTTAATGGTTTATGCATGTTGCTTAGCCCTTAAGTTATGCCCTAGATGCGTGTTCGTTGGGATAGAGCCCTTCGCACGGACACCCTTCAGTAGCGGGGTGTTACAAGCACCAAACCACCTCTAAAGCCACCTAAAAACACCTTGAAGTTGGTGGCAAAAAGAACCCCCCGCCCTATCGTTTCGCAGCCCGAACAACCAATGCTTAACTACCACCTAGCCTCATTAAAAAACCTCCTAGCCTAAGAATTCACTAACCTATTGAGGAAAAAGAGTACCAGATTGAAGTAAAGCAGAGGAACTCAAACCACGAAACGAACTAAATAAACCCACACAAAAAACCCCACAAGAAAGAAGACCATCAACAAGAGATGGTAATAATCAGAAAAATAGCTCACCAACTCTTCATCACCATGGAAATTCTACATGGCTGCAACCTGTCAAAGAAAGCCCGCAAAACACAATCAAACCAGCATCAACATAAACCAGTGACAGCAACAAAATTTCTTCCCCTGCACCATCTGGCCAGTACCATCAGGAAAACAAAACAAGATGCACCCGCTCCCCCAAACCATAGCGTATATACAATTAGACTTTCAACAACTCCTTCTCCACAACCCATTTATTAATCCAATACAGCACCTGTTCTTTGACCTCCACTGCAGAAGTTAATTTATTATAAAAAATACACTTATTTATGAATGATGGTGGCCGGTAGATTTTCCTCATGAGTAAATATGTCCCAGTGTCTGTTCTTTTCCTCCAAGTGGAATTGTTCTTTTCCTCCAAGTGGAATTGATTGATTAACATATAGTACGCTCTTTAGCAAAAAAATTGAAAGGTGATTAAACCATAGATGCCTTTTTCATCATTATCATCCCTTCAATATAATTGAACTTGATAGATTACTATAAAAGGGGATTAAATCTTTTGTCAAGTGACATGTATGTCCAAAAAGGGGAGGGATCACTCATCACCGCGAGTCATTAATGTGTTAGTGGCAAAAGCCAAGGATCGGATGATCTTTTCTTTTTCCAATTCAGGACAAGGTATATATGGTGGCAACTTGTAGCCACCTCAATAGTGAGACAACTTATGACACTAAATTAAGTTGATGAGCCCTACCTCTCAATCTACTCTCACCAAGAGTTATTATTAGGGAATTAGAGTCAAATGGGTGTTTCAAGGAAAAGAAAAATGCCAAAGGAGATGTTGATAGAAATAAAGTAAGATTATGTGTAAAGATAAAATAATTAGAATCATTTAGTGTTTGCACAAAAGTTAATTAGTGCGCCATCGAAATAGGTAGACACAAGATTTTATTTCATTAGAAAGTAAGCTGACAAAAAGAAGATAAACCCTACGAATGGCAGTCCCATTTTTTCGTTTATCATTTTCTTGATTTGCATTACTATTGAATAATTAATGTTCTACTTGTTAGGTGTTAATCCAAAGTCTCACATTATTGAAAAGATTGAAGTCATTTAATTTGCCTTTTGTTTTGACTTAAAAATAGAGCATTTAGTTGTATGGTTGGGATATCCTCTAATGGGTGTTTGGAACATCATTGGAATTCAATTCTCATCGGAATTGAATTGAATTCCAGTGTTTGAAACAAAGAAAATCATTTAAGTTTAAATGAAATTCAATTCAATTCTATGGTTTTGGTCTAAAAACAAATCAGAGTCATTTCACTCCGATTTCAATTGAATTCCATTGGCATTTCACTTAAAATATGAAATGTCTAAATTAACCTATTTAAATTACCCTTTTTAAATTACTCTCTTCAAATTTCAAAGCGTCTTAGGATAAAATTGTCCATTAAAAAACTTCAATTCATTTTATAAACATTCCAAACATTGAAATTCAATTCAATTCTACAATTTTACTAATATCTTTCAAACACCGAAATTCAATTCAATTCAAGTATGAATTCAATTTCTAATGGAATTCAATTCAATTCTATCTTATGAAAGGTTTCCAAACAGGCTGTAAGAGTGGAAGTGATCCATTGTATGGGTAATTTATAGGAATTATTCATGTAATGTATTTGTGAGGAGGGTTTGCAACTTCAACTGTTCAAAAGTTTCATACTAGTGAAAAATTAAGTTTTGGAGATCTTTTAAGAGTTGTAGAGTACGTACATCTTGAGATATCGAACCATGTTAAATTTTTTAATGTGTTTTTTTTTACTCTTCTTTGTGTTTGCATGGGGCCTAACAAGTAGTATTAAAACATTATTCGTCTATGGAGCAATAGAGGAAGGAGCAAGAAAATGAGGTGTCATTTCAGTCGAGGTTAGTGACACCTTAGTCAACTGTGGTAGATGTGTGTGCCACATGAGCACCAGGATAGGGTCCCAATGCCTTGTGAGAGTTTCACATTATCATCCAGTCATGCAACGACAACAAGTCTAGGTCGTCGCCACGTCAATTTTTGAAAAAAGGTTGCTTTTGACTAATTTTGAAATTCTAGTTCCATTTTTGAGGTATTGGTATATAATTTGCTGATTAAGTGGAAGTATCTAATTAGAGTTGAGTAATATATAGATACAATTATTATCTTGAAAGGTGTAGATTATTGATCCGCTCAAAGGTGTATTGGTTTGAGTGGTGATTATGAATTCAAGAGGGTATTCCTTTTATCGAAAGTCTTCTCAATATATTGTTGAAGTCGGGCGGTTTGTCCCATGAAGTTGTCATGGTACAAGTGAATATGGAGCATAAAGCTCCAATTAACACTATTGAATACTCATAAGGGTTTTCACTAAGGAGGGAGCATGTTGTGTTTGGAAGGGCTTTTGATTAAGGGAAAATTTTTTGGGTGTTAATCCAAAGTCCAATATTAGAAAGAGTGAAGTCCTTTGTTTTTATTTTGTCTTATAAGTAGAGCTTTTAGTTATATGGTTGAGATATCCTCTAAAAGTGGGAGTAATCTATTGTATGGATAATTTACATAAATTGCTCATATAATGTATTTGGTAGGAAGGTTTGCAACTTCAATCGTTTAAAAGTTGCACACTAGTTAAAAAGTTTTGGAGCTCTTTCTGGAGCCGTGGAGTAAGTCTTATAACCACGTCAAATTTTGTAGATGTTCTTTTTTACCCTTTATTTTTGCTTGGAACCCTGTACTAATATGTGTCTTTTTTAAGAATTAAACAATTTTATTTATTGAAAAAAATAATTGCACCCTATATTTTAACTATACTCACGAAACACATTTGTTACAAAGGGAAGCATATATGCGGTGTTTGATTCAGATAAATTTAAACATTTTTGGGAATATAAGGATAAAAAATTATTATTCACATGTTTGTTTGGTTCAAGTTTTGAACAAACATAATATGTCAGAGAATATTAGAGGCTATTTGGTTTCCATTTTCATTTTCACGTTTTCTCTATTTTCAATATTTCCTTCACAAAATTTTGAAAACAGAAAAAATAGAAAATAAAAATAAAAAATTAAAACGAAACCAAACAGCCTATTACATTCTCGAAAATGAAAAATATCCTATATTTTCATTCACAACTCCTATATGGGAATATTGAATTTTCATCCAAATGAAATGTTGGATCTTCTTCAAACGATCATTAAGGCCCATGAGCCATTATAAGGGCCCATATGCCCACTACCAAGGCTTCACCAATCCATTATATATATATATATATATGGAAAGTTATTTCGAGAAATAGTTCCTCCAAAAATACTATTTCTTGAAATATATATAGAATTTTATTCTATGAACCAAATGCATTACCCTATATGTTTTTTCCTAGTGTCTTGGTGTGTTTGTTATGGGTAGTTGATTAGATTACATTCTTAGGTCCTCTCTGAGTTTGATGGGAATGCAGAGGCCGACTTTAGAGGCTTTTCTTGCGTCTATGTTTTATGACTGCTACAGTATTAAATGGACAAAACAAAAATATTATTTATATTTTCATCTCCTCATCATATCTCATGTTAATATCTATTTTTATTATTCTTAATTAGATTTTGGTCCTCACTTTAATATTGAATTTTTTTTATCTACTATTGATTATGTTGGATATTGCATAAAAATTCAATTTTTAATGATTGTATACTATTGTTCTACAAATTAATGATCACATATATTCTTAATCTCAAAATTAAAAGACCCTTATAATTAAGGAAGTATATATCATATTTTAGGTCATACTTTTAAATAAGAAATTAAAACAAGATAACTAGATATTTTATTAAAATCAAGAGGATGTATTTTGAGGAGTGTGGTTCGGCGGTTAGTACTTATTTTCCCTTAATTAATTAAATGTTCATAGTTCGATCATCTCTTTTGAAAACTCTAGACTAGTTATTCTACCCCTTCGAGGTGTCTATACAAGTTAGCAAAAAATTAGTCAATGTAATCGACAATAAATATTCTAATCGTAATGTGGAAAGGACAAATAATTAAAGAGGATGTGAAAACAATGGCCGATATGTACATCAGTACATTGGTGATATTGATCTATACGTAAGTTTGACCCACACTTAGTTTATATGTCAAAATATTAAGATATTATTCATTGACAAATATTTTGTGCACAATAAAAAACTAGTCAAAATAGATAATATATATGTTGTGCACAACATAATATAAAATACATACACAATGTATATCACATGTCGTGCACAACAAATATCACATGTTGTGCACAACCATATATATATATATATATATCACATGTTGCAACATCATCTTTCTTTGCAACATATGATATATGTTGTGCGTACACATCATGTGATATATGGTGTGCACATCATTTGTTGTGCATTTTATAGTATAAATGTTGTGCACAACTAATAAGTTGTGTTAGCTGATTTTATGTTAAACATATAACGATGCTTTTATTTATTTAATTTATTTTGGTATTGATCTATACCTTTTGCACCCACTACTAATATTTCCTTGATCGAACAATAGTGTGTGAAAATGCTGTAACGATTTTATATGGAATACAAGTAACATTGTATATATTAATGATATATATTTCTTCTTGTTGTTGTGGCATACAGTATATATACACTGTTGACGTATATTAACCTTTGTAGGTAAATGTTTAGATCACATATAATTCTACCTATCACACTATCACCCTTGGATGTAATAAAAAAGTGGAGTGGATGGCAAGGACCACAATCACATCCATGAGTAATAATTAGAATAATAGGTCACAAAATCATATGTTATCTAAAGTTTTTTCTATCCAATAATATTTGTTGTATAACAAAAATACATCCAATAAACATCTAATATGTGCTATATATTATATGAAATGTGTGTTATACGCATGTGTGCTATACATATAGCACACATTACATATCATGTATAGCACATGTTGGATACTCGTTGGACGTATTTTTGTTGTACGACAGACATTATTATTTTTATATCTTATTATTTAGTAAGCTTAGCTAGCATGATGATGCAGTTCCCACATGATGATTAATATATTAAAGCATCATAGTTCTTCCACCAGAGCCAGACTCCCTCTGACAGTTGAAGAAGACAGCAGCAACAGGGAGACCAAGATTGTAAAGTTCAGCAAACTCTCTGGTGTTGAAATTCTGTCGCCACCCTGGAGCATACACTGTTTGCCTTCCAAGTTGACGAAATAACACAAAAATGAAACGATGAATCCCCATCGTTGGCCGTGGACTTTCATATGGCACTACCACATTACCTATATATATTAATATTATGCACAAATCATCACATTAACATATATATAAAAGTAAATATTTGGTATATAATAAAAAAATTTAGTGAAAATAGTAACATGTTGTTGTCTACATCATATATCACTTGTTATAATATTATTTTTCTTTACAACATGTGATATATGTTATGAATATCATGAGATATATAGTGTGTACAACATGTGATATTTATTGATATATATTATATTATATATTGTGTATAATATATTGACTGTTTTAGCTAATTTTTTTATTGTACTTATAACAATGCTAATGAGGAGTGCTAAATGCACAATAAAAAACCAGCCAATAAATGAGATTTTGAGTCATAATTATTCAGCTCATTACAATCTCAATGATTATTTGGCCAAACTAAAAGCCAAAATAGGCCAATTGGCTGTATTGGATGGTTTTTCATTGTTCACTTAGCATTATTGATGCTAATATATAAATCGTATAGGATTTAATTTAGTTTCATGTACGTACTCTAAAAATTTCAGAGTTTAATTTCTATTGACATAAGTGAAACATTTTTATAAATTCATTCAATCAAATCATAGGAATGACTTTCATTCAGTTAATGCAAGACTAAACTATTTTTGCTAATATGACTATACATAATTAACTAATTGTGTAATAATAATATACTGATGGTACAAAAAGGTTATTATGTATGGTATCCAATTAACAATTTTTATTTGCTTGATTTTTCAAGTAACAAGTGATTTATAAAAATCAATTATATTTATTGATGTGACAATACATAATTTAAAAAAATTATATATGTAAAAAATTTTAGGATTTAGGGTTAATATATTGTCATATTATCCTTATTAATTAACTTTTTTTTATTCACTACCTAAAATGTTGTGCTCCTTCACTACTTAAAAGGTTGTGCAAATTAAATGAAAAAATTTAATTAGACGGCATAGTGTATTATAAAAGCTATTAGATTAGTTCTTCTAATTAATATATAGGGTTTAGCAAATGAATATTCTAGAGTATTTATTAAAGCTTTGTTTGAGATCAGTTTAATTAGAAAAGGAGGGGATGGCTTTGTAGGAGAAGGAAGGAGGAGGGAAAGAAAGGAATTTAATTTGGAGAAGTTAATTAACTTTTCCTTGTTTAGGAGTATAAAAATCCTCCAAATTAAAATTAAAAAATAAATAATGGAGAATTTGAGAAGGGTTTTAGAAAGTTTTGAAAAATTCTTAAACACAGTCACTCATTACAAATGTTCACATTCCATCCCCTCAAAGTCTTTCCATCCCTTTCAAAATTAAAGTCAATTCTCAAATAAATTTTGAGTTAAAAATGAAATGCTTTTTTATAGAAAAACAAAATTTTGAAATTTTCAATATATTAAATAGAGTATTACTATTTGCATAATAAAAAATCAGTCAAAATCAGCCTCATTTAGAGATTTTGGGTCATAATCACTCGGTCTAATAAAAATTAACTTCTTAGAGTAAGATTTTTTTGGGCCAAAAATTATTAAATTGCCCTATGGGCTGATTTAACAGATTTTTTATTGTTTACTAAGTATTTTTCTATTAATTATATTAAAAACTTGGAAATACTTTTACTTTTTAACTTTTTAAAGAGTTTCCGACACTTATTAGCAAAATTATGGTATAAGCATTGTCATGTGGTTATCTGTTGTTGAAATTAGGTTGAGCACTTTTCACTTGTGGATAGTTTCAATCTTGGGCGAGATAGGTGGTGTAAGCTCAGTCTAGTCGAATTTATTAGTTTAGAATATGATGCTATCCACACGGATTCATTTTTATTCTCCCACTCAACATGTGCATTCATGTATCGAAAATGATTCGATAATGCCTTTTAAGTTTTTTCTAGAGTCATCATCATGCAGTCCACAAATATAATTAGATTATATTCCTAGCTATACTTTTATATATATCCTGCATGATATAGGCTTTTAGAATGATATTAGTGTTTCAAGATGACGAGATAGGTTTCGAAATCGAATTATATTCATGCAAACTTGTCGTCAAACTATGAAATCACCCTGATTTCTGTTTTTTTTTTGGTTACCAGTTGATTTCTCTAGATATAATTAACTTGATAAATAATATACGAGAAATATTTTTTGTATACCACAAAATCAGTCTTCATTAGTCAACATATACAATAATTTAACTTTTTAAAATTATTAATCAAACTTTTAATATTATATATTAATCCAATATTTTAAAAATTGGATTAATAATTTCAAATAGATAAATTTATTCATTATTACATATGATGACTAATAATAACTGATTTTGTAGTGTATTATGTGATATTTCTCCAAATATATTATACTCAACAAATTCTTATTGACTTTTAGATATATTATTTGAAAAGAACTAAGCTTATTTATCATGTTATGCATATTAGACCAATGATTGCAAATGATTATATTGTTCAAGTCATTGTTGAAATGATTTAATGATTAATTAATAACTTCATTCATAAATAAGCTTCATAGAATATAAATAAATACTTAGTGTACGATAAAAAAAACTAGCCACAATAGTTAATATATTGGGCACAATATATAATAATATAATATGTACATCGTATATCACATGTTATATATGCACAACATATATATTACAAGTTGCAATATCATTTTACTTTACAACATGTAATATATATCATGTGTATAATGTGTGATATACGTTGTGCATATTATATTATATTATATTATATATATTGTTAAAAACATGTTAGATGTTTGACTAATTTTTTATTATACTGCTCTAAAATATAACTTCAAATATAGTTTTACCTCAACTAATTACCCACCCTAATAGAACATGTTTTGTACCAAGGTTCCTTTAAAGTGTGGATTTGGATTAGTTTCATGTGTAATTTTATATATGAAATTTTGACCTATCCCATTTTTATTCCATATATATTAAGGGTTTGAAGTTATAATTAAACCACAATTAACTTGAACGTTGATGTCATCATTATGCATTATATATATATATATATATATATATATATAATATGCTGTACAAATAAATGAATGGATTGAAAAGCTTTATATACGTACCAAAAGTAGCTCCTGTAGTTGCCGGAATATCAGTCACCAACCTAAGTCCAACATAAGAGAGAAAGTTATTAGTTATTACATTGCTTAACTAATTAAAGTGTCTTATATATTTCTATGGTTCGATTATATATATGTCAATCAAGTGTGATGTTTGATTCACTTACCAATGAAGATATTCCCTGCAATTGGGGTTACTAGGGCTAGGTGCGTCGGGGTCCACCAAAACCTTCAAAATGAGAAAAAAAAATTTAATTAAGTAACTAAAATCATCAGATCCAAAAAAAATTAAGTTGTTAGGTTAAAACTCTTTAATAATGTTATACTTTAATAAACAATAGATACAATTATGAGACTTTGTGTTTGTTTAAATTATAATGGTAGGGTTATAAATATATAAAAAAAAAAACAGAAAAGAAAGAAAGGGTTATGCAGAAATGAATTATAAAGTTTAATTTATAAAAAAAAAATGTACATCCCAACCATACTTTATAGTTTATCTAACCACCAAAATATTTGATTATACATATATCCTAGCTTTTGTCTCTCATCCATGTGATAGAATGAGAATACATATAACTACATACAGTATAAATTAAATAGTGGGAAGAGATCAAGAGGAGTTATGAACTATATATCAAAGTAATATGAGTCAATTTCAACAATAAAATCTAATATAAATTATTAAAATTAAAATATGATCATATGAATTTTCTTTTTATAATTAATCATGAGTCTAATAAACAAATGGAGCTCATTAACAAAGTTCATCTCATTAACTAAAATGGAATAAAACTTAGAATTATCCTCATTAAAAAATCTCATGAAAAAAGAGTGATAAAGGATGAATTAGCTCACACAATTCATGCCCAAAACAGCCCCTAAACCCACACCTAGTCGTATACATAGAATTGCAACTCACATAATGCATGAGACAGAAGCGATAATACCATTGGAATAATATTTTTCCAGCCAAAACAGCCAACAAAGTCCATTTTAACATGTTTGGTCTAAATAGTATTATAAACCATGTGTATTTTTTTAATGGATTGAGTGATTTAGGTCCAATTTTCTATTGTTGGCTATTTTGGCTAATTTTTTATTATACCTCTGGCAATACTCCAATAATACCCACATAGTAGAATGCAAAAACACAACACAAACAACAAGCACACATTCTACTTTTAATTTTAATTAATACCATTAACATTTGTATTTTTGACACACTATGGGTGAGATTGGTTTGATAATTTTTTGTTTTCATTTTCATTATAAAAAAAACATAAAAAAAATATTTGGTTTTATTTCATTAAAAAAAAATATTTTCTAGAATTAGTGAAAATAGGAAAATCTCAAATTCCTATTTTCTGTTTTTTCAGCTAAAAGTGTAAAAATAGAAAATGAGTTGAATAAAAATCCTATGACAGATTACTCATTAGAATAAGTACACAACCTTCGTACCTATATAAAAAATAAAAAATAAAAACAAAAAATATTTTCAGGAACCAAACACCACGTATTCCTCTCACACGTAATACTCTACAAATAGTGAGACTAATGATAATTAGATGATAAAACTTTACAAAATAATAGAAAAAATTGCAACCCTACTTACAAGTGTATAGAAGTTTCTAAGGTCATCACCACCAATAGTGACTCTAGGCTGGTTAACAACCTGAGAAGGTTTAAACTCGCAACCATTGGTGACATCTCTGTTGGAATAAGAGACTCTAAGAGGGATTGAACTCTCAAATGGGTCCAATACATCCCCAATTACACGCCCAACCACAAGAGAATTCCTGCTCCCACCTGGCATGACGAGTCCTATACTATGACTCGATCGCTTCAACTTCAATTAGCAATTTTGGAACTGACACTATATATGATTGATGAGTATACGACAATTAATGCAACTAGTGCTAGTGCATGGGTATTTATATACAGGGCACAGGGGAGGCATGGGGTTAGCATATTCCTCATATTTGTCGTGCCTTGTTATCTGATCTTCTGCTTCATTCTAGATTGAGTATGTGTAGTGATGTAATTAACTTTTTTAATTAAGAAAGATGAATGGATATTGAGAAGATAGAAAGAATTATTTACGAGCATAAGAGAGAGTGTTGTGTACATATATATGTTTCATGCTTATATTAATGTATGTGGCTGTGGACCCGTTCCCTGAATTGGAAAAGGGCCGGTCAAGGTCATAGTGTAATTGGTGTGATATATATATATATATATATATATGATGATACATACATCCACTTCAGTTATAACTTCTAATCATAAATGTCTATACGAGAAATAAATAATATTTTTCCAGTCAAAACAGTTAGTAAAGTCTATTTTAACACTTTTAGCTCAAATAATATTATTAACCATGTGATTTTTTTAATGGGCTGAGTGATTTAGGCCAAATTTCCTATTGTTGACTGTTTTGACTGATTTTTTTGTTGTACCTATATAATGTTATTTTCTAATTTATCTGATATTAATGAATAAATTGAACAAAATATAGACAAAATAAGAAACCAATATATTCTACAAACTGAGCTTAACAGAGGGTCGAATTAAAAGTAAGAGATTTATCTCATTTGTATCATTCATATTATTATATACACAAATGCTCGGAGAACAACACTTTCTCAGCCAAAAAGATTTATTTAACCCTTTATGGCTCAAATAATATTTTTAATCACGAGTATATTTTTAATGGACTGGATAATTGTGTGGCCTAAATTCCTATTTATTGACTGTTTTGACTAATTTTTTGTTGTACTCCTAGCAATGCTCTATAATATATGTATCAACTATTTTATATTCATAATTGAAATTTAACTTTGTTTTTCTATTTTAGTTCACTCATTTAATTATATGTCATGAGTCCTTTTATTTTTAATGTACCTAACAATGTTTCACCTAACCATGCACACGAGGATCTTCTTGTGGTAGAGTTTTGTTAGGGTTATAAAATTGTACTTGTTAAAAAAAAGAAATTTAACTTAAATCACTTAATCCATTAAAAAACAAACATAATTAAAAAAATATTGTTACCTAATTAAGACCATAAACACACTAACACTGTTTATTCATCCTTATATTCATATTTCATTTACATCTATCTTTATTAAATGAGTTAAACCTCATATTGGTCCTCCACTTTGTATGCGTGAATCAAATTAGTTCTCTATTTTAGTTTTTGTTCAAAATAGTCATTCACTTTGCACTTTGTGAATCAAGTTGGTCCTCCATTTATTTTTTATGTTATAACTCTATTAATTTTTACTGATATAAACTATTTATTACTAACTTAGCAAGTAACATATAATCCTAGAAATTCATAACTTCTATAAGTTCTCTAAATTACTTATTTTGAATCAAAATAGTTATCTTTAAATAAGAGTGGATAATCATTTTGATTCAAAACAAGTAAAATAGATGATTAATATGAGTTATATGTATTTATAGGGTTACATGTCACTTGCTATAGGTTGGTATTAAACCGTCCACATTAGCAGAATTTAATAGAGTTATAACAAAATTAAAGAATGTCAAGAGAACTAACTTGATTCACATATTACAAAGTGAATGACTATTTTGAACGAAAATTAAAGTGGAGGACCATGAAGTTTAACTCTTATTAAATTTTGATATAATTCTTACTTTAATATTTAATTTTTATTATTTATTATTAATTTTAATAAATATTTTATAAATGGTCAATTTTAGATATTCACGTGTGAATACTTCTTTATAAATACTTATGAAGGAAAGTGAAAACACTCATAGTAAAAGGTTCCACAAACCAGTTAGATTGTGTTTGGATATCACTACAACAATAATGATTATTTTCAACAAGTAATTGTTGAGTAGTGTTGATAAAAGTATTATTAGAAAAAAATATATTGATATTTGTTGGCTATTGAAAATAGTCATAAACTATTCTTTGACAATTAATGACCGTTAAAAATACTCATGAACTAGTTTTAAGTATTTTTTACGGTCACTAATTGTCAATATATATGTTTATTGACAATATTTTTGTTGACACATTTAATGTTAAAAATGTTCATTTTCTAGTAATGTATGTTAATTAATTAAAGGAGCCAATGCAATTTCTGAGAAATTTTAAAATTTTTTATCACCAAATAATTTATTTGGATATTTAATTCGAAGATATACAGTAAAATTCAAGAAATTTTGAAAAAAAGTTTAATTTATTTACCTAAATGGAGGACTTCAAATTTCCACCTAAATGGAGTAAATTTTGAAAATTCTTTCTCTCTCTCACATCTATTTATTATTTGATTCTCTTTTATTTTAATTAAAGTATCTATACTATACTTATAAAGAGAATATCCAAAAAGTTGGTTACTTTTTTGTCTCTCAAAAAAGATTAAACAAAATTAAGAAAATTTAAAAAAATTTAAAAGTAACTACCATTTGTAACTTCTATTATTCAATTTTTTTTTCTCTTTCTATTCATATTTTATACTAATAGTTTAATGAATTAAAATGAAATTTGAGATAACTTTAATTAATTTAAATAGTATTAGTTTTTAAAAAATTTATCAATAAAATAAAATTAAATAATATTTTTATAAAATATTCATCAAAAAATAAAAAAACAACTTGACAAGCACGGAAGTGCGTGTCGAGTCACTAGTCATTATAATTATCTTATCCAAACAAAATATTCCATAAATAAGAATAATGTGATTTCTTCATCCAATTAAAAAAAGAGTAAATACCCAAATTCGTCCCTGAATTTTTTTTCAGTGTCCACTTTCGTCCCTGATTAAATTTTATTAATCCCGCAATCCCTGAAGTTGAAGTACTCCGTGAGACATATTCGTCCCTCTGTTAACTCCCCCGTTAATGAGTAACGGAGTAGTCCTACGTGGACCGTTAACTTTGTCCTACGTGGACATTAAGTGACACGTGTGTAATGGAGTTTCTAATAGGGGACAAATCAGTTCCCGAAGTTTCTATTAGGGGACAAATCAGTCTCTAACCCTTGAACCAGTTTCTAATAGATGCGGATGAACAAGCCTTACCCTTGCTGAATGAATCACAACCGTATATGTGACGGTCCGCCAACAGTCTCGTCTCACACACCGCTTGCTCATCAATGGGTGGGACAGAATCACCAGCCTCCTCGGCCTATGTATGCTGGGTCTGAGCCTCCTCCATGCGTCGCGTGAAGTCAGCCTACAACGAGAAGATAACATTAATCACAATCACCACATATATAGGCATTTAGTAACTTAGAATAACTAATTGAATACATTTATAAGAACAAAACTAAATCACTTACATATGTTCGCTCTGACCAATCGTCCACCCACACTGTCTTGTCCCCTTTTCTCATGTGAGTCTCCCTGAAAAGCTCTTTCTAAGTGGGTGGTCTCCTCAACTTTTGTTCTTGTAAGTTAAGACAATTGAAGAAAACAACAATCAAGTCATGTATAAAGAACATATTGTAAATACAAAAATTAAATTAATTGTAAACATTACGTACCAGTCGTCTCTTAGTGGACTCCACAGTGCTGAATCCAACACAATAAAGGGAGCCACCCCTCAACGATGCCCTGCTAGCCTTGACCTTCTTCAACTTGGCCTTAAACCTCGGAGACTCCCATAGTACTCACGCAGGACATGCAAGTGGGCATCTGAGAGTCACTTGCATCCTGTCTCCGGCCCTTTACGGATTAAGTTGTACATGTCACCTAGTCTCTTAGCTGCCCGATGGCAGAAGGCATAGTACAATGCATCCTCATCCTCAGGGCGAGTGGTGAAGTGAGACTACATTATATCAAATAACTAAATTTGTTACTAATCACAACATAAACAAATAATTGATAACTACATATATATGGAACAATATAAGTGTTTTAATTTACCTTCCACTCGTGAAACCACCGACGCTTCTCTTCATCGGTCAACTTTGTGAAGTACTCAATAGGCCTATGATACATCTTTTGTGTTGTGGTCGTGATCTGCTGGGAGCCTTTATTTGAAGGCACAAAGCTGCATTAGCATACAATAAATTGCCATTAATCAGAGAGAACTATAAACAAAATTAACTTTAAAATATCGATGTTAATCAATTATGATTTTAATACAAAAAGTGATATATATTTCAAATGGGTGAAACAATTTTATGACGTAATGGGAAAAAGATGATTAGTGTTCAAAATTGACATTATTGATTTTGTAATTTTTTTAAATTTCGTAGCTAAAGAGCATAATAAAGGGATCATAAGTTCAAGCAGTAAATGGTAGGGGGAAGAATTCTCATGCTTCTGGCTTAAGAAAATTTTGTGTCCGAGGAGAAAATGTCATTATTGTTCATTTTGTGGAGATAATAGAAAGCTACATGATCGATTGTGGGGAGACAAATTGTTCATGTAGCTTTCTATCTTCACAAAAACTAACAACAAATAGTTTTCTCATGAGACGAAAAGTTTTCTCAATCCATAAGCACAAGAATATTTCCCTGTTACCCTCCACTAGAGGACGTTGCGGCAACCACTACCTCAAATCAACTTACGATTCCTTTATATAAGTACTCTTTTACTATGAAATATATAGACAAAGAAGTCAATAATGTCAATTTTGATCAATACTCATCTATTTCCCACTATGTCATAATAAATTTTTCTCCATTCTAAAATATAAATCACTTTTACATTTTACATTAACATTATAATTGATTTATGTTGATATTCTATGGTTAATTTTAGAGTAAACCCCCAAGTTGGTCCCTGACAATTTTTACTTTGGACAAGTTAGTCCATAACAATTAGAAATTGACAAGTGAGTCCCTAATAATGTTCAAAATCAGACATCCGTTGGTCCCTAAACGTTTTCCGTTAACTTATCATAAAACGCGGTCATTTTTATGTTTGTTTGGTCCCTAACACCACTCATCAACCCTAAGCGTTCATACCCCCAACCTTCTCTATTTCTACCATCACTTCATCTTCCAACTACCACACTCTTAGAGCATCTTCAACCTACCACCACCTACAAGCTACGACACCAGAGCTTATTCTTATCACTATTTTCTCTCTACTCATTGCCTAATTTCAAACCGCCGGCCACCCGCCACACCGTGCCACCATCACACCGCCACCTCCAATCAGGCACCCACGCACCACACCACATTATCATTACATTGTCACCACCTCCAACCAGCCACTGGGTCATCATTGCTTCAAACAACTTAAACTCTTCCAAATCTGACACTTTTGTTTTCTTGTTCTCTTTCAAACAAACAAGATTATTCTGAAAGAAAAAAAATAAGATTTGTAAATGGTGTTGAATGGATTAACGACAGGTGTTGAGAGGAAGAGAATGATTGCTATGATTATTATAAATAAAATTTAGCTTAACAAACATCTCACTTAACTTGAAAAGAAAAAATAGGATTGAAAAATTAGAAAAAAAAAAATAGAAAGGGCTAGAGCAAAAGGGCACATTTGTGAATGATTTGGTGAAGTGTTTTAAATTTGTGTTGATCGACAACCAAAATGGTGGAACTTGGGGTAGGGTTTTGGAATCGAAAGATGTTGATGAGGGGGAAATGAGAGAAGAAATGAAAGATGTTGATGTTGGATTTGTTACATTATTACTTTAAAGTTTCCATTTTCATGTCAGCAAGAGAGAGAAAGAGCAAGCTAAGGGAGAAGATGAAGAGGAAGAAAAGGATAAGCTATGAACACTTAGGGTTGATGAGGGGTTAGGAACCAAACAAACACAAAAATGACAGTGTTTTAGTATAAGTTAACGGAATACGTTTAGGGACCAACATATGTCCGATTTTGAACATTGTTGGGACTCACTTGTCAATTTCTGATTGTCAGGGACTAACTTGTCCAAAGTAAAAATTGTCAGGGACCAATTTGGGGGTTTACCCTTAATTTTATTTATAGTTATCCATTTGGGAAGGATTATAATTAAAATTAGCTAGTCATTGCCATTTCAATTACACTTATAAAAATAATATTAAAATTTATAAAATAATTAAATAAATATTTTTTTAAAAAAGGAAAAATTAATAAAAAAAGAAATATAGGATAAGAACATACCTTGTCCAAACGGCGACGGAGCAATAGCAACAGTTCTGTGGTGTAAAGAGATAGAGGGTTTAAATATTTTTAAAAAAGTAGTTATAGTGAGAAAAGTACACTTACCCGAAGGCTGCTGACACGGTGGCTATGGAGAAGGAGGTGACAGAGGTGCAGCGGAGGCGGCAGACCTGCGTTGGAGAGAGAGGGGGCTAAAAAAACACTTGAACAAAACAAAAATTCAATCGGTGCAAAAAGGTAGAGCTCCTCACCCTAATTACAATGGTGGTTTTCTTTGTCAGAAACCACCACCCACCATGCCAGAATCGGCACCCAAAACAGCAGAGAGAGAGAGAGAGTAGAGAGAGTTTAGACAGAGAGAGGAGACGACACGAATGAGGAAGAAGGTGTTGCACGTGATTTCATATTGCGTCATTTTCGACGGCCTTCCGACAACCAATTGAAACGAATCGCTTCATTAACCCTAACTTTTTGACGACTTCCTGTGAGAAATTTGAACAGTTCTTTTTCCACCCATGGTTCCCAACGTCTTTCTCCATTTTTATCCCAAGCCCGCCGGAAATATACCCCATATTTTCGACGACTTTTTCACGGATATTGTTACCCTAAACCTTTACCCTAACCTTCCTCCAACGGTACGTAATAATTTCCTGACACCCGTATGAAATATACCCATATTTTCGACGGGTTTTCGGCGGTTCTATTTACCCTAATCCCCGCCAACAGTACATAATAACCCCTAAAACCCGTCTAAAATATACTCATATTTCCGATGGGTTTTTAATGGTTCTTGTTACCTTAATCCTTTACCCTAACCTCATCCAACGGTACACAATAACCACCTAAAACCCGTCTGAATTATACCATATTTTCGACGGGTTTTCAACGGTTCTTATTACACTAACCTTTTATCCCAACCCCTACAACGGTACACGATAACCGCCTAAAACACGTCAGAAATATACCCATATTTCATATAGGTTTTTGGCGGTTCTTGTTATCCTAACCCCATCCAACGGTACACAGTAACTGCCTAAAACCCATCCGAAATATACCCATATTTCTGATGCGTTTTGGCGGTGGTACATTTTTTCTGTACAGGCCGTCTAAAAGTCATTGGACTTATTTGGCGGGAGATTTCGTGCACTGTCTCGTGCATCCTTACTGACAGAATTTTGGTGGGTTTTCCAAAAAAAATAAAAATAAAAATAGAACCTTACTTCATATTCATCTATAAACAGTCGGTACTTCTGACGGGTTAAAATCCCGTTGGAAAGGCCCGTCAAAAAATCCAACATCTCTAGTAGTGCAAGTCATCCAAATTGAGACCAACACAATGACCGCTTGAACATAGGCGATTGCCTCGAAAGAGGGGAATATATCCTCCGTTATGAGCTCTCCAAAGTTTTTGGGAAGAAACAAGAATTTGGAAAGAAAAGGTGGATTAAACTTTGAAGATTTTATTAATCAATAAATAATTAAGTACAACATTGTGAATTTTGAAATTTGGACTAAGTTAAACTACTTCTATAAACATGGAAAAATGGAATAAAGTGAAAACAAAGAAAGATATGCAAACTCGTATTTCCTTAGCTCGTTCCTTTCATCTTGCACCTTGATTAGCAGCGCTTTTCCTTGACTCATATTGGGTTTTATCTTTCTTGACCCAATCCAATTCGAATGATAACATACTTATTTTGGTATCTGAAAATATACCGAAGGAATTATTTAAACCAAGATGCAATGATTTAGGGTTTTTTAAAATGTGCCATTATTTGAATTCTCTTCAAAAATAGATGTCACATGATTTATTAAAGTATCACTTAACAATTATTATTTGGATGATGACAAATTGCTTATAAATGCGGATTGATGATAAACTAATATGACTTATGTATGTAGAAGTTAGGGATTAATTTAATTCATTTAAAAAATAATAAATAAAAAATTATCCATAAAGTTGTAGACTATAAATTAGGGTTAATTACTCTGATTTAATTTAAGGGTTAAGTAATTAAATTGAAAAAATTAAAGACACGTGATGACTAAGTTATAAGAAAAAAAAATGAGAAACCTAATTTCTTATTTCACTTGAGAATAATAAGTCCAAAACAGGTTAAACAATTAAGCTTGGTCAAAAATCTTATATACGTGGGACATATATTTTCCTTTCATTTGTTAAGTTTTAGATATTGATTAAACATCGACCAATCAAAGTTGGATACCTAAAAGTTGTGTGCCTCAAAAGTAATACAAATATGAACAAAAACAAGCATATTTGCTGAAATATGATCATCTACTGTTCCATACAAGTTCGTCATCTTAGAAAGATACTTGGCATTTGAACCCTTCAGACAATTGAATGGCTTGATAAACCAATTGCGAATATATAATCTTTTGAACAGAATCCTTTTTATTTATTCACGATGGGGATGCCACCATGATTATTAATCCTGGGCTTATAGAGATATGTAGGTGAACTAAATTCAAAATTTTAAAGTTTTACCATGTTTAAGGTAAAGATCAAATTTTTGAACATATTTATAATATTTTGATGAGAAATTTTTATGCAATTATATAATACATTTAGTGTAACCCAGGAAGTGTGGTTGAGCGGTGGGGCTCATCCTTTCTTAACCAAGTGTTGTCGACAATGGATATCCAGTCGTGCACAAAAAAAATAATACATTTAGTGTGTACGTATTTCATAAATTTTTACGGTCACTCATTTTAATTTAAAACAGAATTAATATAAAAATTGTTAAGATGAAAATTCCTAAAATACGACTATTAAGCAAGGGTCGGGGGTTCGATCCCCGCCTTGTGTATGCAGCAACCCATTGGCCATCGACAAACCTTTAAATGGAGCTCAGATTCGCGACGGATTAGTCCTTGACCTTCCGGACTGGGGGATACCGAGGGAAACAAACAAAAAATATGTTTTAAAATCATATATATATATATAAGAATTTACTCGCCCAACTGCGAACTTATTGGCTAGAAACTCATCTTTGGACAGTGATTTATTAGTGATCTCATGATTGGTTTATCTATATTGTGGAACCTCCAATAGCAATGCAGAGAATATAGGAGTTTGAAATTCTTGGTGTAAAGATTAAAATATGAGAGCAACTTGTGTGATAATAATCTTTTGAACCTTATCATCTTATGTATCCCCTTTTACCTTCTTTTTCACCCTTTTCTATTTGAGAGACCGAAAGGGCAAAACCTAAGAGTCACGTTCGAATATATATTAGAATTTGGAAAGCCGATTTGCTTTGGAGGTTCCCATTACTTCATTCTTTCATCTTATTAGAACCTTGCACTTCGTCCACTGCATTGACATTCCTTCATTTTGATATATATAGGGCTAAGATTCCTACGCTGAGGAAACAAGACACGTAATAATTCAACTTTATCAAAATGAAATAGTGATGATATATACTTTTATATTGAGTGTGTTTTTAAATTAAAAATGTGAGAAATTTTTTGAAAATAAATTTTAATGTTTGAAATGAGTTATAAATGAAAAATAATTTCATTTATATTTTTTTGAAATTCTATTGATTTATATTTATAAATTCTTTAAGTTTATTTGGATGGATTTGAAGGGAAAGGAAATATTTTTCATCCATCATTTCTTATTTTTGAGAGCTTCTACAAGCACTTGTCATTGTGTTTTTACTCTATTTTTTTATAAGAATAATACTACGTGCAAATCATAAAATTAAATATAATCGGATATCATATGTAATATTTAATTTTTTAAAATTATTAATCTAACTTTTAAAATATTAGATTAATATATAATATTAAAAATTTAATTAATAGTTTTAAAAAATTATATTATTATAATATATGATGACATATGATAATAGATTTGATGATGGAAAAAATATTTCTCATTTTATAATAAGTAATTTTGTATTGGCCAAACTATATTATTGGGCTGATAAGACAACATTGACCCTCAAATTTAAGCAATAGCGAGCCACTTTTTATATACTAGTTTGACGTATCTCTGTTGTACGACAAACATTATTACTTCTAAAACCTAGATAAAATCTTCCAACAGTTTTTTGAAGCATTATTTTGTATTAATATTAATTTAATACCACTTTAGCTAATAAGAATTAAATTTTTTATTCTATTCATGTATTGTCATTATTTGAGTTGAATTCTATTGTCATGTATGTTTTTAATTGGATGATGATCTTAACATTTTTCAATTTATAACATATAAAGATAACGTGCTGCATCATGTAGTTGTTGTTCTTTTTTTCTTTTTTCCTTTTAGTACATCGTGTTGTTTTTAGTGAATGAAGGAATGAATCTCCCAATACAACTTTATAATCCTTAACGAAAAGGATACCCCATATACGACTTTGCATTCCACTAGTTAACTTATTGTGCTTCATAATATGTACCGAATAGTGAATAATTCGCAGATAGATAGATAGATCGATCTAATTGTTAAAATTTTATGGACTTAGTGTAAATATAAATATATGCTATTATAAAGTTTAGCCCAATATTAAAGTGATATGGTAAATTTAAATTATTAGTGTATGTGCATAAACATCTTATTAAGTGAGTATGAGTTTTTATATGTGTAGATAACATTTGGGCCCAGTTACTAATTCAATGATGGGCTGAATTAGAAACTAGGGCTATGATGTTTATATAAAAGGGTTATGGTCCTCAAACTATGAGTATGACCTCCTTTCCTGTTATCCCATCAGCAGAGAGGTAGAACCCTAAGGAGCACTTACTAGTTTGGAAGATCATGAACCAAATCATCAACCTTGTAGATCAAGAACTAAAGAGACCCAAAAATATCAATCAATTTCTATGATATCAGGTACGTTTTCGCATTCTGTTTCTATATCTCTTTCTCTATGATTCAATATGAAAGGTCTTTGGTTGTTATGGATTCAATGTTTTCCAACAGTAATTCCTTTCTTGTTTTACATAAACTTAAAGGAAATATCTCACGATTTTTAATCAAAAAAGTTTCTTAATTATACAACGAGTATACCTTACAACGTTTATCCAACCAAAGTAGTTACACTTCTATATTAATGTGTGTTAGTGGATCCGACGAGCATATATTAGAGGTTGGATGGTAATTGAATGATATATTGATTGTACATGTAGTAGTATTGATTTTTATTGGTGCGACGATATTTTATACAATCAATAGTACTACATGTATATCAATATATATAGATCCATCAACCATCCATCAATCATATTAGGGTAAATTACACTGACCTCCCCTGAGATTTAGTGAAATTACATTCACCTCCCTTCTATTTTAACACCTGACATTTACCTCCCCTAAACCATTTAAAAAATAAACGGTGTTAACTTATACTAACGAAGAAGTTACAATTACTATTCTACCCCTAACTAATTTTAACCTCAAACCCTAAAAAATCCTAACATCCTGCCACACCTCCATAGCCGCCATGCTTCCATAGCTGCAACCGCCCGTAGCCGCCACCGCCCGCTTCCATAGCCGCCACACCTCCGTTGTCCATAACCCGATTCTGCATCTGCTTCTCTAGCCACTGCCACCTTCTACTTCTGTTTCCTTTTGTAACAGAAGTTTGTGATTCATTATCAGGTGAAAAAGCTGACAACTTATCAGATGGTGCTAAAAAGGATCGCTCGATGCCAGATTTGTTTGTAATATCCCTCGAGCAGGAATACAACGTCGTTTTTGTTCCGTATTATTTCTTTCTTTCTTGCATGATCTGTTGTATGTTTCTCTGCATACTGTAACATACTACTGAAACAGTGACATTGAGAATGACAAGCATGCTACCATATATGTTAATCCCCTTCTTATTTCCTCTGTTAATATAGAATACCTCATTTGCCATTTCTCCCTTATAATTTTTACTAAACATGATTTTTAAAATCAGCCCGAGTTATAAAGGAAATATGAAAGTAAGCCCGTTTTTCCCTAATGATCTGAGTTAACATTCTTTATATGTATATATGCTTTAGCCAAACTATTAGGGTAGTATGGTAATACACTACTACTTCAACTAAGCTCAAGTGGGCACATGTGCTGCTGTACAGCTTACTCGTCGCACTTAATCAGTTGCCCTCTTTGCCGACGACGAATAGAGCAGGTACATTGGTTCTGTGTATGAATTGCTTCTGTGTTCTGCTGTTCATTGGTTCACAATCTTCATCTGCTTTCCATGATTATGTTCTTGTATGATGAGTTCCTGATAAGTTATAATAAGTGGGAGGGGTGAGTTTTGAAAGTGTGATGTTAATTTATTTAAAATACAATATAAGGTTATTTTTGTACTTTTATTATAAAAATCAGAGCCAATATTTACAAAAGTGCCATTAGTAATCATGTGCCACTCACATGTTAACTTGATTGTTAGTTTGACTGTTAGTCAAACTTTTTTAGGGGAGGTCAGTGTATATTATTAAAAGTTTAAGGACTTCAGATACATGTTTTGAAAATAGAAGGGATGTGAGTGTAATTTCATCAAAATTCAGGGGAGGTCAGAATAATTTACCCATCATATTATGCTATTTTGGGCCCACCATTTTAAATAAAAACAAAAAAAACTTACACATATCTCTCAACCACCAATTGAAAAAATATCTGATGGATGCTTGATGGATAAAAATCTGATGTACGTCTATCATTTCTCTTTATACAATAATGGTGTTTTATGCCACCTATAGACAACCTAGCATTGCGCGTGTGGAAAGCACCACTACCCCACTTTCATTTTAAAATATGTGAAACAATAATGTTTCTCGTACAATAAAATAATAATGCTAAGTGGACAATGAAAAACCAGCCAATGGACCTATTTTGGCTTTGGTTTTGGCCCAAATAATCATTAAAATTGTACTAGACTGAATAATTATGGCCCAAAATCTCATTTATTGGCTGATTGGTTGGGTTGGTTTTGTATTATTCATTTAGCATCACCCCAATAAAAATACATTCAACTAATATTGTTATATATAATATGAAATTTGTTATATATTTTACATACATACATTATATCGAACGTATATGTGCGATATATATAACATACATTACGTGATATATAACACATGCATGTTAAATGTTAGTTATACATATTTCTGTTATACATCATACATTATTTTTATTAGAATAAGTATTTATGTGTGCTCAGTTATCTATTGTGAGTTCTTGATCTTCCTATCTCAGAACACATTTGGCAACTATATGGAACACACAAGCGTGAGTATGAGAATAAGGCAGTGTTTGTTTTGATGTATAGAAAATACAATACACAAATACAGATACAAAAAATACAGATACAGAAAAATTTATGTATTTTGTATTGTATTTATTTTTTATGTACAAGACAGAAAATTTTATATATAAAAAGTCAAATATACCCCAAATAATAAAATTTAAAAAAACACCCACCCAACCCCTTTCTCTCTCATCCCCCCCTCTCTCTCATCCCCTTCTCTTTCACTCTCAATCTCTCACCCCTCACCTATGTCCACCAACACCATCTCTCTCTTCTTCCCTTCTCTCTCACGTACGGAGCCATGGTCGCCAGTGTCGCAGACTCGCAGGAAGCAGCAGTAGCAAGGTCACCAGTCTTCGAGCATCAAACATTGTCGTCGATCTTCGGGCAGTAGCAGCGGCGATGTTCGAGGAGTAGCAGCGGCGGCGGCGCGCGACCTTAGACCTTGGAGCAGCAGCGGCGACACGAGACCTTGGAGCAGCCACATCGGCGACCTCGGAGCAGTGGCGACGGCGACCTCGGAGCAGCGGTGACGGCGGCCTTCCGAGCAGCAGTAGCGGGCAACCTCGGAGCAGCGGAGACGGTGGCCTTCCGAGCAGCAGCAACAACGGTAGACTTGGAAATTTGTTAAAAATAGTGAGGGTATGTTGGTCCAAAATTATTATAAAGTTTGTGTATTTGTGTATCTGTATTTGTGTCCTCTCCTTCAAGAGATACACAAAATACACATTTTTCTTGTACAGATACAGAACTTTGTGTATCTGTCTCACAAAACAAACAACTCAAATTTCTGTATCTGTCTCTGTATTTCTGTATTGTACCTCCAATCAAACACTGCCTAAGTACACATGATATGAAAATAGAACACATCTTTCAAGCAGAACACATGTGATATATTCTTTAAAACACATGTGTATATAGTATCAGAACACATCTAATTGAAATATAGAGAACATATTTTCCTTTTCCTATGAACACATTTAATCTTTGTTTCAAAACTCATAACCTAATTCAATCGACGTTATGTGAGTTACTAAGAATACTGTCGAAATTGTGCATTGTTCACGTCTTCTTGAAATTTCAAACCCCCTTTACCAAAAAACACATCTCAGAGATAAGTAGCCGTGAAACACACAAAGAAAATAGAACAAAAAACCTGGTGATTGTTGGTTTATTTTTTATTTTTATTTTTATTTTCATATTTTAATGAAATAAAACTAAATATTTTTATTTTTGTTTTTTATTTATAATAAAAATAAAATTGAAAATAAGAAAATATCAAATTATTATTTTTTATATTTTTAGTCAAAATGTGAAAATGAAAAAATAAGTTTGATGAAAATACAATGATTATTACTCACTAACAGAACAACTAAGCAACCTCTATATCTATAAAAAAAATAAGAGTTTCGATATAATAATAAGTCATTTAAAAATCTAATAGTATGAATGGATATTATACAACGTAACTATATATATATTGGGTGATGCTAAATGAACAATACAAAACCAGTCCAACCAGCCAATAAATGAGATTTTGGGCCATAATTACTCAGCCCATTACAATCTCAATGATTATTTGGGCCAAAATCAAAGCCAAAATAGATCCATTGGCTGTATGGACTGGTTTTTCATGATTCACTTAGCATTATTGATATATATTATATAGTTTTTTGTTATAGACTTAGCATTCATATTTTTAAGTGTCATATAAATCATAACAACTATTATTATGAAATTGAGGAAATAGTTATTTAAAAACAAACGTCGACATTTGCTCCTAGCTATTTTCTATCCTTTTATTTTTGGAGGCTTTTTCCCCCTGACTTTCGGTTATCTTGTGCTAAGCCCCCAACTCAACCCCACAATAATGCATAAAAGAAACTTGATCTATTTTGTTTGTATTCATCTTTTTATTCTCTACCTTTTTAGTTTTTCTCTACATGATTTTATTCTCTTCACGCTTTTATCGAATTTGTTTTTTACTAATTTGTATATAGGACATCTTTTAACTCCGTAGGTAGTTACAATATATAGGGAGATTCTAATAACGAAGTGTGTGGCATATAGGGAAAAGAGCACCTTGATGTCACAATTTTTCTCAAGCATTTCCATATTAATTCCTCTTAAAGTTTTTAGTGGATATGATTGTATACGGTGATATATTTTATTATATAACATAAATATGTCCAACCAGTATCTAACACGTGCTATACATATGACATATATTATGTAT
Organism: Aeschynomene evenia; assembly: GCA_013621005.1. Taxonomy (NCBI): domain Eukaryota; kingdom Viridiplantae; phylum Streptophyta; class Magnoliopsida; order Fabales; family Fabaceae; genus Aeschynomene; species Aeschynomene evenia. The sequence continues at coordinate 12,192,997 of CM024268.1, forward strand.
TATGTATAGCACACATTGAATACTAGTAATTGAACGTATTTCTGTTGTACGACAAACATTGTTGCGGTGAGAATTGGATGCCTAGTATAAGGTGTAAGTACTCCAATTAATTATATAAAAAGGTACATGTTTAATATATATATATATATACATTCAAAGGAAAAAAGACACTTAACTAAAATCAACCTTCTCATATAAATTTTACATCTAACTTTGAGAAAGTAAGGAGTTTCTTCAAAAATTTACATACTTAACTCTTACTCACTCAAAAGGATCTTCTAAGAAAGCAAAGTTTCTCAGAAACCTTATTCTCTCAGAAGAACTTTTCGTTGCCACTTAGAAGGCTTCTCTTCTAAGAAGTGTTTTAAAAAAGAAACTGTTTTAGGAAAAGATTTTAAAAAACAAGCACGATTCAACTCCCCTTCTCGTGCAAATACACACCTTCAATTGGCATCAGAGCTTGGGTCTTAAGGGTTGATCACTTAACTGTGTTAAGGTAAAATGATCCAAGAAGGATAGACTCATCAGCTGCTTTCGTATCTGATGGAGCTTCTATCAACAGGCCTCCCATGTCTATGGAGACTACTTCGACTACTGACGTGATAGAATGACCATCTTCATCAAATACACAAGTCTGGACTTGTGGAACATAGTGGAGAATGGAGACTATGAGTCTACAGAGATAGTACGTAATAGATCCCACGAGCCAAACACCTATCAGAACTCCTCCTCCAGGAGCGCCACCACCACCTCCTCCCCAGAACGTTTATCAGAAGGATTCCTGAGCATACAGATGGACTCAGGAAATCAAGGATAAAATTCTAATGAATTTTAAAGCAAAATACATCATTCTATGCGCACTGCCTAAAGTGGAGTATGACAAGATCGTCTCTTGTGATACTGCCAAGCAAATATGGAAAAGGTTGTGATAAGAGTTCGGCAAGTGCACCGAATCGTACAAGTAATAAAATCACGGTGAGTGGGTATCGTTTCCACTAGGATTAAAGAACTGAGCAAATATTTCTTTGAATAAGTTTCTAAAACCGAATGGAGTATTATGAATGAAAACAAAATATAAATTCAAGAACTGGAGAATGTAAAATAGCAGTAAAATTTTAATAGAAAATTCAATTGACAAAGGGTTAGGGTATTAGGGTTCACATACTTTCTGAAATTAAGTTGGGAGCTCGGCATGAGGTTAGGTCGGACGCGGTTGTAAGTTGGGAGCTCGGCATGCGGGACAGGGCGCGAAATGCGGGACGGGCGCGGGGCGCCCGCATGCTTTCTTCTTGGGCGCGGATTGTTGGCGCATATATAGCGCCTCAAATTAGATTGGGCACCAATGCTTTTCTTTCTAGTGCATCAAGAGGGCGCCTCGCGCCTTGCTTTTTCTTGGGCACGAGGGCTTTTGCATGGTCATGTTCTTCCTTGGGTCATATGACCACTTTTCCAATAGAACAAAGGTTGGCGCCTTGCGCCTTGAATATACAAAGTGGCGTCTTGCTTTTCTTCTATGATGCACGTGCATGATGATGGCGCCTGAGACTTTGATTTTGCAATTGGTTTTCTGAAAATTAAATATAGAAAATACTCGAAACACAAAAAAATACCAAGAATTTAAATTAACTCTAAAATACTTAAATTAATCTAAAACAACATAAAATACTAGTAAACCTAACATAAGTTATTAGAAAATTGTACTAAAAATTAGCTTAAAATGTCAAGGCATCACAACACCAAACTTAAGGTGTTGCTTGTCCCCAAACAACCAAAATAGAACTAAAATAAACTAGTGAAGATAAGGTAACAGAGTGGTGGAATCAAAGAATAATTTTTTTTCAAAAATCACACTTTTCGGGTTAACTTAAAACTGTATGATTACATGCAACTACACACCTTTTTCTACTAATTCACCATTACATTGAGCAACATTAAACTTGACAATCAAGATTGAAATCCGGATAAAATTATAAGAATTTTTTCGCAACTCCTAAACATCAAACTTAGTGTTTAGCCCTAGTTCCACAGATGTAATGCCATCCTTTCAAAATTTTCAATCCTTGAAATGAACCAATTTAAAACAAACAGTAGGGGTAAGACACTTGCAATTTTTAATCACATACTCTTTGCACAAAACTTTTGACTCTAAATGCTTTGCCTCAGGGCAACCTTTTAAAGTAAGCTTTCGACCAACGTTCCCGGTGCAGTTGGTCCAAGATGCTAGGTGATAAAGCACCCCTAAGATCTATTTGCCCAAGCCTCTCCCTGACACAAAAACACCACAAGCACATAACTAGGTTCTAATGATTTTTAATAAAGATATTCTCTAGTCATTGGTGCTCAGAGCCTTGGATATTTATATCTCATTGCCTTTGGAACCTTTATGCAGCACTTTTATTGCAAGGCTCACCCCCTTTAAATCGTTGGATGCTTCCTTTTGAAAGAGAGATTGGATCATATATATAAGGGAACATTTAAGAATAGGGCACAAGTGGAGGGGTCGATTTGTCAAGCATACTTAGCGAAGGAGACATCAAACTTTTGCTTATTCTACTTTCAGGCACATGTATAGTCTCGAAGAACTTGGGTTAGTCGTAATGATGATGGAGGTGATAGTAAAATAGAGTCGACTTTGACCATGTTCAACCAGTCAAGTTGCGTTGTTGGTCGTTCGGCCCACCGATGGTTGACCGTTGATGAGTGAAATTCAGCACACCTTCACATTTTGTTAAATTGTGAAGAAGTTGAGGCGTTTCGTAAGTATAAAACATATAATCAAATTTCGGTACATAATATTATTTGTCTCGTGTTTCATTAATAACACATTGTTCAATGTAGGTGCTACAAACAATTGCACTAGGGACAATCTCTCCAGGAGTTTCCCAACTAGTTCAAAGCCTATGTATTATGCCACTTAATAATTAAACATTAATTTACGATTAAACTTAACATTCCACGTGTTAATAACACACACTTATCAAAATTATCTTTCATGTAAGGTTTAAGACCCTTCCAACCGTGTTACGAATCAATTCTTGCAAGATATTGCATGGGGCCCCAACAATAGAGTTGAAAGTTGGCAAATTTACTTTGTCCATGATTTCAAATTTCACACGCTAGCTCTAGATTGGGGTAGAGAACAAAAAACATACAACTCTGTGGTTTGTGTCAAGGGAGATGTGGATGAAGGGGAGCGAGATTGGTTTGAGACGATTAGGAAGATACTAGAATTCGAGTATGTTGGGACTCCGACTAAAAAGGTTATGCTCTTCTACTGTGATTGGTATGATCCACGACATCTGATTGGAACACGTAACCACAAAAATTACAAGATAATAGAGATTAATCATACCCAAAGAGAACAACGTTATGATCCTTTCATTATTTTCCAAAATGCTCGGCAAGTATACAATTTGTCTTATTATGGAAAGTGCAAGTCGAACTAGAGGGTAGTAAGAAGGACAAAACCACGGGGACAAGTTGAGTACGATGAACAAGTTAATTATCAACAGGCTTACCAAGAGGATAGTCAATATCCTCAAAGGATAACAGGACACAGATGTGCCTTTCACTCTACTCTCTACAACCAATGAACCTGAAATTGTGGAAAACCCTCTCTGAGTGTTGTTAGAAAACGACGGAGATAACAAATCAGATGAGAGTGTTCAAGAGGATCATGATGATGACGATGATGAACGTGATGAACAAGATATCGAATTATCTTATTGATACTTTTTTTTGTAAGATTGTACTAGTTATCTGATATGTTTGATTAGTTACATGTCTTTTATTACATTGCAATGCATCCTTTTTTTTTTTTTACAAATCTATGGCTGGTAGACGAGGTTCTGCACAACCACGAGGTAGAGGTGGTCGTGTCAACTCAGGTCATGGCCAGGATTCTGCTGGCTCGGGCCGTCGAGCTCTGCAGCCCCTACCTCCATCTACACTCCAACCACCGCTACAAGGCCGGAGACGACCTTAACTGCCCCAATTAGAGCCACTCCATCGCCGACCCTCTTGGATCCCAGTGATCCCCCACATGCTTCTGATCAGCAAGTGGAGGCCGCCCAGGAGCCATACCCTTTTCTAGTAGGTTCCCAGTATCGGCTCAGATACGACGATAGTAATGGGCAAGTATTAAATTGTGGTATAACTTTTCGTCAATTTCAAATTGATGATGCTTTGTGCATTGACATATCTGTGTCTCTTCTTTGGTTTTAGGTGGCTCCCTGCTAATCGGAGGATCAAGAGGATCACTGAGACAATCCAGAAGCAGTATGATCATCCATACTGCAACTTCACTGAGATCCCCCCATGTCAAGGAAATGTGGTGGCAGGAGTGGCGAGTAAGTTTTGTCACTACAAAAAAACGAAAAATTGTGGCGGTTTTTTAGTGGGGGTTCTTAAAAACCGCCTCTAATAAAATAATATTTGTCATTTTTTACTTTTCAAAATGAGGCGATTTTTAGTGGGGGTTTTTAATTGTATTGGGGTTTTTTGAAACCCCCACAAATTGTAAATAGTGCATCACAACAACACTCTCCCGCTCATATCTTCCACTGGGTCGCGTCCAACAACACGATCCCTAAACCCTATCTTTCAAGTGCAGAGCTCTCCCTGCACCATATCACCACCGCGTCGCGCCGCTGCCGTTATTGGCGGTTTCGGGCTCGGCAGCGCCACTCTCCCTTTTCGCCTGGTTGCGAAGTGTCTCGACTTCGCTCAGCCTCCGTTGTCGCGCTTCGATCCCTTCATCCACGAGCCGCCCACAACCGCCGTCTGCCAGGGGCCGCAACAGCTGCTGTGCGCATTGCTCTTTGACCTGCGCCTCTTTCCCGCACCTCCATCAACCACCGCACAGCCAAGGTACATGTTATCGTAATGATTTGTGGGTTTTGAGCTTTGTTAAGAAATCAATGGGGTTTTTCCACTTTGGCTGACTTGATGTGATTTTCGTGCTTAATGGTCAGGTACAACACATGAGTGTTTCATTTATTTCTATTTTTGGTTTTGTTTTGTTTTTCTCTGCTTTCTTCTTCTCAGAGACCAAGATTACTCTGAAAATTTTGTGAGCTTATACATTGTTCTAATTTCTTGCTTGCAGAACTTTCAGAAGCAAATTTAAATTTGTGAACCAAAATTACGACAGCGAGCAGTGGTTGTTCTTCATTGGATTAACAACAGGTATTTGTGAGCTTTATTAGTAGTGGTTTTTGATATAATCTTTCTTATTTTTGTGCCTTTTCTCAACAAAAATAGGAAGCAATAATTTGTTTTTGTTAGTACAACATTGAAATTAAAGCATGAGTTATATTATCTATTAATTTTTAATTGACAATTCACTGTATATATATTATATTAGTCTTTTTATAATGTGTTTATATTGTGCCTCTGGTGTGTGCCTAAAACTAGAACTAGCAGCAGTAGTAATTACATTACTTACTAGTGTAACATCCAATGCTATATTTGATGTTAAAATATGAGAACATATTCAGGCTCAAGATTTAGATTGTGTTATAGATTAAGCAAATAGGATGGACAAATTTTCTTTTATCTAGACACACAAAATTCCTGCTTGCAGTGTGGGAATTGAGATAAGCATATACCTTTTCGTGCTTTGTGAAATGATATCCCTGCATATAACTAGTGTTAGGAAGAATTATCATTTTTAATTTTCTTCTAAAAGTTGTAGAGATTGATGATGCTATGGTTGGATGGACATCATCCTCTGATCTAAGACTCTGTAGCATCCTGTGACTAGATCCACACATGATCTCATTTGTTTGTGATCTTGATTTATTTTTCTCTTGTTAGTATCTATTTTTTGTGATTACTTTTTTTCTCTCTCTCTTGTTTGTATATATGAACAAGAGTGGTAGATGCTGTTATGATGATATGAATTGTAGTTAGAATATATGAACATACTTTTCTCTGATGAAGCTGTTTGTATAATACTTTAATTATTAAAACTATCTATCTATCTATCTACTCCCCCAACACATTATTTATTTAAATTCACTTATTAGTTAATATATCATACACTGACTAGAGTTCCAAGAGTGAATGATTAAAGCAATTCATTTTATCATTTTGAAGGGCCCTGTAAACTTCACTGTAAGATTCTGGTACCAATTTAGCACACCTCAGTCAAAACTTAAGCACTTGCAGCTACTTTCTATCTTATCATTTTCAATCCTTTTAATTGTTATCCAAATCATAGACTTCCCTAATTTCCACTATGCCTTTAAGCTATATAACTTTGAGCATGCAACTATGTTCATACACCTTCATGTCATGTAGTTTCATTTAATTGGTACCTTTTCACTTTATTGACCTTTCTGGTGTTTATTAATTTCATTTTAGATTTAGGGAAATCATAATTCAAGTGAGCCAACTACACCAGCAGAGGAAAGAAGATCTTCTGGATGCAGCAACACATGTCATGACACATGAATTTGTAGCTACTACATTACTTTGGATCAAGTTATTATGAATACTATATTACTTTGAATTATGTTATTATATAATTTGTAGTTACAATAATAACTTTGTTATGATTTTGAAGTTATAGTAGTTATTAGGAATGAATCACTATTTGGCACTCATTATGAATGTTTAAAAATATTTGCTAGACTCTCATAATGTTTTTATTCTAAATATAACGTTTGAGCTATGTGATTAAAATGTTAATTATTTGTATTAGACAAATCAAATAATAAATATATATCGAAGTAGTACAATGAAAATTAAAAAAATTGCCTTAGAAAAATAAAAATTTGTGGCGGTTTTTAACCCACACAGATTAAAAAAATAATGGAGTAACTATGTTAAACTACGGAGGTTGAAAATCCTCACAAAATAAAACAACACCCGCCATTTAGCGGGGGTTTGAAACCGCCGCAGATAGATAATAAATTAGTGGGGGTCGAAGAAAACCGCCACTAAATATTGCGGCACTCGAATCTGCAGCAGTATGAAACCCCACAACCTTATTCGCGGGGGTTGAAAACCGCCACTAATCATAAAAAAAACCGCCACAATTTTTTGTTTTTTTTTTTGTAGTGTGTTTATATATACTTTATGTTGTTCTTTGGTCCATAAATTAACTACATTTAACATACTTATATTTTTTATATTATTTGTGTGTAGAAAGGATTCTTGATCCGCCCCGTGGAAGAGCCCACCATCAGGAGTGCCTGGTCGTTCCGGACCAGCAAGCTGATCCGGGAGATATTGCACGATGCCCGAGTCAGTCGTGGGAGTAGTGCATGGCTACCTGAGGCACACTGTCGGGTCCTGGAGCAATACTGGGCTTCAAAGGATTTCCAGAAGAAGTCCCGGTGCAACTTATTCAAACCGAGCTTCGTTGAAAGGTGGATCCCTCCACACCGGCAGCTCCAACACAGTTTAGTCGACCCACACCCGACTTTTATAATCAATTGAGTAATGCTACATGTACACAATAAAATCAGCCACCATGTGTAATAATTCAACATTTTAAAACTAGTAATCCAAATTTTATTATTATACGTTAATCCAACATTTTTAAAAGTTGGATTACTAGTTTCAAAATGTTAGATTATTATAAATTGGTGGTTGATTTTGTGGTATACACAAATCATTTCTCTATTCAATTATATAGATTTGAACCTCATAGCTCTGTATTTCATTCCTCTGAATAGCTTCTAGACTTGTTCCTAGCTTCTGAACCTCATTTCTCAGCTTCTGAACATGTGTTCCTTATTTTCCCAGCTTCTGTACATGTGAGTCCGCGTCCCAAGCTTCTGGACCTTGGAAACAGCGTTTCCTAGGTTCTGAGCCCTCGAGTCAGCTTCTCCTAGCCTCTGAACTTCTTTTCCCAGCTTCTGGACATTATATTAGGTTCATCATCATTCAGCTTCTGGACATCTTTCAAAGGAGAAATTATTAGGTGCACCAAGAGCAAGAGATTTTTTTGCTCTGCACCATTTATTACATGACACATAAGCTATTTTATCCCCTTATTAGAAACTTAACCCCTTCCCTTCCCACTATAGTTGACCGTTTGGATTATGTGTCATGCAATGAATGGTGCAGAGAAAAAAAATTCTTTACTCTTTGAGCACCTAATAATTTTTTCTTTGAGAGAGCCATGTCCTCATCAAATATCCACTCAAATCTCATCAAAATTGTATTGTCCAACTTGCTCTTTAGTTATTTAAAATCGGTATTTGATTCATCCATGTGGGTACGACAATCCTTCTTTAATTTATATTTTATTACTTGATACCTAGTGCACTTGCTAGTGTCGATCCATCCATTTTGGAGCAATCAAGTGTTTGATAATTAATTCTATCTTCTAATTTCTCTTAGCTACGTACACTATACTTATCAAATTCATATTTAGAAAATTATATCATATAAACATAGAAATGTCCAAGCATTATAATGTGTGTAATATACATTCAATACTGCATAAAATGCACAATAATTGTGAACTATATATATATCTGAATATCTAATATTGTTGGATGATTTTTTATTGTTCGCCTAGTATTATTAAATTGTTAATTATTTAATATCTACCAAAAAAGGGGCATGCAAATCTAATTATGTTCAATTTACTATTGGAAGTACTGGATAAGCTAGTTAGCTCATTATTTAAAGGATCGTTATGTGTCGTTTCAATCTATCGCAGCCAGCTAACAAGGACTCAAGGAGAAATAAAATGAGCAGTACACAAGTCTCTTCAATACAATTCCTTCATCATATTATCTATAATATACCAGTAGTAGTTGAAATTAATCAATTACAAATTAATGCATAATTCATATTAAAATATCATCACTTATTACATTTAATTTATAACACCTAGCTAGAACTATAAAAGATATCAGCAGTTTCTAATAAATTAAGTTTCATTGTCTCATTAATTGATCATTTTTTACCACATGGAAGATAAATATTATATAGAAATACAATATCTATGATTAAAATTTTTAAAATACTTATTTTCCACATGATAAAAAACTTTTTGAAAACATATGTAATTTTTACCCATCAATCAAACATAATATAAAAACTAAAGACAACACATTTATTTTGAATTTAAAACTTGTAGAAGAGACCTTGAAACTTTTCCATTTCCTTAGGAGGAAGGGCCACAATGATATTAATCCCATCATCACCACCAATTGGAGGAAACAACAATATAATGTCCTTCCTGTGATACACCACAGGACAACAATACCTTGGCTTCCCCCAAGGATAATCCACCTCCTCAAACCCTAACCGCCACCACGACGACACCAGAACCTCCCCACTGGGAAATCCATTGTACATCTCTCCCCAGTCGATCGTCGATCTCACGTACTCATCATTCATTCTTATGGCGCCCTCAGTCACCATCTCGACTAGTCTCGAGAAAGAACACTCCTCCAAATCCCTACATGTTGCACTGGCATGTGCTGATAACACGGCATTGCCAGTGTACGATATGGTCAGAGGAGGGTTCAATCTCGAGCGCACATCGACAGCATATAGTATAGTGGATGTCCTGTTAGGATCATAAGGTGAAGAAGACAAAGCCTTGCACCTCCAAATATGTGCGGTTACAACATTAAAGCCAGTGACACGTGAAATGACGCTATTACCCTTAGCCTTTTCCTTGAGTTTATTGATGTCTTCGGTGGTTAGGCGAAAGACCTTGAAGTCGAGTTCCTCAGAGGAAGCTTGGAAGACACCGGATTCAAGTGTTGTGGGGAAGTTACCGAGGTCGATTAATTCGGGGTGTGGGAAGGTGACACGTGGAGGTGATCGTGCGGCTAAGAGTTGTCTGTCATGGAAGGGGGTCACAGCTAGGGGCTGGTTGGAAGCTAGTGCTGCTAGGTTGTCCAAGAAAGTTCTGAAGCTTAAGCCGTCGAAAGTTGTGTGGCTTGTAGTGAAGCCAATTGCAAAGCCACCACACTTGAAAGATGTTATCTACGAGACCGAAAAAATAAGAACACATATTCAATCAATTTAATCATTCAGTTAACAAAATAAAATATTATTTCCAACTAATTGAGATATTATTTTATGAGTTTAATTTTGATTTATTGAGAGTATAAAAGTATTTTATACTATCATCTAATCAAAATATTATGTTTGTATGACTTTTGAGATAGTGGGAGAAAGAAAACACAATCATAATTGATGTGTGATAGCACATAACTAGATGACTGTGTAAAAAAGTTGTACATTGTCGATAGATGAAAATTAAATCCTTATTTTATTTTTATTAAATATGCTCTCTATTTTAAAAGAGGAATTTCATTATTTCATGTGTACAATAAAAATTGTACAATACTTGTACAACAATCATATTCACAGTTGAATTGCCTAAGTGAGTAAATTCATATTACAATCCAATGATGGATATGATTGTTGTACAAGTATTGTTCAATTTTTATTGTACATATAACATTCCTCAAATATAATAGTCTTTTAAGGTTTATGTAAAGATATTAAAAAAATATAAATAATCTTAATTATTTATATAAAAAAACATATTAAAATGACTACATTATCTTTCGCACTTCCACTAGCACTTGCACATTTTTCAAATAAATTTATTAGGGATGAAATTGATATATCATCATTAAATATGTATTAAAAAGTTATAAGTGATAATCAATATAAAATGCATTTTTAAACTTTAAAAGACTATTATTTTAAAATAGATAAAGTAATATATAAATAAATTATTAAAGCAAAAAATCATTGTATGATCAAATAATAATAATAGAATCTATTATCGACATCAATGACTAATTTTTTGAGACACAACTCCTTTGTAAATAGATAAATCACTAGCCATGAGACTCTCTATGTATACACACCATATATAAGAGATTAAAACCCCTAACTAATAAATAATTAATGATATTGAAAGATGTTGTTATCTACCTGCGGCCGAAAATGGGAACATATAATCAATCAATTCAATAATAAATGATTAGTTAAACACTGTCAATGTCTGAGATTGTACTAAAGTCAAATTATAGTAACTGTTTCTGATCTCATTTGAAGGAGAGGGTAAACTGTCAGATGCAATAAATAATACTAATACTAGTGGACTACTGGCTAGTAGTAATTGGATTATGATTTGATCTTAATTAATGCACTTTATTTGGTCCCCATCCATCAAACTTTAGTGTTAAGCTAATTTTTCGGTTACCTAACTTTACATAAACCTATTAATTAGAGCTTCTCCAAATTATGACATCGATTGGAATATCTTAGACGATGATGATTCTCAACTACTAGTATTACTAATTCTTTAAAATGTGATTATTAAGATTTGAATATATAAATGATAACCAAACAGCTTGCCAAAAATTCATACAAATATATAAATGGCACCTGCTTATTAGCAGTACAATAATGAATTATACAAATATAAATGGCATTTGTTTAATTAAACCAACAACTTCTTCTTTTCTTGACACTTGCATTCTCACCTACTCTTAATTAATTATTGGCCCCTTCATTTATTTTCGTGCAAAATGTATTTGTACTGATCAATATAGCACTACTCTTGAAACATTATATCAATGAATCAATAATTCGATAGAATAAAATCATTTCATTCAGTTTTACTACATACAAGTACAATTGAGCATATCTATGTTGAGCATATATAAATAATCATATATGTATGTTGTAAAATAATTAATTAATTTTATAAATTAAAGTATTAACCATCACGTCCAACACAATAAGCATACAAATTAAATTTCATGGAGAAACAAGCTTCAGCTTGAAACTTTATATAGATAAATGATTAAAAGGACTATGAAAGGATTTGTCTCTAATAGCCCCAACAAAGAACTAATTTGTAGGGAATTATTAAAGAAGGAAAATGATAATATAGGGTCGAACTTATGGTGAATTCTACACATATTAACATATCAATCAATGATTTCATAATATTATCATTATAGTTATAACTTTTAGTTATGTCTTGAATGGTTGATATGTTGCCACGTGTATGGTTCACCGTGAATCCGAGTATATATTAACCGTACTCATTATTAGAAAAGTGGAACCAAGAACATTTTTACACAAACTAAAAGAAAGCTGACAACCATCACTTTCCTTGTTGTTTGATCTATACTTAAGTACAGGTGAAAATAGACTAGCTAGGTTGAGGTCGGGTAAGGATTTAATTTAACAGACATAACCTCTGTGTTTTTAGAAAGTAGTTTGAGTCTAGTCTTATTATTAGACTGTTTTACAGTTTTAACTCGACCTTCTTAAAACTGGTTTGACTCAAAAACCTATTAAATTATAAATTTTTTAAAGCAACTCAAAACATTAATTAAATAAAGAAATGACTTTTTAATATATATATTAAAGAAATTCTAAGATAAATTAAAAAGTATATTTTGAATAGTATTAAATTAAAATATTCATGTTATTATTAGGTTTTCTAAACACAAATAATAATAATATATAAATATATTAGCTTGTTAGGCCTAACAGGGTAGCTATTTTCATTGTCTAAGCGTGTTTATCTAAAAAGTCTTTTTAAAAAATCCAAGTCTTACTTGTTTATTAATTAAATAGGTTAGGCCCAAAAAGTTCAATTCCTCACGAACTATTTGATCTACTTCCACTGCTACCTATAATACTATTTGATGTATTATTATTGCTCAAAAAAATTAAAAAAAAAAGTAATAATAATAAGTACATTAATGAAGGTGGTGACTAGTAGCTAGCTAGAAACATTATTATCGATCGGGGATAGATACTTTATGTGATGAATATATTTGACACTGCCATTTGTATGATGCTTGAATAGTGGAAATGCATTTAATTCAAACTACTTTCATGAATGTTGCCAACCTAAAAGAAAAGAAAAGAACTAAACTGTAACTGATGCCACCGTACCCTCAACTACATGAAATTAAGCCCACTACTACTTTAATTTCTTCTAGACCTCCTACCATTCACATGCAATGATGAAACAAATACTAGTAAAGGAAGCTTTATATAATTTGCAATAATTGATAAAGATGGTTACCGTTTTTGGGAAATGTATTTTTTTTAAATCATAAAATACACGTTGAGATAACACACTCTTAATTAATTATATTTTATTGTATATAACTTTTAAGATAATTATTATAAATGGTAAATAATTTTCATAATACATAAATAAGAAAATCTTTTATATTAGTAAAATGTAATTTTTATATACTGACAGTATAAAAATATCATTTAAGAGGAATGTTATGTGTACAATAAAAATTGCATAATACTTGTGCAACAATCATATCTGCTGGTGTATTGTAATATGAATTTACAAACTAATGCAATCAACGATAGATATGATTGTTGTACAAGTATTGTACAATTTTCATTGTACATATAGCATTAGTGATCATCAGTAATGTTTGTTGTACAACAGAAATATATTCAACTAGTATCCAATGTGTGTTATATGTGTTATACATATGGTATATGATACACATTACATATGATATATAGAACACGTTGAATATTTGTTGGATGTATTTATGTTATATAATAAATAAATAAGTATTATTGGATTGTGATACATAATATCTCATACATTGAGTGTAATGTGTTGTGACAGTACCTGAGCAATGCATAATGGCACATCACCATGTTTGATGAAATCCTTAGTCTTGTGAACAAATTGTGCAAAAGCTGGGTTCGGGAAAACCAAATCCCCAATCTGATCCAACCTATACTCACAAGAAGCAACAACAAATCCAACACCCTCTGCGTTGCAATCTATCTCCATCCTTCGCGTCTCGGGGTTAAGCTTCAATCTCCCGGCCAAGAAATCATAAGGTACAAGAGCGTCCTCCAGGGCGCTCTTGAGCTTATCGGCGACTACTTGGGGAGGGAAATCCTTGTTTGCGGCAAAGAAGTGAACCGTATCGACGTCGAAGTTGAGGACTTTGTCTATGTTTGATAGGAACAATGACTTGTTCTTCTCTGTTTCTTTGGATGGAAAAACCATTGAGGTTTTGTGTATGGTCACTTTTAGGTCTTGAAGGAGTTGTGGTGGAGTTTCTTGGCAAGAGTTTCCCATAATGAGTTTTTTATTTTTATTTTTGGGGAATAAAAGATATGGAATTGAAATTGGTAATGCAATGTATGATTGATGAGAGTGTAAATGATTTGTTGAGAGTATTGTATGGGCCTTTGAAGATGCTTTTATAGTGTGAGAGTGATCGTCTTTGGGCATGCACCATTATATATATTGTCTATCTCTAGGCATAAAGTTTAAACGTGTTGTGTCACTTTTAGTTTAGTTTGAAAATTATGAATGGTTGTGATTGTGACACGAAATTATATGAGAAAAAAAGAGACCAAAGGATTCAATGATTCGTGGATGACTTCAAAGGCGGTCGTGATGATTTATTATAAACATAAATAAGTCCAACTATATAGTATTCCAATAATGTTTGAACCACATGTGTTTACATGATACAGAATGTATATTATATGTATGTGTGATATACATATAGCACACATTATGTATTATGTAATAACACATATTAGATATTAGTTGAACGTATTTCTGTTGTACGATAAACATTATATTCAATGTGTGTTTTACATAACATATATTGTGTCTCATATATACGTGTATTATACATATGAAACCCATTACATATTATATATAACACATATTAAATATTAGTTGGATGTATTTCTGTTGTATAATAAACATTACTGATTTAAAACATACATTATTGATGCAATAATTTTAGGTGAAATAATTGTTTTATACTTAATTATTATTGATGTTTAGGATTTAATTTTAATGTTATTAGAGAAAGAGTATTAGATAAGAGTCTTATAAGTAGTGTACGAAAAAAGATAAGAGTACGTACGTCTTATAATGATAATGAATTTTATAGTGTTTTTTTTTTTTAAGAAATCAAGATATATATATCTATTTCCATAATAATAGTGACAAATTCTTTTGTCTTATGAGCTCTTTAAAGAGATAAACCACTAATTTTAAAAATATTTAATTCCAATGAGTGAGGTTTGAATCCTATAACCGCCACAACATTTATATATTGTTGTTTAGATGTGCTAGGATGTTAGTGTAAAAATTATATATATACATCATTAATCTATCTATCTTCTTCTATTTTAACTTAAGAAAAAAATTGTGTGTTAGTATTTATCCTATAGAGAGTAATAATATAAGACGTGTTCAGTTTTCTGACCATATTTAGTGACAAATTGTGTAAGTATTGACGATCCAGCACAGCAAGTGAGCGGCAGGCCAATTTTCTGTGCTATATTTAAAGGGCAGAAAAGGGTAGTTGAAGCAACAACTACTAGGTGTAATATAATTAACAAGATATATAAAAGAGAGAGAGAGAGATTTTGCTGTGATAATCAAGGCTAAACTTGTTGGTTGGACACAAATTAAATTGAGGGTGTGGAGATATTATTACTAGCTAGGATTTAATTTATGGTTTTGCTAGAAATTCTTGGTGCAATGACAAAAATTCAATCAAAATAGCTAACAAATTATCCACAACATATAAAATATAATATGCACAACGTATATTACATATTATGCATATCATATATGACATGTTGTGTACATTATATATCACATGTTGCAATATAATTTTTTTTACAATATTTGTTATATGGTGTGCACAATATACGATATATAGTTTGTAAAATATATAATATATATTGTGCATATTATATAATATATGTTATGCATAACATATTATTGCACTAAAAAAAAGTCTATCGCGTGCGAATTTTGCTACGACATGACGCTAATGGTGGAGCTGAAGGAAGCACAGGACGCGCACAAATGGCTAACCCTAAGAATGTTTACAAACGAATAAAGATGGCAACACGGGGAAATTAGGTTTTATCTATTTTTATTAAATTATTATTTGTAATTTTATAATATATTACTTTTTTAAATTTATAATTCAAATGATTTTTATTAATTTTATCTATTTTTATTAATTTAATCTATGAATTTAATTTTAATGCACTGACGGTGTAAATGTATTTTACATTGTCATCCAATCAAAATGCTCTGTTTGTATGACTTTTTAGGTAGTGGAAGAGAGAAAACATAATCATGGTTGACGTAGCAACACATGATTGATTGGATGACTGTGTAAAAAAATGGTACACTGTCAATATGAATGAAAATTAAATCATTTATCTATTTTTATTAATTTTATTAAATTAAAATGAATTTCGCATCAAATTTTGCATGAAAACATGAATGTAACAAAATTCGCAACAAACATGACGCAACTAATTTCGCACCAAAATATTCGCAGATAAATTAACAGCAAAACAAAAAACGCAGCAAAAATCGCACCAAATATTCTGCAGCAAAAATTCGAAGAAAACATATTCGCACAAAATTTTGTAGCTAATAAGAATCTGCAGCAAAATTCGTAGCTAATATTCCACAAGTAAATTCGTAACAAAATTTTATTCGAAGTTATCTGCGATTTTGGGTTATTAAAACTATTACCTGCGAAATTATCTATGAAACTATTACCTGCGAAATTTTTTGCAACAAAAAGATGCATCTGTTTCTTGGAGGGAAATTTTGCTGCGAATTTTGAAAGTCGTAGCAAAAATTCGCAACAAATAGTTGCAAAAAAAATTTGCAGCTAATACACAGTTTTTTAGTAGTGTGATTGTTTTGACTATGTTTTCATTGTACGTATAACAATGCTCTTTTGCTAATATAGGCATATAACACTTGTGTTAAGGATAATAAAAATGATATGATTTCGAAAAATTAAAAATGTTGTGATGGATCTCTTGTATAGAAAATGCAAACATGTATCTTTTCAAGATATTTGTGTTACCTCTTTTGTAATTTTATTAAATGTCTTTAGAACACTTGTTATGAAAATTCTTTAATTTATACGAGAAATAAAATTTATTATCATAACTGATATGACAATGTTAGATTGATTGATGATGTACAATTTTTTTATATTATCAATACATTAAAACTAAATTATTCTTATTTTTATTACTTAATTTTTTTTATATTGTTAGTATATTAAAATTAAATAATAATTATTATTATTACTACTAGCACCTCCTTAGCCACTTTGTGCATCAAACCACATTTTATTATTTTTATTTAAATTTAATAATAATATAAATTAAAATTAAATAAATAGTTAATATAAATTGAGAAGTGAAAAATCAGTTATTATTTATTTTTTTATTATTTTAATTATTTTTAAAAATATAACTATTTTATTGAATATAAATACTAAAATATAACTACTTTATATAATAATATGGATTATTCTTTGACTATCACGCTTGCAATTTGTGGAACCGAAAGGAAGTATATTGTAGTAGTAGCATCACTACCATGCATGCATTTTCCATGGTCTCCGCCGGTCATCTCTGTGTGTCTGTGTTCGTCTTATGAAGGGACCCAATCAAGCTCTAAACATCACTAAGCTGTTTGATTATTAGATAAGTCAACATTCATTTATTCATTTATAAACACCGTCAATTTAATATCCTAGCTAGGTCCACT
Organism: Aeschynomene evenia; assembly: GCA_013621005.1. Taxonomy (NCBI): domain Eukaryota; kingdom Viridiplantae; phylum Streptophyta; class Magnoliopsida; order Fabales; family Fabaceae; genus Aeschynomene; species Aeschynomene evenia. The sequence continues at coordinate 12,210,575 of CM024268.1, forward strand.
TTTATTTGTCATATGATAAGGTTGCGTTGATTTTCATTAACTCTGGAATCAGAGTCAAAGAGAGTTATGAAATCAGTGTCAGGAGTTAGAGAGTCACTCTAAAATTGACTCCGAACACACGCTCACATATTTGTGTCTCTTTTTCAGAAGAATATAATGACTCTCTTCCGATACACAATGACTCCAAAATTTAAGTGAACAAAAAATTGACAATTTTGTTCACTGAGTCACTGTGACTCTGTTCACCCTCATAACAAACATTTGACAGAGTCAATATTTCACTGACATAAGAAAATGACAATATGGTCCTTTAAAATTTGATATGATGGACAAAATAGTTGCTCAAGATATGAAAATGACAATATGATCCTTTATGATTGAAATTTTAAGACAACATAGTCCCTCAACTTGTCCAAAATTTACAATTTTGAGGGACCACATTGTACTAAAATTTCAATCTTGAAGGATCATATTGTCACTTTCATATCTTGAGAGACTATTTTGTCCATCATGATAAATCTTGAGGGACCACATACATTGTCATTTTCATATCTTAAGGAACTATTTTATCCCTCGCGTTAATCTTGAGGGACCAAATGGAATATTTACCTAATAATTAAAAATAAGAACTTAAATAGTAGTTGTGATTGCAATATGACATTAAAAAAGTTGCAGAAAATTAAAATTTTGAGGAGGCCTCTATTGCCACTTTAATATAGTTGCGGAGAGTACCACAACAATGTTGCATTCATAATTGCCCGGTTGTGACCACAATTTAGAACCATGCTTAATTAAATGTCGTAAAGACAAAAGATTTTCAATGTTTACCTGCTAACAATCAAGAAGATTGTACTCTCTAGAAGCAATTGGTTTACACCAATTTCAATAGAGGACATATAGATTGAGGTAATACTCAGGGGAATAAATGAAGATTACATTGCTTTTATCAATGAATTAATAGATAATTAATTAATTAGCCATATTTAGTAGATATGGTTGAAGCAATTTTAATTGCTCAAGAAGAAAAAGTAATTGACAAATTTTGAAAGATTGACTTATAAGTTTACTTTAATTAGGGTCACTTCTCTCAGACCCAATTTCATAAAAGTGTTATTTAATGCATGGGTACTCTGCTGATGGGATCTACGAAGATAGATGTACACCGTCTTACTTTACTTTTACTTTTCGTAGACCCGCCCTCCTCTCTATGCGATAGCAGTGAAAAGTGGGGGAAGATATGAAGCAACTTATCCAAGAGACAGAGGAAGGAAGATATATTAAAAGCAATAATGTTTCTTGTACAACAAAAATATGTTCAACTAGTATTTAATGTGTGCTATACATGATATGAAATATGTTATATATAACACACATTGAATACTAGTTGGACGTATTTCTGTTGTACGACAAACATTATTGATATTAAAAGTGGTAGATCCATTTAGAATAGAGTAACCTAACCTAGCTCAATGCCAATTTTTGTGGAAAAGTTGGATACATAGTTTATTTAGTGTTGTTATCATAAGTTTGATCAAACAGTTCCTAAATTAAATCCAAATCGTGTAGCAACTAGCAACAAATCAAGCACCTTCTCCATTTGCCTTATTTCATAAGCTTAGTTCTTAGCCAAAGGCTTATGTAGCAACACATACTTACATACAACTCTTACTAACACAACTTGTATCCAAAATTTCAAATTTGCTGACAGACTAAAAATTTAAGTATCAGACTCCTCTGCATGCCATCTCATTAAAAAATGAAGGAAAATGAATTTGTACATCCAAGTGGATGTAAATATTCAAAATAGATGAGTAAAATGACAGAAAGAGAATTTTTTAAAAGAAAAAATAAATAACAAAAGTGGTGAGACCCACATAATAAATAGGATGTTTAGATATTTAAAAATAAAATATTCAAGATAGCATTGCTCAAAAATGAATCTGTTTATCAGAAAATATGCATAGAAATATTTGTTTGTTACATATAAAAAAGACTTCTATTTTATTATTAGTTACCTTTGCCACATTCTCACATTTGTAAGGCACTAGAATTGATCTAGTGGTGAAAATTTTGGATAATTTACCATGAAATGGTATTCAAACCTCATTATCTTTCAAATGAATATAAAAAATATAAAAGTAAACATTCCAACATTTATTGAGGTAACTAAAATTCCCATCTATTCATAAATTTTTACTAGATGAAACTAATATCATTACAGATTTTATATTTTTATATTTCTATCACCACATTTCATAGGTGATCTTGCAATGGTCCTACATCTTTCAGCAAATTTGATCAATAATAGTCCTACATCTTTCGACAAATTTTCCAGAACCCATGCTATTTTCCATTGTTCACTCGAGGGGTAAATAATATTTTATTGCATTTTTTTAGCATCTCTCCCCACCACTATTAAATGCAAAATAGTTGATGTATCATTAAAAATAATATATTTAATTTTCATCCACCGATAATGTACAATTTTTTTACACAGTCATCCAATCATGTTCTGCCACATTAGCCATGATTGTGTTTCTCTTTCCGACTACCTAAAAAGTCATATAAATAAAGTGTTTTGTTTGAATGACAGTGTAAAATATCTTTACATCGTCAATGTATTAAAATTAAACTAAAAAATTATTCTACAACACTTATATAAAATTAATCACCACCATTAAATTTTAAGAGTTTGAATGTAAAAGTAGGTACATATTAAAATTCAATAATATAAATTAATGTTATCTAAGTATTATATAATCTTTTATTATAGATCTAGCTTTCCACCTAATAAATAGGATACAGAAACAGTCTTTTTTATTGTATTTGCATCCTGGCATATAATCAAAATCACAAATGTTTGGGCACAATAAAAATCAGTCAAAACAGACAACAAAGTCCATTTAACATTTTATGGTCCAAATAGCACTTTTAATCATGAATATATTTTTAATGGGATGAGTGATTATGGCCCAAATTCCTATTTGTTGGCGATTTTGACTGATTTTTTATTGTGCCTCTAGCATGCCCAATTAAAACACTATCTGAGTCTATAAAACATAATTTAAAAAAGGTACTTCTTTGCTAATAAATTTGGATCAAAATAAAGTAACATCAAGGAAAATTGATGTGAAAACCTGAACGTGCATTAAATCAATCCTTTTCAACAAACGAGGCTATGAAAATTAAAGCTTAGAGTCTTAGCACCATTATAACCCTACATAGCAAGGACGAGCACATGATCCATGTTTCTGTTGCAGTTGCAGGGTGATGTTCTCATCACTTATGCTCCCATTGTCCCAAGCTAACTGCATTTTTCGGCTTTAAAATGAACAGTTTGCAGATCAAATCGCTAATTTATAAGCCAATAATATGAATGATTACAGTTGGCATGTCACATTCATTGAGGGAAAATGATATTTTTTACATAATAATGAATATTTCTTATACATTTATTATTATTATTATTTTGTTAATCACGGTATCCCCAACCTCATAGGTCAAGAACTAATCCACCGTAGATCTGGATTTCATTTAAGAATCTTTAGACGCTGGCCAATAGATTATTCCATACATAAGACGGAGATTGAACTTTCAACCCTTATTTAAGAGGATGAGTTAGCTAACCACCTGCTCAATCCAAGTTAAAAGAAAAAATAAATAATAGGCAAATCCCATAGGTTTTGTGAGTGAAATATGTGAATATATAAGAAATATGTTCATGAAACATACGAGACCAAGATGCAACCTATGAAGAATAATTCAAAATTCTCTAATTCATCTTTTATTGTAATCATTTAATCATTAAATCTTAAAATGCAGTATGCTAAAATGATATATTCAATCTAAATTCCAATGATTACCTTAAACGCAGGGCACTTTCCTCTTTAGCCAATGGATTCCTCAACTAACTTAAACAAGCATTAAATATGCAGAATAAATTTAGCATCAACTAGTATAGCTTTAAATTCTAATGAGAATCGATGAATCAACCTGTTATATAGAATCTGATTAGGATTATTCTGTCATTATAATTATGTTGTTCAAACCCATCACTATATAATATCAAGCCAACCAATTTTCCTGTAGCAGTCAACAGCTATAGCATTACTCTCTTCTAACAAAATCTAGTCTCTATAATGTCATGGATGACTCCTCAATCAAATAAACACTTGGAACTATATGGCACTTGGAATATGAAGCCACTGAAAATTATTGCTAGAACTCACAAGTGAACACCAGATATAAAATAAACCTCATGACAGAATCATGAAATTTGCTTGGGAAACCTATTTATTATTGCTTCACATGCTACCAACATGTAGTTCAGAACTTCCAAATCATATGAAGCAGGAGTATAAGAAACTTTTCAAGTTCACAGTCATGTTCTACTAACCCAAAATCCAGAGAAAAAAAAAGATTAATTCTAATCAGGGATGATTAGCACTATTTGGAGCGAGCCATACTAAGTAGTATGCTTTTGAAACTGAATAATATAAGTCACCTATGAGAAGTGGCATCATGCATTTGTATAGCAGATTAGATAGGTTAACTACAAATAGATGGAGCCATGGAGTATGATGATGGACACCTTATGAAAAAGAGCATTTTTCCACAAAAAAATATCAGACTAAGAAAATGAATTTACCTTCCCTTTTTACTTTCTTCCTTAATGGATTGGTTCTGCTACGAGGAAGACTAAACCAAAAAATTCCCTTAATCCCCAAACAATTCTTTGCCTAGGAAACCTATAACTCCATGTGAAGGCCAAGGACAATTCATAGTGTCCTCAAGTTCACACTATGTGGGGGACTCTGCCACTCTAAAGCACAATCAAAACCAGAACATATACATTTAGGCTGAGTTTGTTTTTACATACAAGACAATACAAGACATAAATTCATATACAAGTGAGACACATACACAAAAATTTGTGTATTGTGATTGATTATTAGGTACAAGACACATTTCATTTGTGTATTGTATTCTTGTTTTTTTGTTTGATCACATGAGACAATACAACAAATATTGTGAATAGTAAAAAAGTCCCTAATTTTTAAAATTTAATTAAAAGAAACAGACCCCTTTTACCCACCCTTGAGATTCTCTTCTTCCACACTGAAACACAATAACCCCAAAGCTGAAAACTTGCTGATATGTACTCTTGCCTCTTTTGATTGCAGAGCCTACTTGTTTTCTTCCTCCATGTCTACTCTCTCAACACAGAACCAAAAAAAACAAGAGATAGGAAAAAAGAAAGATAAAGCAACACTGAGAAAGACGAAGAAAAGAACAAAGAAGCTTGAATATGAGTATATTGGCAAACAAACACAGCCTTAGAGTGCCATAAAGATTGTGGGTCTAATTCTATGTCAAAAGCTAGCTGAAGGGAAAAGGATTGTCCATGAATGAAAGGGGAAAAAGTGTTAATAGAGGAAATATTGTCCAAATCCTTAAGCAATGTGAAACTTCACGCTACCCTAATTCACCTTCTCATTAAGCTCCACAAATTGTTCTTTATAGTCAAATAAGTGATTGATCACTCCACTATCCAACAGTGCTTGACATTTCTTTCATCATCTGAGTGCCAAAAATAAGGTTGGATCTTCATCTTCTTATCAACAAAATTAACTTCTTTTACACCATTGGATTATAACGGCATTCAAAGCATAATTGCCAAATTTATTATAATTATAACAGTTAACATAGTACTTATCACACCTCTTCTCATCTGTTCCAACATAATTTCCTCCTTTTCTACCAATTCCACTTTGAGTCACCTAGGTTGAATGATGGCTTGTGTATTCATTGGTTGAATTGCCATGGTTGCATCTTCCTCTTCAAACTTTACCGCAACCAGCAACCACGCCATCTTGTCCAAGTTCATGTCCTCTTTGACTCATCTCCTCCATCACCTTTCTATGAAACCTTGGCTTTGATAACTTGCTGCAGAAGCTCATTTTGCCTCTTTAACATAATTTCTTCTTCCACTTGGCTAGCCCCAAATAACCCATCAATGGTCATTTGAGTTCCCAAAAACACCACTTGATCAAATTTTTTAGTCTTAAGAGTGAAGTACTTATCTTTTACACGATCATCTTCAACTTTTTCTTCATACCTCTTCATTTGATTAACATTGATCAACACCCTTGAACTAAAAGCAGAAAATGGTTCAGTTTCCGCCATGTGTGCAAAGCTTCAAATCCACAGCGTAGAAATTGAAGTGGCATATCTACACCTTAGAGAGATTTTTGAAAAATCCCTAAGCTCCTCTCGCGGTTGGCACATTGGTTACCTTCTAAACAACAACTCTCCAAAATTCCAAACCTTGATGGATGAGGGACAATGCTTGCTGGTCTTTTTCCTTCATCTCCATCATTGCCTAGGCTCGTTCTCTAGCTTAGAATAACCATTCTTAAAAACATCCAAAGCATCTTGGGCTCTAAGCATTGTCTTCATATGGTTACACCAACATTTATCATTATCCTTTCAAGGACGAGGAAATTGAAATGGAAACATTCCATTATTTGCTGCCATCTCTCAAAAGCTCCGATACCACTGATATAATGTGTCATTAGCTTAAGAAACAGGAGTATGCAGAAGCTGACCACAACTAGCCAGGGTCTGAAGTATTTATATTAACAGATATTAAATATTACAATCAGATTTACAGGGATTTGACAGCAAAAGAGAGTAAATTAGGAAACAAAATAGATACAAAATATATCCTAATTTACTGCCCAATATTATACCCTTAATCTCAACAACCCTTAACATAGTGGAAGAGGAATATAGGAAGAGTCACCCAAAATAGTTGAAGAAAATAACTATTTTAATCTTGCATATTATACTACAAGTATATAGGAATAGGATACTTACAAGAAGTTCATGAGTTAACATATTCTATTTTTCTCACATAACACAATAACTGCATAACCATCACATTTTTCTCCCTAGAGACAAATGACTATACTAAAGCAATGGTTCAAAACCACCAAAAACATATTCACCGTTAACTTCAAATTATTGGTTTATTACAGATATGTTTCATTTTATTCAACATATATTACCAAGGTTGAGGGCCTAACACCACCCCAAAAGCTAATTCAACAGGGGAGGATAGGCAAAGTATTTATGAAGGTTATCTTGGCCATATCCTTAAAGCAATGTGGAACTTAACAGGTTTTGTTTACATCAGTAGACATAGTGTCACATGTATGGACTGTTGATCCCTTTTAAATTTATGCTTGCACCGGAAAATTACTTCAACATAAAGATTATGTTAAAAGCTAGTTTTCTATATTTTTCTTTTGTTCTGCCTAAATAAGGGAGCAGTTTCTGCAATAAGCTCAAAAAGAATATTTAAAGCATCCATTCAAACATGTTTTCTACTTCATTCCACAACTTAGTTTTTGAAAAAGAAATTGAAAATTGAAAATAATATCCAGTACCTGGAAGGATATGGTCCTGTAAAATAGAGCCTTGGAACAAGAAAAAATCTTTGATGACGGCCCTTTTTTTTTGATAAAAAAAGAATATCATTAATATATGAAAAGAGAATGTTACAAGAAGGTAGGAGGGTTAGTGATCCTCCTCCATAAAAACATAAAACTCAATAAAAAATAGTCTTCCAATCTCTCAACATATCTAAGAGTGAAAGACCTATTACCCACAAGAAAACTCCTAATAGCTGACGAAAGAAGAAAAAACTGACAGATCCCATCAGATTTACTTTTACAAGTTAATTCCGACAACAAACCAAATATTCATTGAAAATCTGGGAGATATTAGCAGTGGAAGACTGGCAGGGGAACTGCTGAAAAAAGTTTGAAGCTCGCAACTGAAATTGATTTAATGAATTGAAAACTGTTTACTGGGGGCCCTCAAGAACTGTTATAGATATCAACAGTACAAAGTTGATAAAAAGGATAGATATGGAAAAATATTAAGGTAGATTTCTGCCTGAAGAAAGTGTTGCCTGAATTTCTACCAAAGGCTTTATCAGTTTATCACTACGAGCTATATTCACATCAGTAGCCCCTAAACTATATAGTTCTAACTGAAACAAAGATGAATACATCAGTAATTCAATGCCTTATTAATGCAATTGGGATTGGACAGAATGACTAGGAGGCCATAGGGCCAAGCTACCAAGTAAAAATCCAGACCTGATTAAAAATGCAGATTAGGCCCAAGATCTGTTAAAAAGGCAAACCATTGATTAAGTGTTAACTTATTTGTTATTAATTATTAATTCATCTTTTCCATATATAGATATCTCATCACTTAAAATAGCTGGCACCTTATACCTTTTACCATTCTCAGACATACATTTTATGCAAAATGTTATCAATTGTTTTTAGTTTAGTTCAATTCAAAAGTGAAAGAAATTAATTGAAGTAAAGGGTTCAGGCATAAACCAGGTCCAGACAATTACAGAGAAACATTTGGCTTAAACTTGAAAAAGCCTGGGCCATCATTGTCAACTTCTAGTCCTAGAGATTGCTCAATAAATTTAGCTCCTCTAAAGTGAGGAGCTCATTTTAAAGGGAAAAGTGAGGTATGTATCAGTTTATCAGTGGAGTGGATTCTAACAAATCCATTGTTAGTTATGCATGTGCATGTATTTTATCATAGTATCAACCACTGATTTTATCATCAACAACCGAGATTTCTCACCTTTACCCCCTAAAGTAAATGCCTCACTTTAGAGAAGCCAAACACCTATTCAATAACCTGAATATTTTGTCCCTCCTGTAGTAGAAGAACTGAAAACATACGAGTATATTTTTGAAAGAACATTATAGGCAGTGCAATGACACTAGTGTTTGTGAATATGGAGTTCAGGTGTTAAAAGATAATAGACCACTCACAAACCTGTAGGTATTTTCGGTTTTGATTATTTTTGTGGTGTGATTATAAATTTTTTTGACCCCATCATAAGCTAATCAAACACACTTGTGTTATAGAATATGCAACTATCATAAGAATAATGAGGTTCAGGTATTCCTTTCGAGATCATATTTCTCTGATATCACCAGCATCTGAATACTTAACTGATTACTCTAGATATGAATAAATGTAAGTATTTTATTGTTTAGAAATAGAAAAAACTTTAAGTGAAAAACAAGGAATCACAAGCCACTAATATTTCTTAATACTGTAGTAAGGACCATTTTCAATGAATCAACAGAACTGCCATGCACATCCCCTCATACTTGAAAACATGTACCGAGTTAAAATAAGAGCTTTTGAAATTTAGATGCAATTTGCATATTTCAGATTTTGTTAAGCACCTAAGGAAAGTAGAGAACCACATCTTAACAGATTCCTATCATCTTGCATTATTGCAACAGTAGCCTCTAGAAAGTATCTGGCATGATATTGTTGATTGAATTATCAAAAATCCATTAAGGAAATCTCAAAACCTAAACTGATGAAATGAGTTCATTATGTATTTTTTCTACTCTTATCTTATTCACTTACAAAAGAACAAACTGTTACAAACCTAAAGAGCAAAATTAGTGGAGAGCAAGAGAAGAGAATCACTCTTTTCCCATTTACTTATCACAAAAGAAGCAATAATAGCTGATTTGGGGGGATGGGCATAATTTTAGGAAGCTAGTTTGGAAAATTAAGTAGTATAAATAGAGAGAAGAAAATGATTGTAGGTAAGGGATTAGTGGAGTGAGCTAATTGTGGAGAGTTTTGGCCTCTCGAATGCCAAAAAGGGAAATAAGTCATTCTTTATCTCTTTGATTATATTTGAGTATTGAATAAATATTTTGGGATTATCATTCTGATATTTCCCTATTATATTACCTTGCTGCTGTCTCTATTCTAATTCTCTATATTGTAATTATCTCAAATGGGAGGAGGGTTCTTACAATTTGGTATCAGATTTCGATCCGGGCTTCAAACCTGTGAATGGTTACCACACGCACTTCCGGCGCAATGGAAGAACGTATTGACAGTTTAGAGCATTAGTTGACGGAACAAACTCGCTTGATGCAAGCGGTGATGAAACGTATGGAGGAATTGGTGGAGCGTCAACCTCGACAGGAACATGAGCGCGACGATGGCAACTCGCGCATTGACGATCCTGGTAGGGGACGTCAGCGAGATCATACTCTGAACAGGGGTGATTTCAACCGGAGAGTGGAGATTCCTCCGTTTGACGGTTCCGATGCTAGTGGATGGCTATTGGCTAGCTCGCATGGATAGGTTCTTTCAGATTTCCGAGATCCTGATCAAGGAAAGGCTGGACTACGCGGTGTTGGCTTTGCACGGCGAAGCTCTGGCATGGTTCGAATAGTGGGAGGGACAATCGACGTTTCCCACATGGTTACGCTTTAAACAAGATTTGCTTAGACATTTCGCAATGGGAGCAACGTCAAATCCAGGGACGCAGACAGCAAACAAGTTGTGTATACATGAGTTCGTACCTTCGGGTTTGCAACTCGAATTTCCGTCGCTGACACCACCAGATCTGGTAGGTACAACAACAGTTGCTGCAACAGTGCCAGTGAAGAAATGGATGACAGAGGAGAATTTGCCGTCGGACTCATGGTCGTCACGGATGGCGACGAAAATCGAAGAACCCATGCTCGCGAGGATTTTGCGAGCCTCGCATGCGCCAATGAACAGTGTTACTCAAACGTTGGCCGAACCTACCTCACCGTCAAAGCCACCAAACCCCAAATTAGTGGGGTCTATCGCTGCGAAGGAATGGGTACCGAAGAGGGCAGCTTGAAGTTGTTCCTTCAAGCTGCTGCGAGGGTGAAGAGAGAAAGGAACATTACAACGCACAACGACGACCGCCACCTGAACCGCCAGATTTACTACTGTCACCGGCGGCGGCGAAGGAAGGAGAGGCTGAGGCCATGAGGAAGTGGTAGTCTTTGCACGCACTTGCGGAGCGTGCAACAACACTGCTCCACTTCGACTCAGGCTTGGTTTCCGGTGAGCCACCAGCAATGGTTAGCCGATCGGAGAAACAACAGAAAAAAGAAGAGCTGACGACAACACGGGTCTCTATCGCACCTTCCGATCCGGACTCGTACTCGGCCACTGGTAAGCCGTCAGATGATATCATGGTTGTCCTTATGTGTTGGGACCCGGGTGGAAATTTCTATTCTACCACCATATCCTATTCTTTAGGGTTCATAATTTGGGATCCCGGAGGCCGCCTTCATCAACAGTATGAGTTTTATTTTTACACATCACCTTGAGGACAAGGTGAATCTTCAAAGGGCGGGTATTGTTACAAACCTAAAGAGCAAAATTAGTGGAGAGCAAGAGGAGAGAATCACTATTTTCCCATTTACTTATTACAAAAGAAGCAATAATAGCTGATTTGGGGGGATGGGCGTAATTTTAGGAAGCTAGTTTGGAAAATTAAGTAGTATAAATAAAGAGAAGAAAATATAGGTATGGGATTAGTGGAGTGAACTAATTGTGGAGAGTTTTGGCCTCTCGAATGCCAAGAAGGGAAATAAATCATTCTTTATCTCTTTGATTATATATTCGAGTATTGAATAAATATTTTGGGATTATCATTCTGATATTTCCCTATTATATTACCTTGCTATCTCTATTCTAATTCTCTATATTGTAATTATCTCAATTTGGGAGGGGGGTTCTTACACAAACCTACAGGATGCTAGGATCTCCTAGCATCCAGGAATCCCAATCCACACCAACAAATTTTTACTATAAATAAATAACAAGCAAACAATTGAACTGAACATATTGCAATGCTGCTCATAAGGTGCCAGCAATGTGCAATCTATAAGACATTAAGACTAAACAACAAAAAATAAATAAATAAATAATGGCATACCTAGAATACTTACAATTAAACGCATCTAAGTACATATTTTATTTATTATCCTTCAACACCAAATCACAATCTATTTCTCAGATATTAGAATATGCCCAACCTATATACTATGCTATGTCTTTAGGCAAGCAATAATCTGATGAATAATAAGCAACTCAAGTCTTGGTTTTAGGTACAGATGCTTTCAATACAACTTTTCGTTTGTTTTGAATTTGGCGGACAAATTCATGAACAACTAGATGTAACTTCAAATTAGGCTTACGATTGATAGGGATATTATAACCTGCCCTTTTTATTGCACGGAGAAGACACTTTTCACCTAATTGGTAATGAGTCGGGCATGCAGCAGGAACCACAGATCTCAATATTGGCTTATTACAAAAAGAAGGGCCTGTTGGCAAACTGCACAGATCAAAGCATTATCAGTAAATCTTCCTGCCCAAGACAATAGCATTTTCTACAAATAAGAAAACAAGATGCCACACATGAAAATAGAAAAGGACAAAAGAATCAATTTAACAATTGCATACTTGCAAACTAATAAATCTAAGTTTCAATTAAGAAGTTATCTGTATGGAATCTAGTTCAAAGTGGCGGAGTGAACACTATTTATGTGCATGCTGCAATGACAACCATGTCAAGAACTAAATTTACAGGATCAATGTTAAATTTGCAGAAAGTTTTCATAAGAATACTTTAATGTATGATGTGCCAACATGCAATTGAGGATAATAACAGTTACAAGCAATACATAAAAAACCATGACCAGGATGTTTGGTAAAACAAATGTCATACAACTAACAATTTTGAAAATTTTCTGATGTTTCACTGACAAAATTTCATTCACGGTAGCAATATTCAATCTATAGATATGTGTTGGAAGTTTTGCAGGTGATATTTCTGCGTGCAAGATAAGATGACAACATCTTAAAGATGTAGCCAAGTAATAGAGTGCAATACTTTTGAATCAAAATTGCCCTGCTGACAAAGGAATCTGGTTGGTCTTGAATCCATGAACTAGAGTATCTACAGAAGGTAAGCGAGGGCCTTTTGGCATCGCTGATCTCACTGTGAGATATTCCTTGGTAAGCAGAGTTATTTTACTTGTTTTGGTCCAAGAACAAGTGAGGTGAGCAAAAATGAATTGCTGTCATTGACCAATAGAGAGCACATTTGAAAAAACAATGAAGACAACAACATTCCTGTTTGGTCAAAGAGTAAAATCACGAAAGTGATGTCAGTTTAATTTTCTTATTTGTAATCGCATTTTTAGCTTGTAAATTACAAATTAACCTTTTTATAAAAGAAGAAATTCCATTAACAAGAGGAGAAGAATATTACAAAGACCATGAAGAATAGATGAAAGGCAAACAAACATCCATCGTCATCAGGACAGGATAGATTGGAGGGAAATAAATATTTGTCATTTGTATCAGGGAAATACTTGATAACCAGAAAAAACTACCAAAATTGAGTTGCCAGACTTAGGTATCAGAGTACAGGAAAGTCCACTCCAATCTTTCAACCACACATGATTTCCATCAAACCACTCAAGTCATACCACATGTATTCCAACAGTTTCTCACATGAATATTTTGGTAACAAATTTTGGACATCTAACACTACTCTTCATATTAATTTCATAGGGGTTGGTTTCCTAATTAAGAGTGTTTTCCAAAGTAAAGAGGAAGAAAAGAAAAAGAAAGGTAAAGGACCGTTCAATCAATAACTTGCGTTATGGTGGATCTTAACAAATGATCCAAGGGTAGATGACCCCTCGCTATCGCGCCTTTCAGGAATTTTCACCCACCAGAACCAAATAAATAGGTAGATACTAAGCATTCAATACTAAAAGACTATCCATGGATTCAAGAATTAAGGAAAACGACAATAACCTAACTTAACCAACCATTTCTTTCTCATCAACCAAATCAAACTATTAAGTTACACCAATCTCTGTGACTCAAACCTCAATCTTTTCTGAAACCACACAACCAGTTTTGATAAAAGCAAATCAAACACAGTCACACACACACACACGCACACAAAAAGTAAATGAACCCAAAATAAATTCTAAAGCAATCTTCCAAATTTTCCATTTTTCAATTTACAAATTGCAAGAAACAATTCCAATCATCCAGAACATTCTCCTCCTACCGAACACAAACAGACAAAATAAAAGCCAAGGAATTGCAAGAAATTAAATAAACAAAGAAACTTTCATCAAAAAATTTGAAGAAAAAAAAATAAACTCACTTTTTGGCGACTGTTCTGCATCCTTTATAGAGCTTCTGTTTTGAATCTGACAATATATGAGCGTGACAGAACTTGGTCAGAGCCATAGCCTTATTCTTGCACCCACCGAAAGCGCACCGAACGACGTCATCTCCTCCCAAAACGACAGCATTACTCCTTTCGCCGTTTCCGTTCGCGTTGTTGTTGTTGTCGTCGCCGTTACCCAAAACGACACCGTCGTTTGCTTCGCTAATGGTATCTTTGAAGGGACTCTTACCGTAGGTCCAGTAATATTCCCTATACTTGGATTTGACTTCCTCCATTAGGGCCCAGTAGTGTCCCCTGTAGCACCGAGCGAGTTGCCTCAATCGGCGGAGCCGACGCGCGATCACTTCGCGCCGAGTCAGCACGCGAGAGTTGGAGAGAACCAAGTCCTCCTCCGCGCCGTCGACGGCCATCGGCAGCGGCGGTGGTGGTGGCGGCGGCTCGTCCATGGCGGTCGTGGCTGAGAAGTGATGTTTGCTTAGAAGAAATTGAAGGACGAAAAAATTTAAAAGAAAAAGAAAAGTATGGGTAACGGAAAGAGATTGACGCGATCTTTTCTGCGATTTTGATTTTGTTTTGTTTGAAAAAAGTGTTTCGGGTTTGTGAACTGTGAAATGTTCAGATTTTAAGGAGAAAATCCAAAACAATCGTGTTTGGACCGTATTTCAAATCAATAATCAATATGCTTAATTGGTCTCTTTATTTGGCCTAAATTTCATTCATTTAACTTTTGTATTTTTCAAGATAGAATTTTGAGTAAATCTTCGAACTAGTCCGACAATTCGAAAAAGGTGATAATTCATAATCGAAAATATTCCAATGAGTCTTCACAATGTTAAAAGTCAAACATCATAAGGTTTCTGGACTGAAAAATTAACAATATTAATAATAATTTTAATTTTAGTCAAATTGGTTTTTAACAATTTTATTGTTAGATTAATCAGTCCCTAATTATTTTTAAAATTTTTTATTTTGTTTTTATCACTTTCATTAACATATTCAACTCGAAATATTCTTAAATCAAATTTATATATCTTTGTTTTGAAAATCGTTACTCATTCTTCAATACAATTATTTTAATATTTCTAAAAAAAAATTGTTAATAAAGTATTGCACCGCGAACTGCAAAATTTGTTAATACCTGCAGAAACACCTGATCCCCGACCGCGAATTCTAACTCGCACCTCCTCTTATCTGTATATGTCTTCTGTCGAGAATGAGCTGTCGCCAAACGCTCTCTGATCAACTGTACCTTCTCCAAGGCATCCTGAACCATATATGTACCAACTGCTTGAGCCTCACCCGTCTCAAACCACTCAATAGACGAACGACAACGTCTACCATATGAGGCCTCGAATGGTGCCATCTGAATGTTATCCTGATAAATGTTGTTGTAGGCAAACTCCACCAAGGGTAATTGCTCATCTTAAGACCCACTTAAATCCAAACTACAAGAAGCCCTCTGTAACACCCTACTAGATAGCCCTTAGTGCTATAGTCATTTAGGGTCATTTCATAAGGGTTACCTCCTGTTATCATACTCATACTGGTTTTTAAAATACTTGTACGCGGAAAATACATGGGAGAATTTTTTCGAAAATCGTTTGCGGTGTATAAACATAAGGGCATTGCGTATAATATAACGATAATACATGACACATGAAGTAGTCTGAATAATACCTCGTATAATAAATAGAAATAACAAACATAATCTCCCCAAACATACAATCAAGAAAGTAAATAATAATAATAGGTGTCATCCCATGAGCCTAAAACTGAGACCCATGAGACTCCACGAATACAAACCATAACTGAAAAATAAATACCGGCTAACATATGTCCGGACTCAAAGTAAATACAAGTGAATGCTAACATGTGAAGTAAACATAATCCATAACGTATAGATGGGAAATAATAAGTCTAAAGATGAAAAACTGTAAAGAACTAAAGCTGCGCGGGCTCCTCATCCGCTCCTGTGTCCTGTGGAATCTCATCATCTAAAATGGGGGAAAAACGAGGGGTGAGTACTGGGAAGTAACTCAGTAGGGGAGCCGCTCCAGGTTTATTAATAAAATAGGTGTGGTATGAGTGCATTCAGTTTTCAGTTATAAGTTCTAAAATCATCTTTCCCGGAACGACCTTCCTAAGTGCCTCTTGTTCATTTTATATTATATGCATACGTAATATATATCATTATATAATCCTTGTGTGTGCTCTACGTGTCATTTAGTCATATAAGGGAACTTAGTCAATCATTACTCTATGTCACAGTAACCTTTAAAACTTAGACTTAACTTCTAACTTTACTTTACTCTGTTATACACTTTTCTCTTTTGGCCTGCCCACCTTCTGAACCTTTTCCTTCACATCACCGACCCCTAGGCATGAGCTCATCCTAAACTATATTGGGGAGAGGGGGTATTCACCTTCCTTCAGTGATAGAGTTGCATGTCGAGGTTGTCACACCTCCCTCAGCAACCACTACCACATGTCGAAGGTTACATGTGTTTTACTTTAATCTTGATCTTTAACCTTTTCACCTTCCCTCAGTAATGGAGTTGCATGTCGAGGTTTAACTCACCTCCCTCAGCCACAACCATCACATGTCGAAGGCTACTTATAACACATAGTCATGCATAGTCATGCATAATCATAAAGCATAAGGTCATATGGTTCACATAGACATCACATAACATCATAACATTCATTAAACAACATATTTAAAGCATACAATGCATAATTAACTTATATATATCAGTTACATAAGTTGTAGAACGCATTAAGGTGCATAAAGGGTCAAAACGATTCATTTTCGCACAAACAACACTGTTGTAATCGATTACTGTAATCGATTACACAGCTCTGTAATCGATTAACAGAGAACAACGTTTTCTCGCGATTGGGATTTCGGGCATCGTAATCGATTACGAAGTCGTGTAATCGATTACGAAGTCGTAAAATACGATTCTTGGGTTTCCAAAACACGTTTTTCAATAGCCATTGGCCAAAATATGAACCTAACATCGTCCCAATCGGTAGAAAACGTTGTCATACCAATTCCAATCATGAAAATACGTTTAAATCACTTTCCAATCCATAAAACCCCTTTCTTTTTCAAAACCAATTTCATAAATCAACCCTTTCATGAACCCTAATGGGAAAAACAACGAACAACATCGAAAACTTCAACAATTCATCAATATACTTGAAATTCCATAACAATTATAATGCCTAACCCCTACCTCTTGAAGACAACTCTTGCTCTAGACGGAATCCTAGTTTCACGAACGGCCCGACTCCAACGATGACCCTTTTCGGAGGAAAGCAACCGGTAAAAACGTCCGGCTTGGTGAGAGGATCAATAATATGTAATTATCTTTGAGGTTGGGTGAGTATTTGTGGGTGTTTCTTGGCGTGGAATGGCTATGGCTATGAGGGTTCTTGAGAGAGAAATAATGGAGGCTCTTGGATTGAGAGGGAGAGTGTTTCTGACCAAATGAGCTGGAAAAATAGGGTTTATCTTTTTATATTCTGAGCTACTAGGGTTTAAGAGTCATCGTGGGGCCCACCCGTCACTTAAAATATCCGAAAAACTCATTCTGCGTGCAGTGTAATCGATTACAACGAGCTTGTAATCGATTACAGACCTTCGAAAAAGCCCAATTCTGAAACTTAACATGCTGTAATCGATTACCAAGGAGCTGTAATCGATTACTGGGCGCGAAAAAATGCCCCAAAACACTTCTAAAGTGTCTCAACTCATATAATAATATCCATACACCAATTATGACTTAATATAACATCAAAGCACACATAAATACATATAAATACTCATAAGAACACATAGCATAGATACTTTAATCTAGGGGAAACATGTTCACTCAAACCCAATTAAGTTCCAATTAAAGTCCATTACCCTTAATTTCCTTTAACTAGGACCTAATAAAGTTCGGGGTGTTACACCCTCAACATATCCTCTAACATTTGAATCGTGCGCTCTGACTGACCGTCTGTTTGTGGATGAAAAGTCGTACTGAGAATCCAACCCCGTGCCTAGGGCCTGATGCAAGGCACGCCAGAACCTGGAAGTGAACTGTGATCCCCTGTCTGAAATGATGGAAGTTGGTACCCCATGTAACCTGACAACCCTGTCGATATAGAGACGAGCATACTGTGTGGTTGTGAACGTAGTCTTCACTGGAATGAAATGAGCTGACTTCGTGAGTCTGTCCACTATAACCCAGATAGCGTCGAAACCCCTCATAACACGTGGTAATCCCGTCACAAAATTCATCGTTGTCCTCTCTCACTTCCACCCCGGCAATGGAAGGTCATGCAACATCCCTGTTGGTCGCTGGTGCTCAGTCTTGACCTGCTGACACAACAAACACCTGGTCATGAACTCACATACATCCTTCTAAATGTTGTGCCACCAATACAACGGCTTGAGGTCTTTTTACATCTTAGTTGATCCTGGGTGGACCGAATAGGACGTACAATGAGCCTCTCTCAAGATAATCTCCCGTAGATCCCCTACCTCTGGTACACACAACCTATCCCCAATCCTGAGCACCCCTTCTGCATCCACCGAGAAATCTGAACACTCCCCTTTCTGAACCTTCTCTTTGAGCTCCACCAACCTCGGATCCTCTAACTGACGCTGCTTCACGAGCTCTACAAACGTCGATCGAATGCTGACATGGGCTAAGAGCGCCTCTGATCCATCAACCTCAAACTTGACACCCTCAGACTCTAACCTTTGGATTTCTCCCGCCATGGGTCTCCTCTCTGGCGCAATGTGGGCTAAACTCCCCTGCGATCACCGCTCCTCCACGACTGGATTCCTACTCAAGGCATCCGCCACCACATTCGCCTTTCCCGGGTGATACTTAATCGAATAGTCGTAGTCACTGAGAAGCTCCAACCACCGTCTCTACCTCAGACTCCGGTCCTTCTGCCCGAAGATATACTTCAAAGTCTTGTGATCCGTGAAGATCTCACATGTTTCCCTATACAGATAGTGCCTCCAGGTCTTCAAAGCGAAGATCACCGCTGCCAACTCCAGATCATGTGTGGGGTAGTTCTGTCATGCTTCCGTAGCTGCCTGGACGCATAAGCAATCACCTGAACCCCTCTGCATTAGCACACATCCCAGACCAACCCTGGATGTGTCGCAGTACACCGAAAAACCACCGCTCCCAAACGGCTGAACCAACACCAGTGTTATAGTCAAACTGTCCTTCAACCTCTGGAAACTTCGCTCATATCCTTCTGACCACTAGAACCTTGCCCCCTTGTGCGTCAGTGTAGTCAGCGGCGTTGCTACCGTCGAGAAACTCTTCCAGGTGAGTGGAGGTTATAGGATGAATGTGATATGTGCTGCCACATAGTAGCATTATGCTTGTTTATTTTGTTATATATGTTTATATGATTATATGTGTGTAGTAGTAGGAAACATTCTTAGGCAGATAATATGTTTAGGTAGATAACATAATAGAAATGGTTAGGATAGACAACTTAGAGATTTCTCCCTTTAATTTATATGTTATGTTATGTTATGTTATGCTATATGTCTATGTATGACAGATGTGATATTGATCGTTTTATGTTGCAACATGATATGCAGTAGAATATGATAGAATCACATGCTATGTATGTTGGTTTGACAATACAAATGTCATAGTATGTATTATGCTATAGCTCGAATGTAGCTCCCAGTAAAGTTTAGCAGTGACATGATATTACGAGATGTCTCGAGTCCCACCCCAGATACAGTTATGATACGATACAAATGAGATTATGATTAGCAAGATGACTCATGTTCCGTGATATCACAGACTCAGTTTATGATTGGTCTCGCCCGAGTGGTTGCGATATCTAGATCACAGTTACAGCAGGGCGGCCCGTCTTTCGCCAGACAGATACCGAAAAAGTTTAGCATGGGGGCTCGAGTGCAATCTTCCGACAAAACGCGTCTGTCCGAGAAACACAGTTATATAGATAGGATATTGATTATGTGGTTAACAACATGTTTATATTATAGTTTATAACGTGAATGTTGCGTGACATGCATGATATCCCATCACTGAGCTTGCGACTCATTCCACCTCAATTTGGTTTCAGAGTACAATCAGAACGTGGACGAGGAGTCGTTGATCCATTAGAGGTCGTGTTTGTAACACTGCTATTGAAGGGTGCCCGTGCGAAGGGCTCTATCCTTACGAAGCATGTTATCTACCTAAGCATATTATCTATTTATACACAAACAATTAAATAAACAAACATAAATGCTACTATGTGGCAGCACATGACACATCTACCCTAAAACCTTCACTCACCTGGAAAGACTTAAGACTGGAAAGCACCGTTAGCTCTGGCTCCAGCTATCGGCATCGCGTTTGCACCTGACGTGCAAAAGACCCATCAGGACCTCATAAAGAAAAACCAAAACTTTAAACTAGGTTGCGCACTGCATCCTCGCTAGCGAGCAACATACTCTTGCTGGCGACGGTCTGCTTGCTAGCGAGCTCCCTTTGCTCTCTAGCGACTAGCACGTTGAAGGACAAAAATGTCTTTTCTTACTCGCTGTCGAGAACTTGCTCGCACTGAGATATCCCCAAAGTGTCAGACTCACACTTCACTAGAGTTTCTCTTAATATTAAGGACGCCTAAAGCACTGCTCTGAAAAGACGGGAATATGAGGTGTGAGGGAAAAGCTAACATGACAACTCATATATATAGGGGAGGGGAAAAGATGACACTCAATTATGAGCGATTTGGGATTCGCTTCGGTCGCTAGCGACCCCTCGCTGACAACAAAAGAAAGTGATGTGTTTTGGACGCGTCCTAACTGAGTCCTTCCTAAGGGGTGCTGTGATTCGGGGTACCACAGTGTTGCAACAACAGTTTCTAGTGAGCTCTGCATATTTCGTGGAGCCAGTTAGGATAGTTTGAGTTCATTTATTTTTGTTATGATATTATTCATTAGTTGCTCCAAACTATAGAGGCAAGATCTCTGAGCTAGAGATAAGTTATTATTCCAGTTCACAGTTCAGAATTTATGATTTAGTTATTTTACAGTATGTATTCATATTTCTGTCAGTTTATTTATGATATACCTAGTATGTTACTTCATTTAGCCCTTATGTTAAGTATGAGTAGCGTGTACGAAGGGATAGAATCCTTTGCACGGACACCCTCCAATAGCGGGTGTTACATGTTTTTATCTATAGGTCCTTAGAAATCCACCACATCACTCCTCCTAAATCACATTTTAGACCTTCAAAATAATTCTCCTTACACCCCATAATTTCTTAATATTGCATATACACCCCCAAACTCATATAATTACATAATTAAATTCTCTTAAACACTTATTTTTCACTTACTCTTTCCCTCATCACCGTAGCAACAACAACACACACACTCGATTCACCTCTCTTCTTTAACTTCTTCATTCTCTTTACCATCACAACCCCAAATCACCACTAAATCCACCATCAATCCATCATACCACCCACCAACACTTAATTCATCACTAAACCACTCCAAAAATCTAGCTCACAACCCCTCGTCTCTGCCCTGTGAAGTGCTAAAAGAAATGGGAGTAAAAAATTTGGGAAAACCAAGTTTAGCCTCCAAAAACCTTGATGTCATCTTCAATCAATTGAGGTAGGGGTTGTTTGTTTGCAATTTTTAACTCTTGTAGATTTTTATTGAAGCTTTGATTGTTAGGTTTTGGTTTGGGTTTGAATATGATTATATGTTATTGATAATTTTCTGATGGTATTATAGAGTTTAAATTGATTTTGATGATTTAAAGATATTAGGAATGCATATTATACCAAAATTGCAGAAGAGAACTCGTATAGATAAATTTTACAAAATAATTCGGTTCTTTTTCCACATATATGATTTTTTGTTCATTTCAATTTTTCTAGTAAGCTAACTCAATGATAAATAGTTTCCAACAATCACTTAATTTGACTTTGTAATTTTTGAAGTTATGAAATTTTAAAGTTGACTCACGGAATTATATCCTCGTATATTGAGCAATCTATATCCAAAAATTTATAATTAAAAGTATACTTAATGAAATTTATTGAAATTAAATTTATTAGAATGCTAAGACATGTAGGATGTTTGATAAAATTTTTCAGAAGCAAATATCTTCTAGATTAATGCATAAAAAAATATGTAAAGTTAAGTTACAATCAGAAAGTGTAGTGCTGAATTCTTTACAGTATGCATTATTGCGAGATTTATTTCTCTCTATATATAGATTATTTTTTAGTTTTGTTTGTTGGAGGTGCTAGAGTGATTAGTGTAGTTCATCTCACAAAAATATGAGGATCAGATTAGCTATTTTATAATTATGATGATTTTTTTGGTAAGCTATTTTGAATATGTCCCAAAATCTACAATTGATTATAGATTATTAAATTGATGATGATTATGTTGTGATGTAAACTATGAAATGAGTTTGTGGTGATGGTGGTGTATTCTAGAATGATGAATTCATGATGATATATGAATTTATGATGTATTAGTTATAAAATGATATGTCTCATGATATTATGTGGTGCATGAATAAAAGAAATAATGTGTCATGAGTTGTGTTTATATGAGAAAGTTTTAGAGTAGCTTTCGTTATCTGAATTGGGGTGATATGAGAGGGTTGTCATCCTCTAATACCATGAAGATTCAGTTAATGGAAGTGAAGAAACCCCTTTTACCACATTACAATACTAGTGACAACTAGTTAGGTATGATCTGAGCTCATAGCCTATAGGACATTGGTGATGCGGAGGAAAGAAAGAATAAGGGAGGGTGGTATGTCATTTTAAAGCATGCTAAAGGCAACACATGCCCATATAACCTATGATGATTGTTATGTTTTGACGGAGACTGTTATACATTTGTATATCATGCATATCATTCTTATTATGTAAAGACACATTTAAAGCAAGCTACTCTTGGGAAATTATGTTTTCAAAAGTAAATAAATGAAAGTATTGCACTTCTTTTAGGTAGTGTTTGACACATTACCAATTAAGATTACCGGTAATCTAGAATACTTTGAGGATAGATTACCACTATATAAATTACCGGTAACTCATCACATTACTTTGTTTGGTATATACAAATAACATAACTGGTAATCCATATTGTAACACCCCAATAATCAATCCTTCATGCTATAGTTATTTCAGACTATTATTTGAGTGTCACTCTTAGTCATCATAGAATATATTAATAACTTTTGAAAATACATTATATTAAAAATACGTGAGAATTTATTTCGAAAGTATAATAAATGAAAACTAGGGGCATGTGTCATACATATAAGCGTTATATTACAATCATGCATAATAATTACATATTACAATACATGCAATCTCAACATAATACAAATAAATCTCTCACATCATATCATCAATAATAGAACCAGTAATAATAATAATAATGATAATAATAATAATAATAATAATAATAATAATACATCAATATAAATAGCTCTGGCTAACAAAAGTATGGTCTCAACATAACATATATGACTAGAAAGGGAAACTAAATAAGTGGCGGAAGCTTAGAAGCATCTGTCGTCAAGTGCACTTGGCGTCTCCGCATCCAAGTCTGTTTGATCACCTATAATGTTTATCCACTGATAGAGTGAGCAACTAAAAGTTACTTAGTAGGAGCGGCCACCTCGAGTTTATTAAAAAAAATGTGTAGTATGCTAAGTTCAATTCAGTTATTAATTCGAAAATGATGTATCTCGAAATGACCTTAACCTAGGTGCGTCTTGCTCATTTTATTAATGCAAACATATGAATACATATTTACATAAATATATTTAAGCTCACATATTATGTTGTGACCTATGTGCATCTAGCATCCAAGCACACATTCTCATTATTATTTAGAGTAGAATCTTTAAGCCCTTACCCTCAATCTATACTAACCTCCACCTCATCGTCCCGAAGGCATGAGCTCATCCTTAATCATCATCATATGGGAAGAGGGGATTCACCTATCCAGTGCAAAGTGATTACATAGCGGGGTTGTCATCCCTCCACTAAGAACGCCAACATTATAGGGATATACTACAGTCTTTTAATCTTGCATTATGTGATAAACATATACATAGCATCAAACATTTCTTTGAAAACATTTAATATGGGAATGTACATCTTTCGTAAAATCTTTACATTTTTCATAAACTTATGTATCTCATAAATATTCTCATAGTTTTCATAATCATATTTATGAAATTACTTGCATCCAAGAAAATGTACACTTTATTTCGAACTCATACTCTTTGATACAAGTATGAGTTCGAAATATGATAAAAACACGTAAAATTTTGCATGACTTTCTAAAATTCAATATTTTCATTATGAAATGCTCATTTCTAACATATTAAAATGGTAGAATAATTACATAATCATTATTTGAAAGTATGTACTTGAAATAGAGTGAAAACGAGTGAAACTTTACATTTCAGGTGCAGAGGATCGATCCCCAAGGGTTTGAGATCGATCCTAAACTATAAATTTACATTTCAGACAAAAATATTTTCCCAAGGGATCGACCCCCCCCTTAAAATTTTTCAGAAAACACAATTTTTCAGCATGGGGGTCGATCCCCCTGCCCAGTTTTTGCAGAAAATGCAGAATTCGTGTTTTAAAACCATTTTTCAATCTAAAAGTAATTTCCAATCATTTAAACACTTCATAAACACATCTAAATAATTGAGATACATAAATTACAACTAAAAGCAAAGAGAAATCTAAACCCTATCTCAAATTCTCTCAAATTGGTGAGGCTCCAAGGATTTGTCCAAGTTCTCCAACTTTTGAATCAATTCTCGGGTTACTCCTTTATGATGGTGAAAAAGAGGCTTTTCTGAGTGATATTGGGTTGAAATATGTTGGAAATGAATGTATGATAATAATATATAGTGTGTGTGATGAATTTTCATTTTGAAATTGGGGATTTGGGTGAAGAATGATGAAAAAATGGGGGAGGGAGAGGGTTACACGGGCTAGGGTTCTAAATTAGGGATTTTGGGAGATATGAAGAGTGTTTGAGAGTTATGAGTGTTATAAGGGTGATGGGGGGCTATTTTGCAATTTTAGAAAGTTTAGGGATCAAATAGCAATATTGAGGGATAAACCTTTGTGCAATTTTGTAAAACTTGTGAAATTTCCCTAAAATCATTCCTTTCACTCTTAAACCTCATGTTACTAATCTTTCATGCATAAATACATTTTCATTCCACCCAAAATATATTTTCTAACTTCAAGGTGTTAATATCATATAAATATTTTTAAATCACCAAAATACTTAAAATCACTTTCATTAAACTTTCAAAAATACTTTAATACTTCTAAATCATAATTAAACCATTTAATGCATTATGATCATGTATGCAATCATCCATTACTCATACATACATAACACATACAATGCACACAACAACTACACACACCAAGTACACTTAGACATATAATAAACATACAAATAAATTAAGTCATAACCAAAGCTAATTATCGCTAATTACCTTTAATTAAGACATAATTGAAATTCAAGGCCTTACACATATATTATTAAAATATCTTCTAAAATACGTATATTATTATAATACCTTTTAAAATACGTTACTATTATATGGGTATTTGATACAAAGAGTATTTGGGTAATAAAACAAAATTAAAAAATTACATAGGGATGATAATCCAGATAGCCACCTCCTATGGGATAATTTACATTACCACTTTGAAGATAATATGGATTACTGGATAATCAACATTACCAATATTATTATGTAACAAAAAAAATATGAATTACCAGGTAAATTAATTACAAGATTACCAATAATCTGGCCAAGTTACCTTATAACAAACGCACCATTAGTTCAAAATAAACCCAAGAGTGGGTGCAGGTAAACTGATGTGACCATACATGCATGTCCCTTTTTCCCTATCAAGTTCTTTGAACTCAACCCTTTTTCCTTCTATTTTGCCTTCTATGTTGAACATTTTTTTTTCTCTCTATATATATATAATGCCTTTTCTAGTTTAAGTTTGTGTATTGGAATCCCGAGGACTTGTGTTATTACCACTTAGATCCTGATAGATTTTGAAGTTCGGAGCTCATAAGTCCGATATTTTGCATATGTAATATAATGATGGTATATGATAGCTACTAGTAATGCTGTGTTATGTGATGACGTATGTAATATATAACTATGGTGTTATGCCTTAGAGTGGATGTATTAAAAGTACTAGTATTTTGACCCGTGCGATGCACGGGATAAAAAGAAATGATACTAATAATTCAATATTATATTTAAGTTAAATTTTAGATTGCATGAATTATAAAATGATGGGACACACCAAAGTCGCACAATACGAACCTTTAACCTCCGGCAATTCCGTACAGGAGTGATACTCTTGAGCGGGTCATATCGAACAGTCATTGTCGTAAAAAAGGTATAGGGTTAAAAGATTAGGAAAATGATACTAAAATTATAGTAGACAATATACATCGTAAATTTCTAAATGATGATCATTCAAAAAAATTTATAGTATAGATTAGTAGGCATGTAACTGATGAATTTTTTATTCAATAAAAAATTATCAATCAAATTTGTTAAAATTGAAATATATCATGCGTGCGCCTCTTGGACTGTATATTTATTCTAAAATATAATATATCAATTGTAATAATTATGAATCCAATCCATTATGCTCAATAGGTAAATATCCAATCCATTATATCTATAATTCATGCATATATCTTATGTATATAAAAAATTAAGATTTGATAATAAAATAGGATATATTTATATATTTTTCATAGGATAACTCGTATTAATTATATCTATATTTATAGGTATTAATAGATCATGTATTATATATATCCTAGGATAACTTGTAATTACGCAATTATATATATCCTATATACAATTATATTTATATATATCCTATGAAATTACACATTATATATATCTTGAATACTAATACTAATAGCTCGTTTCTTGAAATATATCCCAAAATAGGATATATAGATATATATTAAAGGATTTTTTTATATATATATTTATAATAGAATGACTTAGTCATTATAATTAATATATGTATATCATAATTTTGAAACAAATAAACTTGTAATAAAAGTGATGAAACAAAAAATGGGTAATAAAATATTGATTGAAAGTTATCTCTTTATGGAATATTTCAGAACAAATATATTATCTAATCTATACATATATATTAAGCCACCGGATATAACACATGTATAGAATAAAAAAAGTTAATTAATAGAATAAAAAAAGAATAGTAAGGTTTGAATTTTTTTTTCCTTTTTAACAAATCAATTCAGAAAATTGATAGTGAATTTGATAGAATAAAAAAAGGAATAAATAGTGAATTAAATAGAATAACAACCGAATTTGATAGTAAATTAATAGAATAAAAAAGAGAATAGTAAGGTTTGATAAAATATTTTCTTTTTTTTAACAGAAATGATTATATTCATATATACATAAAATTATCATTATTTTCCATATAATAATTTTGTAGTTTGAAATTCAGGTATAATTTAGATTATTTCTTGATTTACACTAATTATTATTATTTTTTAAAATATTTTATATAACAATTAAAATCTAATCAATTGTATACTTGTAATTTTAAAATATTAATGTATAATTAATATAATAAATCATGCCTATAATATTTTCTATCAATAATTACCATAATAATTGTTATATTTAATGATCAAATATATTAAATCAAGAAAATGAACTAAGTGATTTAAAAAAATGAAAAATCTAAGAAAATGACACGTGGCAAAAAGTTTAATACAGAAAATTCGTAAATATTATATGTATAGATGTTTATGTATCATTAGTGTACCTACATATATGGATATGGATATGAACTTGTATGATAACTTATATTGGAACATCAAATCGAGTTTATGAAAATTTTTACTGTATTTTCTACGTATGTTATCTGCAAATTATTAAACTCTGAAATCAAAGCATAACATTTGAGAATTAATCTAAAATAACTTAAGCATTGCAGATTAATTAGTAGGGTGTTACATGATATAAGCCTACACAAAAGAAATAGAAGGATGTTACATGTGATTTTTTCCTAGGAACCTTAGCTCTAATGACCAAATGATAAGAATCCAATAGTAGAATTCTGAAACTTGGATCTTCTTGGAAGCAAAACTCGAAAGCTAAGAACTTCAAAGAGTTGTTTGTGAAATTTTATGATCAATGAGAAGAAATGAAAATGGACAGAAAATGATATGGCAAGTGGCGCAAGAAATGGTATTGTGTGTTTGATTGGATTTTGAATTTCGATAAAGGAACTTAGGTGAATGAAGTAACAAAATTCAACATACTTAAGAATAACTAGGATATAGGTACCTCTCCTAATGGAGATAAGCCTTGAGACGCCACATAGGAATTGTGATATTGTCTTTGATAAGTCTAAGAAAGAAAACTCTTAAGCAAAAGAAATTCTCATACAAAATTATGAATAAAACAAATTCTGAATTAGTTTATTTCTTTCCGTCCTCTTACATATGCACATCGCCCCTCTAGAGCCTTTTGGACAACGAATAAAATTAATGTAATTTCACCAATCATTGTGTGTCTTCAATGCATTGATAGACACATTTTAATCTTGTAACTCCTCCTAATTAAAATTCTAATGACAGATCTCCTTTTCTATGATTAAAATAAATAAAATGCAACGTACTTCAGCCTATAAAGGGTGCATGAAAGAAAAACCATTAACCTATGTTGGTTCTAATAATCAAATAAAAACAATCAATTAATGGAAAATAAAAAGAAAATAAAATTCATGCTTAAAGAAGCTTATTACAACTCAAAATATAACTGAAAAGAAAACAATTAAAATGATGCTTCCACTTCCTTCTTGAATGCACAATTCAGCTCTCCTTTTATCCTTTTATTTCATTGTCTTAATGAGTTTGAATGCACATCAATTCCCTTGAATTTCTTGCTAGCATGGGCTCCATCTCTATCTTTGGATGCTCTCCTATGATAATTGTAATTATTTTAATTAAAGCCTCCTTAACTTTCTTGCTCCTTGCTATTGTTATGGGTCTTCCTAAGCCTCCTATGTTACACCCAAAATCTATTCCCACTATGCCATCCATTGTACTTCCTATTATGTCCTCAACAAGTTGTCTCAAAATATTAATCCAACCCATCAATTTTGACAGGTTGAGTCGAGCTATCGGGCTCATATTAACATATCTATATACTCTTCTCCATTTAATCCATCAAGAGGAATGATGTTTGTACATCCTTGTCTATGTTGATATCCAAAATAAGTGAATAAAATCATAGAGAGGGAGAATAAGTTTAAAAGAAAAGTAAGTAATGATAATGATGTGATCTATATATTTTGTGAGTAGAATGTTTGAAGATGATAAATGTACAAATAACATTACTCATCTATCAAATATATAATTTTCTTAGGTAATAATTGGATTCTTTTAAAATCTAAATATTGGAATTAAAATGGAAAAATATTTCACTATTATCAATTATTATAATTTTTCTCTAAAGGGTATAATAAGAAAAAATAAATAAATACATCTTAAAATTATAAAAAAATAAATAAAAGGAATTAAATTTAAAAGTAAAAAAAATATTTAAAAGAGAAAGCATAGATGACACAACAAAGGTGGTTTCTATGGAACAAAAGCAAAAACAGGGGTAAGTTACTCAAACATAAGTGTCGAATTTCTATTGAGTTGTTCCTGACAATGGGGTCCACTTATAAAATAAGTTATACATTTTTTCTATTTTATGCTTTTACCCCTACATATTTTCTGTATTTGCAAATAACACTATCATTACTAACTCATATTAACTCAAAGAGTTAACATTTTTCTCTCATTAATTTCTTTTTCTTTTTCTTTCTCTTATCTTTTCCCCTTGGTTACAAAAAAACGTTTCATCTTCTCAACACTATCCATTACCATATCCACCTAACATTTTTCTTCCACTCACTACTGCATCCATTATTCCATAGAGTGACAAAGTTTCGTTTTATCTTAGTGTTTGAGCGCTTAGCTTTATTTTGGCCGCCGAGAAGGAAGAAGGGTTTCATACGAATGTAATTTGGCGCTCAACGCCATTATTTGAGCTCAACGCAAATCTAAGCAAAACATTCATTCAATGGCAATGATACTCTTTGAGCCCAGCGTCGTTCTTCGAGCCGAACGCCTACTTTATCAATATTACTCAAAAGATGAGTATTTCCGATTTTAATTTGCTAAAGTTGCAAACAAAATGATTTATGCATTTTTTTATTTGATTAACAATAATTTATGTTGATTAAAACTATATGATGAAGTTTACTTGTAATTTAAATGTGTGATTTTATTTTGTAGATGACAGTTACAGTCCAAACATCAAAGAGTGATTGCAGAGGTAACGAGTTCAACAATGGTGGCAGTGATAATTTTGAGCATATTGAAGAAGAAGTCAATGTTGCCGATACAAGTGTGCAACCTAAGGAGGATTATTCTCTCAAGAGAATCATGGATCTTAACAAGACAGATATACTATAAATGGAGTTTACAAGTGATGACGAAGCATACCAATTTTACAACATGTATGCTAAGTATCATGGTTTTGTTGTGAGGAGAGACAATGTAATGCAAGATGTTCACGATAACATTATCGGAGAACTTTGTTATGCAATAAAGCTGGGAAGCAGAGAACTTTGCTATGGACGAGAAAACAACTAAAAGCCCAAATTGTGACTAAATTAATGAATAAATTGTTAAAATAAAAAAATCACTAAAAAGACATGAACCTAAAAGTATTAGAATTAAATAGATGTCAGAGGCCCGTGTTTCAACGCATTGGGACAATGCAATTTTAAAATGCCTTCTGAAAAACACATGTATCAATGCATTGGGACAATGCAATTTGAAAAGGCATTCTGAAAGCACTTATCTCAATGTATTTTAATAATTTCAAATCAATAATATCATATAATATAATTTTACAATTTATCACGTACTCATTACTTGATGTCACAATAGATAAATAATTTGATTTTTTTTTGTCATGTAATAATTTGATTTATCTATCATAATTAAACATGACTCAATACCAAATAATTGGATACAATATCAAAGTACTAAGTAGAACTACGAAGCCCATATGCACTACCCAGTGAAGTTTCTCTTTAATTTGTAGCTCTTAATTGTTGTTTTAGCCTTGTATTTTTCATTACAAGAGCAAAATTTTCAGCCTCTAGCTTAGCGATATGAGTATCATACAATGTATATGAAATTGTTGAATGTTCCTACTCATGCATATGAAACAAATGAAATTGAAATTGGTCCATGATCATCTTGATGATAAAGATATCAATGAATACCAAATTGGTGAATGATCGTATTCATGCACATGAAGCAAATTAAATTGAAATTGGTTGACGAAATCCTCTTGATGATACATGAGACCAATGAATATGAAATTGGTGAATGATCATCTTCATGAACGTGAGGCACATGACATTGAAATTGGTCAATGATCCTCTTCATGATGATCCTCCTGATGATCATGAAATTTGTGGATGATTCTCATGATGAACATGAAACTAATGAATATGAAATTGGTGAATGATCCAATTCATGAATATGACAATGATGAATTTGAAATTGGTGAATGATCGTCTTCATGAGGATGCACTCCATGAGCATGTAGCAAATAGAATTAAAATTGATGGATGATCATCTTCACGATCATCCCCTTCATGTACATGAAAACAATGAATATGAAATTGGTGAAGTATCCTCTTCATGAATATGAAACTAATGAATTTTAAATATAACATATGGTTATAATTAGTTTGATTTGGTATCTTTCACCATAGTTACAATTATTGTTACAATTAATTATATAAAGATTTTTATGATATGTATCTCTTACTAAAGTTTATTTGTTTCCAACAAAGTAAAATAGAAGTAAATCATATATTTACCATGTTTCTTATATTATTGGATTTTGAGATCATCACAAATTCTATCAAAGTATATTAAGGATCAAGTCTTTATGTTCATTTGCATGTATTTAGTTTGTTGTGTATTGTTGATGTAATTGTTAAGGGTTAGGGTAAGGGGGAAAGGGTTAGGGTAAGGGGTAAAGGGTTAGGGTTAAGGGTTTATGCTAATTAATAAGAATGTCTATTATTTGTAAAATTTGACATAGTGACGTGCTGCAAACACAACAGCCGTATGTAATTATGTTTTTTGAGCCCCCAACCACATGCTCGATCATAATTAGCCGTACCACATAATATAATTTCATCTATATAAAGGGTTGGGCTATTATATGGCCGAAGAATTTTATCACTTATTTGTGTGGAATTACAAGAGTCAAGAGTCATGGCTACTAGAGGAAGGAAGAGTCGTGCTGCACAAAGGGGAAGAGCTAAACCAAGCCCAACTATTCGGAAGGAAGAAAACAATGAAGCAAAAATAAATGCTCCTTCACAAGGAATTCGATCCCATTAGTGAGTGTTTTTTTAGAAAAATTGAAAGATTAATATTAATACAACCATTAATTATATTTGTCTAATTTTTAATTTTTTAATGTGTAGTGGATGCCAATCATATTTCGACCTCCGGAGCAAATTGACCTAACCGAAGAGAAAGTGGCAGCTGCTGCTTATATATTTGGACCACATATGAATGATGATGCTCTTAGGTAAGTTTATTTGATATTCAATCACATCAAACACACAACATGAAACAATGCTCAATTTGTGTTCTTGTTAACAGATGCCTAGCATCCCATATTGCGCCCAACATGAAACTGACTCATATGTAAGTATTTTGTGTTCTTTACTGGCAGGCGCCTAGCGTCTCATATTGCGCCCAACATGAAACTAACTTACGAATGTATTTGGCATTGTTACTAACAGGCACTTAGCGTCCCATATTACGCCTAACATGAAACTGGCGTACAGATGTATTTTGTGTTTTTACTAACAGGTGCCTAGCGTCCCATTTTGCGCCCAACATGAAACTAGCTTACAAATGTATTTGATGTAGTTACTAATAGGCGCCCAACGTCACATAATGCGCCCGACTTGAAACTGACTTATATTATATTTTGTGTTTTTACTAACAGGCGCCTAGCGTCCCATTTTGCACCCAACACGAAATGGGTCAAGTATATAACAACTTTGTTTTTTTTTTCTGGGCAGTTATGAGCCAAGTTTCTTAAAAATATAAAAAAATAATTTCTTTATGATATTTCTTCAAAAACCTTCTAAGCACTACTTTATGCAAGGAAAATAACACGAGAATGATATATATTCTGTGAGCAGGAAGGAACTATTAGTCTCAACCAAATTTTGTCCTGGATATAGAGAAACATTGATGAGTCTCATGCCAAAAGAGAAAGTTTTGCAAGATGTAAGGATATGTAACAAATTTTAACATGCCAAATTCTATTTAAACAACATTGGTTTAACGTTATTTTTTCAACAGGTTATTAATTTATTAACAACATGCATGTTGACTGAGGAAGCAAGGAAAATTACACTGGATGAGGCTAACACTGAATCTAGTTCTTAAACCATATAATGAAGTGGGAGATAATACACTGCAGAATGCAACAAAGTACTTCAACGAATATCAAGATAAACAAAGACGTCTAGTAAAGGACATGAAAGTTACACCCTAGTTGTAGTGGAACAATTGTTGTAGCACGAACCTGATTCTCTATTTTAGTTGTCATCTACTTTTTGTTATTGTGGTTCCTGTTTTTTCTTTACAAACTTATTTGTTATGTTGTTTAAGGGTTGTATTTTCATTTTTTGTGTCTTATAAAACTATATTTTGCACTTTGACGACCTAAAAAGACAAATTTTAATGCTTACTATTATTTTGTGTTTATATGGCTTGTTGTTAAGTTTAACTTGACCTATATTACTTACTATTGTTGATCAATTACTTATCTGATCATCTACTCAATTAAGGTTTAGTATGGACATTTTACTGTAAATTTATGTCATTCACACACATTATATCATGAGAAAATATTTTCTTAATCACATCCAATAATTAAAAAATATAATTTCATTCTTTTTTTTTCTTATGAGAATCCACAATTTTAGTTCTACAACATTATTAGCACTTAAACTAGGATGAATGAAGGTTTGAATATTGATGAAGCAACATTTATAGAGCTCATACCTTCAATAGAATACTATTTTACAACACTATCTAGACAACCCATAGTATAAATTCCATATTATGGATCATTTTGTTATCGTGCAAATTTTCTAAATATCGTTTTGTGCCTAATTTTGCTATCCTCCATGTTTTGTACTAATATCATACTACTTACAAAGCACATTATGCACGAATTCATTTTTCAAAACTTAAATAATTTGCAGTAGCGGAGCTCAATTATGTGTGAGCTTCAGTGTGTGCAAAAAAAAAATCAGTTAACTTAATCAATCATCCATATTTGCACACATAAACTAAAAAAATATTTCAATTACTAGAAGTAACACAACTTGAAGTCACACATATTACCAATAATAATAACAAAGTAATATTAAACATTATATACTGAAATTGTTATTATATAAATAATATTTTTAATTTACAACAAAACAATAGCAAGTTAAAGAACACTAATACACTAAATATTGACAAAATATAATGAATTCAAAACAAATAAGGGAAAATAATTCATGCAGCAAAGCATCACAAATCAAGAACCCTTCCTCCTTTCAATATGAATCTTCAATTCTTTGATTCATAATGAATTTGTCATGTAGCTTCTGAAATAGTGTTTTCTGAGCATGTTTCATCACCATACAACTCAAGTGAATGTCAACTCCTTGCCATCTACATTACTAGAAAACAATAATCCAATTAAAGAAAAGAAGTAGATACTAGAAGCACCAAAAGCAAGCATGAAAAAAAGAAATTATTGTATTTTATGAATTAATGAAAATTTGATACAATTTAAAACACTAACAGGATTATATTAGCAAAAGACCAAATCGACAAAAAAAAAAAAACAGACAATTGGGCCACGATAAAAACAACATCAGTGCCCAATATTATGTGGGCTTAACAGGAACACTAAACTTCCAATTGGAACAATGCAAAAATTATCTTGTAAAATTGTTATGTTAATTAGACACAAAAAAGATTTTCTTAAGGCCACATCCATATTTACCTATAAGTGTTTTAGAAATTGTGCATGTGCTTCTCCACAAAAAGAAGAATAATATCATTCCAGGAACCCTTATTAGTCACAGGTGAAATGGATACATCATCGAGAAAAATCTAATATAAAATACTCAAAAACTTTAAAGTAAATCGAATAGTTCTAGATAATGAAACGAAACAACATACCCACTAAGAACATAGAATGATAAAGTTAAATTATTGGAATTCCACCGCCTAAAATAACAAAAAAGAAAAACAATGGATTTTAACCAAAACTTTATAGATGCATTTATGTAAAAAGGAGTAATTTAATATAGAATACCTGGTCGGCAAGTTGGGGAAGAAGAAACACATTTTTATTAAGATGATTACAAGTTGGGGGTTGGGTTTACAAGTATGATTAGAATTTTTAATTGGGAATTTAGCTGAAGGTACTGTGGGTGTAGCTATTGGAGGATGTAAACAAAATGCTCAGAAAAAGGTGTTTGCTGCGAAGATGGAGACAAAATATACTAAAATTTTCACAGGTAAAATGCATAAGCTGGGCTCAAAAAATAGTGCTTAGCTCAAAGATATTTAAACAACTAAAATGTAAAACCTCGGCTCAGAAATTGGTGTTACGCAAAGATGGATGCAACTTCACTACAGGGGTGGTGGCAAGGTTAAAAAGTATTTGTTGATGTTAGGTGGTGGGGTGGAAGTGGAAGATGTGTTCTTTGGGTGAAATGAGTAGATGAAGAAGATGAAGTGTTGTGTTCTGATTAAAACGTGTGTATTGAGTTAAGGAGTTGAGTTAATGAGTGTCTTGGGTTAAGGAGTTGGGTTAATGAAGATGTTATTTGCAAATACAAAAAATATGTAGGAGTATAAGTATAAAATATTAAAAATATATAACTTATAAAAATAAGTGAACCCCATTGTCATGAACAACCCAATAAAAATGTGCCACTTATAATTGGGTAACTTATCCCTATTTTTATTTTTTTCCATAGAAACCACCCACAACAAATTACTCTTATTTTCAAAGACAAGGTAAAAAAGATTAAAAAAAGGAAAATAACTGACAACATTAACTCCCTTGTCGTGTAACTTAGGAAACTAGTTTTAGACACCAACCTCGTAGAGTGTGTGGATTGCAGAGAGCCAATAACAATAATGCGACCAAAAATCAAACCCTCTTTAATTCATTCATTCAAGACAGAGAGAGAGAAATACTAATACTAGTAGCTATTGGCGTTTGCGTATAGTGGGTCGCAGAGGAACAAACAAACCCAAACAAAACAAAACCAAAAACCCTCACTCTTCACTCACTCACTGCTTCATTCAATCATATTCATCTCCCTCACACCATAGCCGTCCGATGAAACCCCTAAACAACGGCTAAGACACAAATCACTTTCTCCTCCAAATTTCTTTCCAGGCGTCGCTTCCTCCTATCACCCCCTCTCTCTCTTTTTAATTTAATTTTTTTATTATCCGAAAATAAAAAGAAAAAAGAGAAAAAAAAAGAAAAAAGGAATTTTTTTTTAAGAGGAATCATCATGGAACTTGCAATGAAGGTGGCGGAAGCTGTCCATGTGCTGAACCACGATACGCAATCGTGCAACCGCGTCGCAGCGAATCAGTGGCTCGTTCAGTTCCAACAGACACCCGCCGCGTGGGACGTCGCCACCGCAATCCTCACCGCCGATCGCCGCCACCACCTTCTCCCTTCCAACTTCGAGGTCGAGTTCTTCGCCGCTCAGATTCTCAAACGCAAGGTATTTTCTATTCCTCTCTCTCTCTCTCTAGAATTCCCCTGCTTCGCTTTCTCTCTCTTGTAATTCGCTTGGTTGAGTGGAGATAGAGGCTTGATTGATTGATTGATTGATTAATTGCATTTGGTCTTGTAATTGAAGTTTCTGTTTTTTTTTTTGGCTTATCATTGTGTTGTGCATTTAGGGTTTTTGTGTACTCGAGTGAAGTGATGATGTTTTATTGGCTATTTGCGAGTTTCCTATATTGTGCAGTGTTCTCTGGTTGCTTGTGCTTCACAATCACACACACGCACATGTCATTCACTGTTTTTGTGAAGTGCAATTTAGGTAATGGGTAAATGGGAAGTGTTGTTTTTCAATTTCCAAATGTGGTAAGCAATTATGTTGGCCGTGGAACAGTGATTTAGCTGTTGTTAAAAATAAGTAACTGTGTCTTTGTTAAAAATGGATTTTGTTAGTTACTGTTATGTAACTTCGTCAGGATTGAGAGGCTTCCATGCTTTGTCGAGTCAAATTTTGCAGAAAGAAGGAGCTGTTTGGTTTCCATTTTCATTTTCTGTTTTCATTTCCTGTTTTCTCTGTTTTCAGAATTTTGTGAAGGAAATACTGAAAACAGAGAAAATGTGATTTTATTGTTTTCCCTGTTTTCAATATTTCCTTTACAAAATTTTGAAAACAGAAACCAAACAGCACCAGGTTCTGAATTTCCCTTATATATTCTGCGCTGCCCCCTTTTGTAATATCTTTTTCTGTCTTTAGTTTCAAGCCTAATTAGTGACTGTCTGCCAATACCCAGTGTTTGAAGTTGGGAAGCTCAATTTAATGTTTTGTTGATGTTTAGGATGTTTCTTATATATGTATTTTTTAGTTTGGTGAAGGTTCTCCTAATCCCCTCCCATGAAGAAAAATGAATCCATAAAAATATCATGGCTGATGCTTCAGTATAAACCAGTGACAGTTGTTACATGTTTCAAATTACAGATTCAAAATGAGGGTTATCTACTGCAATCAGAAGCTAAGGATGCTTTGTTAAATGCCCTTCTTCTTGCTGTCAGAAGATTTAGTTCTGGTCCTCCTCAGGTGCATTGTTTTTCTTTCCTTTATGGAACTTCAGATGCCCTTTTTGAGGGAGATTGTCTTGTAGATGGATTCATGTTTAAAATGATTCGGTTTTGACTGGCTCTTTTGGTTTGTCATGACACAGCTTTTAACACAGATATGTCTTGCATTATCCGCTCTTGTACTTCACGTTGTTGCCCATGGAAACCCTATTCAGCAGCTTTTTTACAGTCTCCAGAATCTGCAGAACCACGATGATGGTAATATTGCTGTCCTGGAGATGCTTACTGTCCTGCCAGAGGAAGTTGTGGACAATGAACGGCCCGACTCTAAAATTAATTCATTACAGAAAACCCACTATACTCAAGAGGTTTAGGAACTTTTGCTTCCATACATCCGCCCATGCCATGTTTTTCCATGATCCTTTCTCTCTCACCATAGCTTCCATTGTGCAGCTTCTATCCCATACGCCTATGGTTCTTGAGTTCTTGCTGCAACAATCTGAAATAAATTTTGATGGTTCTGTTCAACAACATGAAAGGAACAGGAAAATTTTGCGTTGCTTATTGAGTTGGGTACGTACTCAACTACTCTTTTTTCATTTTATTTTTGGAAAAAAGACGAAATTCCATTAACAAAAAGAGAAGAATAATATTTAGAGCAAAGAGGACAAGAGATCCTCATCAATACCAAAAGAATAGAACATAGAAAAGCATCAAAAGTTCAAAGCTTTCCCTCTAAAATGGCCATGAGTCTTACACGAAGTAGATGCTAGACATCTAATCCTATACCACGAAACTTGCTTATCAGAATGCTTGCTGTTAAAAATGCGAGTTATGCTCTAATCAAATGCACAAAACAACTGCGGAGACAGCACACTGTCACAAAGATTTGGCTTCTTTCATCCTCCTAAAACCATTAACTCATCTGATTTTTGCTATGGTGCATACATGTATATACAATTTTTTAAGCATTGCTCTACCTGGTTTTGTTTTCTGGCCTAGACATTTTCTGCTCTGGTTATTGATTATCTATTTTAACATGAATATTGGTCTATTGGAGTTTTATCAAAAGTTTTGTGTTGCTTTTTGATTTTATTCTAGTATGACCTCCTTGTGTTCAGGTTAGAGCAGGATGCTTCTCAGAGATTTCCCAGGGAACATTGCCAGCTCACCCCCTTCTAAATTTTGTATTCAATTCATTGCAGGTAATCCAGTTCTGATGCACTTGTTTTTCAAGATGGAGTTTACATGATTACTAAAGATTTATTTATGTCTACCTTCTTTCTGTAGGTACCTTCATTATTTGATCTGGCCATTGAAGTTCTTGTTGAACTTGTGAGTAAACATGAGGTATGGTTATCCACTTTGATCACGAAACAACTTCCATATTCTGGAGTCTTGATCTGTTTAGCTTAGAATTCAAAAGCTGGTGATTATTCCTTATGTATCAATATAATGCATTTAAGATTGGATCTGGATAATTCTAGCATGTTGTTGAAACTTGTCACATTCCCAGTTGCCCAATTTACAAATATTAGTGTATCATAACATGCATCTAGTGCAGTGTTGATTCTTTAGCTTTTGGCTCAGTCACATCTATGTATGTTCTTCTCTACAATTCTCTCTTGCTGTGACTCTCAAAACTGGGCAACAAGTAGAGGCCTTGCTTCTTTCTCCTTTTTCTTTAATGTTTATCTTGAAAAGAATGTAGATAGCATTTATGAGGGAGGTTCTAGGACTATTTAGCCTACTTCTTCGTCCCTAACTGCCTCTATCTATGAAGTTTATGCCTAGTATTTCTAGGTTATTTTGGTAAGGACTTGGCTGTTGTCTAAGTGAAATTTGTGGTTTTACTTAATTCATTGTAAAAGTGTGTTCTCTTTGAGGATTGGCAATATATTGATTTTGATCTGGGCTTTCTTTAGGGAGTGCCCCAAGTTTTGTTATGCCGAGTTCATTATTTGAAGGAAGTACTTCTTCTTCCAGCTCTCACTAGGGGAGACATGAAAACAATTGGTGGCCTTGCATGTTTGTTGTCAGAAATTGGGCAGGCTGTAAGTATTGAAACAGGAATTTGAGTTCCCTAGAATTTCTAAATCCCCAGTATGGATACCTTTATATTTGTTGCTTGTTTGAACTTCTTTCATAATGTAAATCCACAATTATGGTGATTAAATCTCTTAATTTTAATAGATATATATATGTGAATAAATTGGTCACTTATGGTTACTCTTGTTTATTAATTTTTTTCACCATTTTGTGCACTCATGCATGTCTGTTTAACTTGTCACACGTGTTGAATGCATGGTAGGCTCCATCTCTTATTGTAGAAGCAAGTGCAGAAGCCCTTGCATTGGCAGATGCACTGTTGAGGTGATATATCAACAATCTATTCAGAATTTTTCATTGCTTTAGGTTTTTTTTTCCCACTAACTTTTGGTTGCTAGAGAATCAAGGATTTTAAGATTTTATATGAAGTTCCATTCAATGAAAATATTGTGTGTGGACTCTCTAAGCTGTAGTATGTGCACCCAAGGTGCTCTTTCATTAAAATATAAGTATATAAAGGATAGAAATGTTTGATTATTAACTGAAGTGAGGGTTTGTAATCTGGGAACTTGTGAAGGGACTGTCTCAATTTTTCATATTTCTATCCAGCTTATTTCCATTAAGCATCATATTGTAAATACTTGGTTTGCATTGAGATTAAACTGTTAAATATGCTGGCAGTTGCGTGGCATTTCCATGTGAAGATTGGGAGATTGCTGACTCAACACTGCAGTTTTGGTAATGCAATTTTAGTCAGACTTCACAAGTTTTTATTTAATTCACCTATCTATGCTCATGTCAATTACTGTGCATATGAATGTGTGGATTGTGATAACTCTGAATTACTCTCTCTGCATACTGTTAAGAGTTACATGCAGTCATTCATTCTCCTAAGCATGTGGATATTGATTATTTTTCAAGTTGTAACATGGCACTTGATTATTAAGTCATGATTTGACATTATCATTTTCTCCTACTGTTGACACCCTAAATCATGCTGCTGTCTTAACCTAGTTGATGTTTTCTTGTCATGAGGTAAGCTTTACGAGTTATCATTTTGATAATGTCATGCACCTGTCTATGATAATGATGACAGGTTTTAGTTCTGTTGTTTGGTATATGAATCCTAATACAGAGAGATAGGAAAGCCCAGCTGTATACTTGAGCTCCTTTAGTTTCTCAATTTTTAGTTTGTTTTATAAAAAAAATGAGTCTACTTTCTTTTCCCCTATTATAAGCTATGTCTTTTTACACAATCTTCATGAGCACAATATATCATGTTCCAGGTCCACTCTAGCAGGCTATATACTTGGCATTGATGAGGATGGTGCAAAACATAGAAAACAAGTGGAAGACATTTTTTCACCAGTCTTCTCAGCATTACTTGATTCCTTGTTATTGCGATCTCAGGTTAATTCTTGGTCTATTTTCATTTCTCTAGCATGGGCCTGGATTAATGTAATGTTTTTTATTTCCCGCATTTTTTGCTCGGGGAGGAGGGTTTGGTATTGCATTTATGGTTTTTTGGTTTATCTTGATGGGGGTGGCACCATAAGTGGAAAGATTTCTAACTTCAGTTCCTGAAGCTGCTTTGGATGTAACATTTTTAACTGAATTACAATATATCCTAGTAGGTGACTTCTCTATACTTGTTATCTGAATCTTAATTTTGTTCAGTTGAACCTACATTGTGCATATATAAATTCTTTTTTTTAGCTCAAGACTCAAAAAGCACTTCGAGGGAATTCATTCCTTAAATAGATTGACGCAAACTTACCTTAACTACTATTGGGTGTTGTTTGTTATAGTTGATATTTGATATAGCAGTCTATATTTATTCATATTTTTATTTATGTTATTCTACTTTTGTGTGAGCAAAATAGCTTTTATTTAAAAAGACAGCTTCACTGATTGAACTTCTTCGTTATTGTTATGTGATAGTCTTTTGTTGATATTGCTTCTAGATTATAACGATGGAATCTTTTCAGTAAATTTCATGTTCTTTGTTTTGCTGGGTACATGACAGGTGGATGACTGTACCTACAATGATGATAGAAGAGTGATTGATTTGCCTGATGGCCTGATCCATTTCAGGATGAACCTAGTAGAACTTTTGGTAGACA
The DNA here is from genome assembly GCA_013621005.1 of Aeschynomene evenia. NCBI lineage: Eukaryota > Viridiplantae > Streptophyta > Magnoliopsida > Fabales > Fabaceae > Aeschynomene > Aeschynomene evenia. The sequence continues at coordinate 12,252,960 of CM024268.1, forward strand.
TATGTCACCTGTTAGGATCTTCCATATTTATACAAAAGGTGATTTTGGATACTTTCATGGATTGAAATTTTTTATTGACTTAATTTCCTGGGCTATGTTTTGTGTTTTACAACTTTTATCATGATATGACACTAGTGTAACTTTAACCAAGTTTTACACCGTTCAATAACTATTGGATTAATTTTAACAAAACACACTGTTAGATTAGAAGTTAACTTTAAGCAAGTTTTACACCATTCAATAACTTTTATTGGATTAATTTTAACATAACACACTGTTAGATTAGAAATTCACATTAGATATCCTATAAACTTTCAAATTAATCTAAAATTATTTTGCATAGTTTTTATGGATATAAAAATTAATGTGTTGCATATGTCTAGTAAGCACATCCAAAATCAAGGTAAAAAGATAGGGCTGATCACTTAATTTAACCCTTGATGCTCAGTTAGTTACAGACAAATGTTTTATGATCCCATCTTGTATCCTCAAACTAGTCATAACTCTGTCATACATATCGCAAATTGCTCCAATATAGGCAATATGAACTCCTTTATTTTCCAAAGCTTTCCATAAACCCTCCGTTGAAATCTTATCATATACCTTTACTGCTTTTCCAATTCGATTAAAATCATGTGTAAGTTGTAAATGAATCGGCTTATGCAGTTTGGTATATTTCTTCCTTTTCTATTTTTCCTGCTTATTTTTTGGTGACCACTTTCTGAAAAGTAAAACCTGACATTAACTCCCAAGTCTTCCATTTTTGAATAACTGTGCAGTATGATTATTGTATTGAATATCAGTATTATGGAAAGTTTTGCAAATTATTTTACTGGGACGGTGTATTTCATTTAATATTTTAATAGAAGATATCCTGTTATCCAGTAATTCTGGGTGATTTAAATTATTTAATATGCTTCACACATATCTCAATCGTATTTTATGTGTAACAGAAATTAGATGATTGTTGCCGGTGCACCATGTTAATTTACTTCCTCATAAAGTCTCAATTCTCAATTTGAATATGTTGAACTTGCAGCTCTTTATTGGTGGGTGGGCATCTCCTAATCTACAAATTCCTTGGAAGGAAGTAGAAAGCAAGCTGTTTGCTCTCAATGCTGTGAGTGCCATTTGCTGCTCTCACTTGGGATACTTTATTAGCATTTTACTTGTGACATTCTGGCTGTTGATTTGGCATGCAGTGAATTGATTAGTGAATAGTGAGAACATCTAGTTTTCTGTGTTGACACTGAAAAAAATATTGAAATGTGTAGTTGTTTACTACCATACCTGGAAGTGGGGGATTCAACATTAATTGGGTAGAAAGTACATAAGCAACTCAGGAGTGTTAGAACCTTGATATCTAGGGGTGGAAATCACTCTCTATTATTGATGGGATTCTTGATAACTCATCAAGAATCCCCTAGAATGATACAAGGGGTGAGGAAGAGTTAGAGCTCTTCAACTCTCTACAACTACAAGATTATTCAATTGACAAAAGCCCCCTAAACCAATCTCAGTTTTCCTTATTTACAGCCTAACTAATACACTAACTACTAACTCCCGTAACTAACTAATGTGATCCTAACAAGGAGCATAATGGATTGGTGAATGCCTGAGCTACACATGAGATTTGATGGTTTTTACATGGAGAAATCATTGAGAAGAATGTAGCGAGGGTTTAGAATCATTAACTGTTATTTGGTTAATGATAGCAATGTCACACGTCATTCCATTCCGTTTGGAGGCCCTTTGGATGCTTAATTAGCCCCACGCCCTGCTTCATATTAATATTGTCTGTGTTTATGTTTAATGAGCTTACACTTGAATGGTCACCTGGTCATAGAGAGTATCTTAATGGTCACTAGTTCTAATAAAATTATAAAAAGTGTTAAGTGACCACTAACAAAACTAATTGTACTCCCACTCATCCATTGTCACAATTTCCAACTCATTATTTTAGTTAGTTTTTGTTCAAATTTAACAACAAATAAGCTTTCTCCCACTAGGTGAGATCAACTACAAGGATCATCAGAGGACCTCATCTTGCATTGAAGTTGGTGCAGCTGCCAATTACATGCTTGATTTTGCTTAGCTTCCTACTTTGCTAAGTTAATTTTTCACATGCCTGGGATGTGTACATGCTTCAAGCATTGGATTCTGCCTTCTGTTTTGTAGTATATTGGCAGAGGGAAAATTCTTCAAATCCTTGGTTTGAAAGCATGGTTCTATTGATTTTCTGTAATGACAACTGTTTAGCAGGGTCTGCAGATGATGAGTCTGACTTTGTTATGCATGTTTGCATTTTATACTGTAATTCTAGGAAGCACGGACACATTGATACTAAGGCGTGTCCAAGTGTCCGACATCCGGTGGACACGCGTCCGTATGTGTCTGAGAAAAAATAAATTTTTTTGAGGTCGGACACGCGTTGGACACATGCTGGACGCTGTCTGACACACATCGAACATGTCGTGACACACTATGGACACAAGGCGGTTACACTGTGGACATGACACGTTTTTTTCTTTTTTTATCTTTTCATACTTTATGAAGAAACATAAGATCAAATCTAACCTAAATTTAGTTGATCCAAAAAAACTTAAATTAAATATGTATTTTTAACTCAAAATAAGATAAGTTTTATTAAAAAATATTAATTATATATACATATATATGCCATGTCCGTGTCCTGTGATTTTTTAGTTTGGTGTGTCTCCATGTCCGTGTCTGTGTCGTGTCCTGTGCCGTGTAAGTGTCTTAGCTTCTTAGCTATAATTCCTATTCCAGTAGTGATTGTCCCTCTTTATCTGTCTACCTTGTCTTGTTCTTAAGGGTCAGAAACAGTGGCTACTCCACTGTAGTATGGGAAAATTGCTTACTCAAAAGCTAATCCATTGATATACCTTTCGAATTTAGATCATTGATTAGTCATGCTGTACTCATTTTATTTATGGTAACACATGACACATCCTTTATTTCAGGTTGCGGATGTTATCATACAGGATGGCCAAAGTTTTGATTTTTCCATAGTTATGCAGTTGGTGACCATGTTTTCCGCTAAGCCTTCAGATGGCTTGAAGGGTTTCATTTGCATTGTGGGTTAACTTCCTCTCATTTCATCCATTGGCATTTTGTTTCTAAGCGGTATCTTCTATTTTCTTTGTCCATCTAAAAGTGTTCTTTTATTTTAGGTATACAGATCGCTAGGGGATGCCATTGGTTCATATTCTAAGTGGATATCTGCATTTAAAGACAATTTTAGGTCCTTGCTGTGAGTACTCAAAATCTCAACTTTCCTGTTGTCTTTATGATTACTGGACCAATTGTCCCTTCTCATGCTATTATTTTTTAATTAACTTATGCCCCTTTGTATTGGATAGATAGATCAGGGTTTTATTATTTGTATACCCTATAACTCTGTTGAAAATTGTTGACTGTTTGCTGATTTACCATTATCAGTATTCACATTTCATGCTGTGTTGCAACAATCTTTCTATTTTCAGATTGTTTCTTGCTATAGGGATTTCGGAACCTCTATCTTCAAATGCTTGTGCATCTGCCCTGCGTAAATTCTGTGAAGATGCTTCGGTAGTAATTTGTGAACCTTCATATTTGGAAATTTTGATGTGGATAGGAGAGGTGAGTTACTTTCAACGCTTTTATCAGAGTACATATCTGACTTGTATATGAATATCATGCTTTGAGTTGTATGAGGTATCACGCGTATGGATTTCTGCTGTTATCATTGTTTCTATCTATTCTTGTACACTCATCAGTTATCCATTTGAGATTTTCTGTGCCATGTGTACATGGATAAAAATAGTCAGCTTTATGTAAATGGAAGTTTGTGTATTTTATTTTTCACAATATTCTCTAACTTCCAGATCAGTTAATGATATCTTAATTAAAAATCTGATTGAATAATTTAATCTCTTTTGGCTGTTTTTGTCATGCCTGTTCTTGTAGGGGTTAGATAAGTGGCATTTATCTTTGGAAGATGAGGAAGAAGTAGTGAACGCTATTAGTCTCATCCTTGGTTCCATTCCCAATGGAGAACTAAAGAGCAACTTATTGGCAAGATTGCTCTCTTCTAGCTTTGAAGCTATTGGGAAACTTGTGAGCCTCTTTCCCCTATCCTGAATTCCAATTTGGATTTTTAGTTTGTGATACTTGCTTTGACTGGCTCGAGTGAGCTTGTTGTTTCAAACATACTCTATTGGCATTGTGAACTGATTCAACTGTAGTCGCTGTTGCTTTCAAAGTTGTTCATGGACAATGACATTATAATTTGTTGTATGCCATTAATTTGAAGATAAAAACATAATTTTTCCTATAGTTCAGATAATATTGTGCATAAAAAATCACTGTCTATTTTTAATCCTGTTCCCAAAATTTGTTATTTTCTCGTTAGAAATATAGAATGTCCAAGGCACTAAATGAAAATTAAATGCACATAAAATAGTTATTGACTATACTATGGCTTGGTTTCTTGCTTAATTTGTTACTATACAATGATCTTGGGTCCATCAGTATTTTCAAATCCTCTTTCTAAAGAATAGCATCTACTGCATCACAAATATCACACACATTCTCTCATAAAATTTTAAACTATTAGGTGAAGTAAGACACATGAATGGTTTTTATATCTAACACTCTGCTCATGCAAAAGCCCTTTGAGATTGAGGCATGGGTAATACATAGACACATTTTGTGATCATAATTCAACTTTTAATTAAAATAATGGGGGGGACAGATTGAACTCTTGATCATTTGTTCAGAGATTGTGAAACCGTATCTTACTTATACCATCTCACTTAAAATGTTAAAAGTTATGTTATTATATCTATAACTCTTTTCATTCTAGAGTCCTTTGGAATTGAGGCTTGAACAATGCACAAATCCACATACCTCTGAAATTCAACTCTGTTAGAAAAGAAGGATAAGAAGGATCAAATTTTCGTTCACTTGATCACTGAGACTTCGATACCATATCATGAATTATCTCTCATTAAAGTTTGAGCTGTTATGTGATATTGTGATGACACATGAATGGTTTTTGTATCTAGCTACTCTCTTAGAAGTGCATCTATAAAAGTTTATCATAAACAAAACAATTTTGGCAATTTCTTTTTCCTACTTCCATTTTTGTGTCTTAGAGATCAATTTCTTGCTTCATTTTAGCAGCATATTTTTTTGCTTTTGGTATTGGATAAAAGCAAGTGTGATTTGGGTCGGTCACAAAATTGAAGATGTTTTCTTCCCTTTTTCTTTGTGATGCCTTTTACTGTAGATTGTCCATCACATTTGCTGTTAGACTTGAAAAAATTGCATGTATTCTAGACTCTTTTGGGGAGAAATTTTTTATGATATATTACAACTTCTTTTTTCTACTACAAAATTCTGGATGCACTTGTTTTGGAACATTCTTTAACATACTTTATGAATTGGTGGATCTTGTGCGGCATAATTTTCAGGTTGATCCGGAGAACAGCCATTCTCTTAAACAGAACCCTGCTTCATATACACATGTTCTGAATGCTGCGTCTAGGGGATTGCACAGGTACTCCAGTGGATGCTATGCTTGGGATGTTATGAATTTACTCTTTGGCCATTTACTTTCACTATAGTCAGAAGGACATGATGTCAGGGTTTGTTTTTCCTGTGAAATACCACTTAAAGCTGGTATTCAACTTCTCTTCTTGAGGTTATCCTGACCTGAGGGAAGCCATAGTAATTACATATGTGCTTGATTGCTCCTGTTCCTTTTGTCTTTCTTTACAAATATCTTGTCTAGTTCTCATAAAAAAATTTACACTAGCATATATTGTTGATTGTGGGATTTTTTTACTAGTGTTGGTTGTTTTCTATCTGACTATAAATTTTTCATGGCCATTTTTTCTGACCTTTCTCTCATTCATTCATAATCCTTTAAATTCAGAATGGGAACTGTTTTTAGTCATCTTTCCATATCTGTGGCAACTGAGCCTTCAGCAGATGACTCCATGCTTTCCCTACTACGAGTTTTTTGGCCCATATTGGAGAAAGTTTTTAGCTCTGAGTATATGGAGAATAGTAATTTATCCATGGCAGCTTGCCGTGCTCTTTCATTAGCTATTCAATCTTCAGGTTTGTTCCACTCTGTATGGGCATGTCTGTTGAAATTTCATGTGTTTCTCTCCTGAGAAGCATTTAACTTGTTTTTTTGAATGTGCAGGTCAGCATTTTGTTACATTGCTGCCCAAAGTGCTGGATTGGCTTTCGACAAATTTTGTTTTGTTCCAAAGTCATGAGTGTTACATAAGAACTGGTAGGGTCTTCTCACAGTATATCCTCAATTACCATATTGCTGAATTGTTTGTTTGATCTTAACAAATTTGGCAAAATACTGCTCGTGCATACACCATAATTAGGTAAAATAAAAAATAGAGATTTCAGCTGGCATTTACATAAAGAGGATTTTTCACCATGTGATTGTCACTAAAGGAAGCATCATTTGATAACATTATGAGTTGTTGCATGTTTCTGGACATGTTTCATGTTTTTCAGCGTGCTTAATAGGACAATCCAACATATCCATCGTAGTTTAAGGAAAGATGTGATGTCTGAACTTAAATTGGTAGTATGTGATGGCCATGGCCTAGTTTTTTGTTTTTGTTTTTAAAGAGGGGGGAGGGGGTGTTTTTTGGATGATTTAAAGTAGAGTACATCTTGTTAATTTTACATCATAGATCATTGTCAAATCACCTCAATTGATTATTAATATTGCAATTTCCAAACATGGCAGTCTTCACTTTGTGCAAGCTTTTATTTAATTGTTTATTTAACCTTCTTTTTAATTAATGTTATATTGTTTATATGAAGAAGTATTGTTGTTGATTTTTCCTGAGTTATTTTCATGGACCATTATTGATTTCCGGATTCAAATGATGTTTCAGCTTCCATTGTCATTGAAGAGTTTGGTCATCGAGAGGAGTACGGACCTTTATTTGTCACCATGTTTGAACGATTTACTCATGCAGCCTCTGTTATGGCTCTAACGTCCTCCTACATATGTGATCAAGAACCTGACTTAGTGGAGGCGTACACTAATTTTGCATCTACATTTGTCCGTTCCTGTAATAAGGTTTCTTTTTTACTCACTTTCTTTTGGTGGGGGTGGGGGTTTCTGTGAAGTTGAAGAAACTAGTAATGGATTGTTTTTATTACTATTTTGTTTAGGTTTATTTTCTTTGGAGAATCGAAGTTTGCATTCTTATTCTTAGAAAGTTGGATGATTTATTACAGGATGCTCTTTCAGCTTGTGGTTCTCTTCTTGAAGTTTCTATCCAGAAAGCAGCTATATGTTGCACAGCGATGCATCGCGGAGCAGCTTTAGCCGCAATGTCATACTTGTCTTGTAAGAAAAATCTTTGTTACTAATTGTTTTGACTTAATATTTGTTGCACATGTAAAGTAATGGCCATTTGAAACACAGTTTTATATTGATATATCTTGGAGAGCAACATACAATTGTAAGTTACAAAATTTAAAAGTAAATTCTTAAATGAAGAATATCATGAATTGTTTATGAATCGACTGACTCACATCTAGGAATAAATCTCAACATTTTACTGATTATGGAGTGGTTAACGCGAATATTTGGCTTTGAGACAAGACTTCTTTATAGAGTAATGGTGTATCAGCCTTTTTGATTTAAGCTGGTCAAGGTCATGATATGCCTCGAATTAAATCAAGTTTGAATATGTCCTTATTTACCAACTTTACTAACAAACCCACTTTAGAAGAGCTTTTTCCTCGGCTTGTAATTGCATTTTCTTAAATTTTATTTCATGTCTCATCTTATTAAATGAGCATTGACTCTCATTTTGTTATATTCTTCAGGTTTCTTAGATGTTGGCCTTGTCTCTTTGTTAGAACATATCAATTATATTATTGATGGGTCTTTCAACGCCACAGCCATTCATGTCATATCTCACAGTGGTGAGGGGCTTGTATCTAATGTGGTGTATGCTTTACTTGGTGTATCTGCAATGTCACGAGTAAGTATCTTGGCTTATATTTTAGAAAATCTTGGCTTTTATTTTAGAAAAATTACTTTAATATGCTCAAGAGGAAATAAACATGCTAGGAAGAAGTTGAAGCTGTTGGAAATGATAAAATATAGAGATATTGATTATTCTAGGATGAAGATCGGTTACTTCATCATCCTCAAGAAATAATTGTCGTGGCGGAAACTTCCCTGTATAATGAATCTTTGTTGCCCATCACATTTTTTGTAGTCATCTATTTTTTATGCAAGACTTTTTGTCAATCAGGGCTTCAACAACTGGTTTTGTTGAAAGAAAAACAGAATTTTTCCGTAACTTCTATGATTCTCACAGATGCAAGAATTTGAGTGAAGCAGAACAGTTCCTATGTGATAAATAGGCTTTTGGATCCACCCTATAGGTTTTAATCAATTTGGGTATACATCGATGAATCTCTCACTTGAAAATGATAACTTCCTTTAACATACCATATTGGAGTCATTGATATGTTCATAACCAAACCCAGAATTTGTATGAATGGTTCAAGTTCTTCATATTGTTTCAATATTAATTGGTCATTTTGCTTAATACATGGAGGCTTTTACTTTTGAATGAAAAGCAACTTAAAGATTTATCTTGACATGGTAGGTTCACAAATGTGCAACAATTCTGCAACAGCTGGCAGCAATTTGCACCTTGTCCGAAAGAACGACATTGAAGGCTATACTTTGCTGGCAAACTCTGTATGGATGGCTACAGTCAGCGGTCTCTCTCCCTTGCCTTTTGCCTCCTACATATGTATTATTATGATCCCTTTTGTTGTGTTAATATGGAAATGAAATTATCAATAATAACAATTATAATTTCCTCTTTTGTCAAATTTTTGGAGAGATAAGAAAAAAGTGAAGAGAATTTCTTACATTTTGTTTTTGGAAAAAAAAAATTATGCTGTTATGTTCTTAGGGATGCTGATGGTATGCCTTTGTGCATTGGTATGGAACTTTAGCTATTTGCTCCATTGTGTGTATCATCTGATGCATCTCTTTTAGTAATTGCCATGTCCTAAAATTTATGATTTCGCTGCCCTATTTTTCTGCTGTGATCTAAAGAATTTCTAGCTTTCATTCCTTTTCAACTGCTCTTTTCCCTTTTGGATTGACAATTTGAGATTTCAGGTTCAGGCCCTTCCAGCTGAGTACCTAAATCACGGAGAAGCAGAGACCCTAGTACCACTTTGGTCCAAGGCCCTTGTCAATGCGGCCTCTGATTATCTCGAGAGCAAGAACTCCGACAGAATGAAGAACAATTTCAGGCATATGCAAGGGAAGGGCGGCAGAGTTTTAAAGCGTCTTGTTCGTGAATTTGCCGACGCCCATCGAAATATTCCGAATCTAACTTGAAGACTGCACAACAATTAACCGATGCATTACACAGCATTCAAGACTGATAAGGCAATCTTGCCGTCTCTTTTCGCCGAAGCAGGTACCTGTATAGTTGGTTGTAAATTGATGAGGTATGTATAGTCGCATATTTAATCAACTCTGGTGCCTAGCCTCCAAAAATTCCCCACCATTTTTCTGTATTTTCTGTCATCTGTACAGTACATGTCCACAATTTTGGTCCTACAAAAAAAATCATGTTAGGAAAAATTCCTCCATCCATGTTCTCTTCCCTCCCCTTTTGAAGTTGTACAGGATAATCCGTGAAGGAGAATCCTTAGATGGAATTAGGATTTTTTAAAGGGAGAGAAGGAAATTGATGCATCTATTAGTCATTTGCGTTGTACCAAATGAAAACTAGAATAATTATTATTAATAAAAGTACTTATTTTTATTCAAGTATATAGTGAGTTTGGTATACAATGAATCGATGAAAACATAAGAAAATGTCTACGACGGATTGCACCTTTTGTTATGAGCTTTATAAAACTTGTAGATTGAGATGCGAAAGGGGTTGACACAAGTGGTAAGTTGTTTTGTCCCTTAAATAACGTCTCGAGTTCGAGTTTTATGGATGAAAAAAATTCTCGTTGGGAGCCTCACCTACCATTCTCAAGTACACGATCATGGACGATAGATTAGTCGAGACGAAACTTCAAATATCGTGAATAACAAAAGAAATACGGTAAGAGAGAACTATGATTTGAAAAGATTATCAACTTTATAGAAATTGAATACAATAACTAGTTTGATTTTGGTTTATTATCAATTTAATTAGTTAAGGCTATTAAATGATGACTTAAGGGTTTTTTATTTCAGTTTAGAACTTTTGGTTTAGTGTAAAAAGTATTGTTTAAATGACAATCTTAAATGAACACCAAAGTGTTATCTGAGTGATGATTTTTTTTTTAAACAAAAGTATTAATACTTTGAGATATGTTAGATGTACACTTAAAATCAGTCACCTACTTATTATACTAAATAAAGGTATAATTCAATTATGGACTAAATAAAGGTATTATTCAATTATGGATTACGCACCATATTTTTTAATAATAATGTTTGTCGTACAACAGAAATATATCTAATGAGCATCGTATGTATGTTATATATCAGATATAATATGTGTTATATGTATAAAATACGTACATACAACACACATTACGTATTATAAATCATAGGTTATAAATTCAACTCCATGGTTTATAAATTACAATCAAAATCGGTGACCAGGTGGGTTTGATGAGGCAGCCTAGTTCATTCTTGTTTGGAAAATTTTGTTTTTTTTATTAGAAAACCAAAAATTAATTCCTTACCCAGACTCCCATCCGAGCCACCCAATCCCAAATTAGAAACTTACCCTAACCCCCAAAGTCCCAAACTCCACTCAAAATCGAAACTTGGCTCATACACTTCATAAGTTTTGCATGCCCAATTCCATTTTGAAGTTAACGAAGCAACCCTTCTTCTGAAACACAAACTTTTGAAGATTTCTAGAACCCAGAAACCTCGTTCCACTTTTCTTGTTTCTGCAGCAAGATCGAATTTCTTAAGAGGTTAGCCCCAAGTTTCATTCTTTTTTTTTTCCCTTTGAAGTTATTTTTACGTTTCATTTTGCTTCTTTTCTGTTCTTAATTTATCTTGAGCACTGCTCTTATGTGTATTGACGAGATGCATATTCTCTTTATTTATTTATATTTTAATTTTGGGTTTAGCTAAGTTAAATAAAGTGTAGGTGGAAAATTTTACTCTTCAAGCCCCTTGTCTTCACTCTCTTCGCTTCTAAATTGAAACTCTCTCAAACACACCCTAAGATGGTTGAATTTAGATGCATTAGAAAGTGAAATTGAAGAAATAGTTATATGCTTCATCTCCTTTGCCAATATGGGGGTTAAACTGAAGTCAGTGATACCTGTTGAGATTTTCTCAAGCATGAACTATATTGCATCAGAGTATTCTTCAGATTATGTGTTTATTATTAGTTATGAGTGTTATGAAACTTAATTTGTAATTTTTTTTGTTGTAATATGACTATATCTTGTGATATATGATGTATGTATTGTTTGTTTAATTATATTGAACTTGTTCTGCCAGGTTCCTATCTTCTATCTATATTGATTTATAAATGGCTTGTCATAGTATGAATTAGACTCATGTCTCTGATGCTTATCAGTCTTGTTGGTGTTTTCTTTTCATAATTTTTTTCCCCTAATTTCAAGTTAGGTGGTGGTTATGGTTATGCAATATCAATGCATATCTAATTAAATAAACAACTTTTTCTTAAATTATAATGAAGATATTATCTTATACATAAACTTCTATTGGAACTCTTAACCAACCAACCCTTGTATTTTATTTATTCAAGCATTGTTGAATAGATGCTATAAAAGATCACGTCACAATGTACTAATCTCAAAAGTTGATGATTTCAAACACATGCAAAACATTCTGGATAAGATAGAACTAAAATACAAATATACAAAAAGATGAAAATATGTTTTTTCTAAATTTCTGTTCCTGGACCTTTGTTTTTTATATGAAGCCCAAACATTTGAAAGCTCAAATCCCAAGGACGGACTCTGTGGACCGTGACTCTCTCTCTCTGCGTCTATGTTCCACACTTCCATGGCGTCTCTTACAGTTACAGGCACGACACTGCCAAAGACATCGTGTTCAATCATCAGATTCAGCGGTCAAAGGTCACCTTTTCTCTTATCTCCGCGGCAAAAGAGAAGCTCAACGACAATACGATTGGTTTCCACATCCAACCATAACAATTCAACCTCTTCTTCTGGTTTGTACTCCGCGCAGAAATATGAACTGACGGTGGAAAACGTTGACATGGTCCTCGAGGATGTTCGTCCTTACCTGATCTCAGACGGCGGTAATGTGGACGTTGTCTCCGTTGAAGATGGCGTTATATCTCTTAGACTCCAAGGAGCGTGCGAGACTTGTCCTAGCTCAACCACCACCATGAAGATGGGGATCGAGCGCGTCCTCAAGGAAAAATTTGGAGACGCTGTTAAAGATATACGACAAGTATACGATTCTGATCAACCAAAGGAGACAACTGTTGAGGTCATTATTTATTATTATTATTATTATTATGAAATCTTGTTTATTGATAATGAATGGAATTGCTTAGGGAAAAAGATGTTAATGGTATTGTTGCTGTTGTTCTTGTGATTTTAGGCGGTGAATAATCATCTTGAGATATTGAGGCCGGCCATTAAGAACTATGGAGGCAGTGTGCAAGTTCTGTCTATTGAAGGCGGGGAGTGTCGTGTTGAATATGTTGGACCTGACTCCATAGGATCAGGAATCAAAGCAGCTATCAAGGAGAGGTTTCCAGACATTCTCAATGTTATCTTCACCACCTAGGACTGATTTCACATTACTATTTATGTTGATCTAAATTCACCCTCCTAATTTTGCTTTATCAACTCTGTAACATTAACATAGTGATATATACATATAAATACACACACACACACACACACACACACACGTATATATATGTGTGTGTGTGTGTGTTTGCAATTGAGGTCCTATACATTGTAGATAAGGTAGGGAAATAAGAGAGGAGAGGAGAGGAGATGAGGTGAGGGAGAAGTGAGCAACATCGAGATAATGATATCTGTGTGCTCATGGAGGATCTATGTATTCTGGTTCACTTTGGACCCTTTGCCATTTATCATACAATGATAATATGTATCATTATATTCTTGTCAATGCATGACCGAATTTATATATGTGGAAATTTCTTTCCTGGTACTTTTTTGCACTTTTGGCTAGAAGATGTATCAGACTAGTTGGACAATTGTACAAGGGAAATCAGAGTGTATAAATTAGGGTTCATCAAGGTATGTATTTGCTGTTTGTATCTATGGTGGCTTCTGAGTTCTGATTGTTGTAGATGTACCATTAGAATTATGTATGCAGTTGTCTTTTTATTGTTCAATTAATAGAATTACTTGAAAAAAATGCTCATTCGTTGTGAATGCAGTTGGATAAGCTTCAACATAATAATTGTCCTTTGTTAGACTTCTGCAGTAGCATTTACAATATTCTAGAGCTTGATGATAAGTATGGTGTATCTAGAGATAGTACTTAAGTAGGAATGGGGAGAGTACAATATGAGAAACTATCAACAATTTCACAAATCAAGGGAAAGCTTTAGCGGAAACTGATTGTATTATGAACTACCTGACTATTTAGGTAGCAATTAACAAGTATAAATATGGAGGAGACAGATACAACTGCACAAAGCAATGTACCTTATCTCACTTCTTTTGAGATAAGCTATCAATTTCAAGGGTAAAGTGCAACAATAGCACCAGAAGAATATTTGGGTTATTCATGATGAGATTATTTTCGTAGCTGCCTGGGCCCTATGATAGAGACAGAGCATTGGAAGATTCTCCTTCTGCTATCCAAACTGGGAAGGCAGAATTTGTGAGTACAAAGATTGAAGAATTATTGTTTACTTGGAGCCTAGCACAAAGAAAAGAATATGTTATTGTTCTACGCCTTCTTTCTAACTAGGCAAGGGATTATTCTCTCTTTCATGTTATCAATTTCCAGAGTCAGGTAGCGATTTCTAAGAAGTTTGGTATCAAGTAATGATGATGGATGAGAGCCCAATAGCTTTGGATGATAATGGAGGACTCGTGACCATACTTAGCATTGATGGAGGAGGGATTCGTGGTGTTATTCCAGGGTTTATTCTCGCCATCCTTGAGGCCGAACTTCAGGTAAGATATTTCTACCATGTTTTCTTTGTGTCCTTGAAGCCAAATGAGAGAAGTAAAGGAGGGAAGAACATAACTTTTTATACACTGTTGGATTAAAGCATGATCCAATCAAACATAACAAGAAAGAAAGAAAAGTATCAATTGAACCGAAAGAATACTATGCAATAATATAATAATGTATGAGGCACACCTTTCCAAATGAACCAACAGTAATAAATCAAGTCCACTATAAATAAATGGTTAACTTGTGTCTCATGGGCAAGCATTATGTATAACACAATCCTAATTGAAACTTGAAAGTTCTGAATTTCAAAATACATTAGATCATCAAAAGAAACATTTGCTACACCTTTCCTAGTTGATAATGCAGAGGTCATCTCTATCATTTTACTTTCAGATTGAAATGTATAACCTTCTGTTATTTTTGTTTCCTTCTTCATTTTTTGGCAGAGGCTCGATGGTGAAGATGCAAGGATTGTGGACTACTTTGATTATATTGCAGGGACAAGCACGGGAGGAATCATGACAGCAATGCTTACAACGCCATCCACAATAGATGGTCGTCCCTGCGCTGCAAAGGAAATCAACAAGTTTTATCGCGAGGAAGGCCCCAAAATATTTTCTGAAGAAGCAGAGATTATGAATTCTGTTGCTAAACCATTCATGAGAAGGTATGGTGACAAATAAGGAATGTGGGGTGCAAAATGATACACTAATGATGTAAAACAATATCAAGGCACATCCACTTACATTATAAGAGCCTTTATCTTAACTTCATTTTCATACTATGATATGCACTTATAATCTTTTCTTGACATGGAAGGGTACATGAAGAATTAGGCCACTCCGTTTTTTCTGTTTGTTCAACATTTTGTTTTTCGCCCATTTCATTTGATTCAACAAAGCACCATGCCTCCTCTTCTTCAGTAATGGGTTGGCTCTAATGGGTTTTATTTATGACTTGCAGTCTTGATCCCACTCCGGGAGGATCTTTACTTAGCAAGATGATCAAAATCCCCAAATCATGGGTTTTGAAAGCTGGGGTGTGGCTTTTGACAAAGGCTTTTGCCCCTTTATATGACAAGTCTCCTCTAAATGAAAAAATCATGGAAATTCTTGGAGAAACTTGCTTGGCTGACACTTTGACTAATGTTGTTATTCCTGCTTATGACATGAATAGCCTCCATCCTGTCATATTCTCTACACAAGAGGCGAGTTTGGTTTTCGCAAGCTTGTATTGTTGGCTCTCTCATGCTATATCATTTCTAGCCAATAATTGCACCTGCTATTAATTTTTCTGAATGCTGATGTTACACACTGTGAAATGCATGCAGGCAAAGAGGATCAAATCTGATATTAAATTCGCAGACGTGGTCATGAGCACAGCTTCTGCTCCTTATTATTTCCCTCCCCACGAGTTCATCGGCGATGGCAAAAGATACTCTTTAGTTGATGGTGGAATAGCAGCCAACAATCCTGTAATGTACCAAAATGACTCTTCAGCATTTAAATGATTTTACAATTCATGATGAATTCAAGAATATGAAATATCTCTTCATTTAGTACATTTTTGTGTATGTGATGTAAAACCGTGATTCATGAAACTAATTGTTTGTTGGAGTTAATTTTTCTGTCATTCAGACAGTGTTTGCCATTCATGAAGCATCAAGGATGAATGCAACCAATGCAAATACAGCACTTGACAGTCCAGATTACAGTAAATTTTTGGTTGTGTCTCTAGGGACTGGTTCTGCAAAGCTCTATGGTCACGAAATTGGATTCGGTGGCCCACTCGATTGGTTCAATATGGAGAAAGGATTGCCACCATTGATTGATGTTCTCTTCAGGGCTTCCGATGACATGGTAGATATGTCCGCCGCCCTTGTACTTGGACAGCGCAATTCTATGCACAATTTCCTCCGAATTCAGGTATACCAGACCGCAGTAATTAACTACCATTCATTTTCATCTCATTCATACCTGTTAATCTGTTATGAGTTATTACTTCCAAATGAAAGATGATTGATGTGAAACTATTGGAGAGTAAAACTACATTTGAATTTCTAAAAGAATTAGATAGTGACAAATTAATCTCTCAAAGAAAAATCACACATGTTAGTCCTTCACAAGGGACCAGTATGTTAAAAACCTGAAACCATCATAGGGACTAATATCTGCATAATTTTCAGACTAATTTGTTATTTTCTTCTTTCATAGACTAAAATATTGCTCATGGTTTCGAACCAGGATTACACATTGGATCCTAACCAAATCAAACTCAATGACTCAAGCAAGGAAAATATTGATGCATTGGAGAGTATTGCGAGAGATCTTCTGAATAGACCCATTACGTTGGTTAACCCAACGACAGGCTTGCAAGAAACACCTACAGATGGAAGTATGTTCCTGAATCGAAGGGTATCCACCAATTATGAGGCAATCACCTTGTCAGTAACGTGTTCCTTACATATCATTATCAAACTCGAGAGTGTACATAAACTAGTGGAGCTTTCACGAGTTTAGGTAAACTTGAATTGTAAAGTTAAACTCGTAAACTCTTAAGAGTTTACTTATAAACTCGTTAACTCGATTAGGATTCTAAATTTATAAACTCGTAAGAGTTTACGAGTTAACTCGAGAGTTTGATAAGCTTGCTTACCAATACCAACTAAAAGTTTTCATCTCATTTTTTTTTTTTTGTTATATATCATAATTAACTTTCACTTTTGTTCATCTCATTGTTCTTGCTATCTCTTCATATTTTCGCAGCTTCGCTAGAAGGTTATCAGCAGAAAGAAAGCGCCGCCGTGCATAATGATATTTCATGTCGTCATAACTTTGAAACATTCTTCCAAATAGTGGAATGAGAATGCTCTTTGATCAAATAATTAAGCTCATCGATCATTTGTTCCTACCTTCTTTTCTTTAGCTCATATCATGTGCTCTGTATCAATCAATAGAGTGAATTATTTTCTGTTAAACATGGTCTATGTAGAAAGAGCATTGCTAGATGTACAATTAAAAAACAGTCAAAACACTCAATATGTAATGCACAATATGTATTATGTAATGTGCACAACATATATTACATGTTGTACATAATATATAACACATATTATACACATCATGTAGCATATGTTATAAAGAAAGATAATGTTGCAAATTAAATGTATGGTATGATGAATTTATTGATAACTTCCCATACCAGTAATCCAAGTGGACCCAAGAAAGCTTGGGTACTGGGACCCAAGAAAGCTTGGGTACTGAGAACCATTCAATTCTATGGTTGTAGGTACATCTCATCACAAATGAATATATAAAGAAAATGTGATGTACTAATTGTATTGATATAATTCAACTTTTGTATCGAAATAATATAACATTTTATAGCTACTCAATTCAACTCTGACACAATCTAAAATTTACAATTACTCAATTCAAGTTATATTAAGACTTAATCCAATATTTATAACAATTTAATTCAATTTTTATATTGACAAAATCTAATATTTACACTTACTGCAATCAAACTTTTATATTAATCCAATCTAATTTTTATACTAAGACAATCTAACTTTTATACGGAGACAATGATAAATTTTATATTGATACAATTTAACATTTACATCTACTCAATCCAATTTTTATATTGTCTCAATCCAACTTTTATAGTTAAACAATATTGTTCCGTACCTTTCGCTCAAGTAAGAACTGTCGCCGGTTTTGACTTCTTACACAACTCCTCTCCAAGACGCGGAAGGTGTTTCCCTGAAAAGGACTCCAAAGCTTAAGTCGGTAGATGCTCAAGGCTTGGGAACTCAACTGAGAGCGTACCTGATTCATGAGAGTTGCACCTTATTTATAGAGTGGGAAGCGAGCCATGATTCGCGTGAACTCTCCGGACGACTCGGGATAACGGTCTTATCCCGCTTTCCGCGGCGTGCTGGGTTGATCCTCATCGAGTCCGTTGGGGTTCCGGATTTGTCGGCGTTGCCATCAACTTCAGATGTGGCTGAGCTCCCGCCCTAAGTGGGGGTCGAGCTCATCACTTCGTCGGGTCGGTCGGTAAATCCGTACCCGGGTCTGTTTATGCGACCCGCTCGCATTGGGTTACTCATTCCTTGTTGGGCCTTAGTATGGACTGGGCCCCTTAAGAGGGGTACCCGAGGCCTGACCTTGGGCTTCAGACGGGTCCCTTCCTTGTCTGATTTATGCCGTCCTTTTTTGGGTCCCGAACTGGGTCATCGAATTGGGCCGCAATTTGAGGTGTTAACAAATCTAATATTAGTAATTACTCAATCCAACATTTATATTTGATATATTCAATTTTTAGTTACAAAAGTAAAAAAATAAATAAAATGTAAAGAGTTTAATTTTGATGTACTGACAGTGTAAATGTAATTTATACTGTCATCCAATTAAAACATTCTGTTTTTATGACTTGTCATGTAGTGAGAGAGAGAAAACACAATTATCGCTGACGTGACAGCACATGATTAGATGACTGTGTAAAATAACTGTACATTGTCCGTAAATGAAAATTAAATCCAAAAGTAAATGCATATATGTACAGATAAGGAAAAAGAAAAGTGGAAGGAAAAGAGAAAAAGGAAGAAAAGTATATAAGTGTGTCATGTATTTAATAAAAAAATATATAAAATACATATTATATATTAATAACTGATTAATGTGTAATTTCGTATTTGTGTTAAGAAATTAAAACTGTCATAAATTAGACAATCAGTTATATATTGTTAAATGTTAATTACATAAATTAAATATATGATTTTCGTCTATTCATTTAGATAACAGATAAGACAATTATTCATAATCTCTTAATTAAATAAATTATATTTCTCAATCAAATTATTATTATCTTTACTGATTAAACATTCATCTTTAATCTTTAATACAATATAAAAGAGTCAATTCACAATTATTCATGTTAAAATTTTTGAAGTTGGATAAATATTTTCAAATGGAGGGATTTTTTTAGTAATGTAATATATATTACAAAATTAATTATTATCAGTCATATAATAATTTAAATTTTTTAAAAATATTAAATTAATATATAATATTAAAAATTAAATTAATTATTTTAAAAAAGTTTAATTTTAATTCACTATCGATGTAAACTAATTTTACATAGTTATCCAATTATGGATTTATCCATTAACAAAAGTCTTTATTTTAACCACTCATTAACTAAAAAATGTCACAAATTGATGAATGTAATAAGCTGATAATACAGATTATTTTACGGTACGCCGTAATTAAACTCTTTAAAAAAAAATTAATTTTACTGTGTACACAAGTTTTTTCTTAAGAGAGAGAGAGAAAAGAGACCCATTCCTAGGATTGTGATAAAAAACCAGAAATCTTGAGGACTTCGATAGGGAACATGGTGGTGTGGGTCCTGTAATACTAATAATACCCAATTTGACATTTAAAACTACAGAAGAAGCACATCACTGTCACTTAGCGCAACCAAAAACCCTAGGCACACAGATTCTCATCCCAATCCCAATCTCAGTGTTCATCTCCCTCACACAGGTAACTACAGTTTTTTTCTCTTTTGATTCAATCCTTTAAATCTTTCCTTTTTCTCCCATCATCGATCTATTACCCCTTGACTTGTTTGTTTTTAATTTTACTTAACTGTTTTTTATTTCCAGATTCGATCGAATTACAAGGTGGACCTTGTTGTTTCTTTTTATTTCGTTTTCTGTATTTTTCCTTTTTTTTCTTTGGTATTTTTTTGAAGTAAAGTTTCCATCTTTGATTTGATTCGTTTCTGGGTAGAGTTAGTTTTGTACTTTTGTTGGGTTGGTTCGCTTTAATTTGCTCATGTCAATTTTTCTGAATTTGACTCGTGTCTTCCGTGCTTTGACTACAACGTGGCTCTGTTTATTTCTATTTTTATCAAAAAAGAAAGGAAGAAAGAAAGAAAGGTTGTTATACAGATTTGGGTCTTAAGATAATAAATCGAAAAGGAAGGTCCGAGAAAAAAGGATTAGTTAAGAAGGAGTTCATGCCTTCTTGGATATTGAGTATTGAAGATACACATCAAATTGCTTTAGGGTTGGGTAAATTGGCTTCTTCAATGAAATTAAAATTCTTATTATGTTTAATAAACTTTGGATTTAATTTTCATCCACAACTTTTTTACACAGTCATCCAATTATATACTGCCATGTAATTCATGATTATGGTTTTCTCTCTCCCACTATCTGAAAAGTCATACAAACAAAGTGTTCTGATTGGACGATAGTGTAAAAGTATTTTACACTGTCAGTGCATCAAAATTAAACTCATAAACTTTTATATAATTGATTATGTGAGAATTAATTTATGTTTGGATATATTAATTTGGAAGTAATTTTGAAGTTGTGTTATGTTTGGATCGTATATAAAAATTACTTATGAACTTGTGTTTTGTAATAGTTGATACTTCATGTTAATTTAGTAAAATGATCTTAATTCTGAAATAATCAGCTTCTACTTATGATGAAAAGTTATAAAAAGTTGCTTATGATTACAAGTCATTCTTGTTAAAAATTATTAGGTTCTGGATTTCTTTTTACCATTTTCATAGTCTCACTAAACATGTTTGATTTCTGAAAAACTGCTTTTTCCATAAAAGAAAGCTTTCGGGGAGCTCTTAAGCATGTGCGGGAATGGGACACGGCTCGATTTTGTTGTTGTTGTTGCCATATTAAAGCAATTCTTGGTTACTGAAAATGAAAATTTTGAAAGTTAGGTTGAGTAATCTTCAATGTTGTCTCATCTTGTGCATGTGCATATGCAGATTAACAAACCATTTCAAGAGTATAGCTGTATTTCCTTTGGGTGTTCACTGTTACACTGATACCGTCATTGCCAAATATACAACACAATAAACCTAAGTGCTTGATATAAGATTTCATTATTTTAATGACACATGGGGCCTTGATTTTAATTGTGTGGTGACACTGCCTACATACTGAGAACTTTAATCCTGTACTGCACGTCTGCACATGTTTTGTTGCTTGATCTATAAGCATATTAGCAATTTACT
This sequence comes from Aeschynomene evenia, assembly GCA_013621005.1. Taxonomy (NCBI): domain Eukaryota; kingdom Viridiplantae; phylum Streptophyta; class Magnoliopsida; order Fabales; family Fabaceae; genus Aeschynomene; species Aeschynomene evenia. Next base: position 12,274,243 of record CM024268.1, read on the forward strand.
GATGTTTGATTCACTCTTTCTTCATCTGTAAACATGCATTTTGGCATATATACATAATATTCCTTCATATTAGCACTGATACCATCTCTATCGTATAAATATAGAATTGTACATGTTTAACTGTTTAAGTACTTGTAATTTTGAAATTGCTATTTATGTACTGCATAACTGATTGTCAACTGTCAAGTAATATTTGCTAAGTTTGCTTCCATTCTCTTATTTGTGGTTATTTTTGTAGATTTCTTCCTGATAAGCACCAACAATGGCTGATGGTCAAGAATCAGACAAGAACATTGAAATATGGAAGATTAAGAAATTGATTAAAGCATTAGAAGCAGCTAGAGGAAATGGTACCAGCATGATTTCTCTGATTATGCCCCCACGTGATCAAATATCTCGTGTCACTAAGATGTTGGGTGATGAATTTGGAACTGCTTCAAATATCAAAAGTAGGGTGAATCGGCAGTCAGTGTTGGGAGCCATTACTTCTGCTCAACAGAGGTTAAAACTATACAATAAGGTTCCTCCAAATGGTTTGGTTCTTTATACTGGTACCATTGTTACTGAAGATGGAAAGGAAAAGAAAGTGACGATTGATTTTGAACCTTTCAAGCCTATCAATGCATCGCTTTACCTCTGTGATAACAAGTTTCACACAGAAGCTCTAAATGAACTTCTTGAGTCTGATGACAAGTTTGGTTTTATTGTTATGGATGGGAATGGCACCCTCTTTGGGACTTTGAGTGGAAATACTCGCGAGGTGCTTCATAAATTTACTGTTGATCTGCCAAAGAAACATGGTAGAGGAGGGCAGTCAGCTTTGCGTTTTGCTCGTCTTCGTATGGAAAAGCGGCACAACTATGTTAGGAAGACTGCAGAGCTTGCCACTCAGTTTTTCATCAATCCTGCCACTAGTCAGCCTAATGTTTCTGGACTTATACTTGCCGGTTCAGCTGACTTCAAGACTGAGCTGAGTCAGTCTGACATGTTTGATCCTCGTCTGCAAGCAAAAATATTAAATGTGGTTGATGTTTCTTATGGTGGGGAAAATGGCTTTAATCAAGCTATTGAGTTGTCTGCAGAGATTTTGTCAAATGTAAAGTTCATCCAAGAGAAACGTTTGATAGGAAAATACTTTGAAGAGATCAGCCAGGATACCGGGAAGTATGTATTTGGGGTTGATGACACCTTGAAGGCTCTGGAGATGGGCGCGGTGGAAACACTCATCGTATGGGAAAATTTGGATATTAATAGGTATGTACTGAAAAATGCTACTACTGGTGAGATTGTCATAAAGCATTTGAACAAGGATCAAGAGGCTGATCAAAGCAACTTCCGAGATCCAGCCACCTCGGCAGAGTTGGAGAATCAAGAGAAGATGCCCTTGCTCGAGTGGTTCGCCAATGAGTACAAACGATTCGGATGCTCACTGGAATTTGTGACCAACAAGTCACAAGAAGGATCGCAGTTTTGCAGAGGGTTCGGTGGCATTGGTGGTATCCTTCGCTACCAACTTGACATCAGATCATTTGATGAGTTATCTGACGATGGAGAGGTGTACGAGGACTCTGATTAAGTGACTATTACTGTCGGGCTTTTCCCTGGATTTTTGAACTAATGGATGAACTGCAGGTCACCCCTATCACTAAACTTCCCTAGACGTCACTTGGATTTTGTTGTTCTAAGACTAGTTCCTTTGTTGTTCCATTAATCATACATGTATTAGTATTCATTTTTCATTCCCATTTACTATTTTGTTAGTTTATGCAAGCTTATGACTATTACACCATATGTTGGGGTGACTCAGTCAAGGGAAGAGCAAGCAGTAATCTCTTTCTTGGGAAGTCATAATTGGATTCAAAGATACAATGCTTAAAGTGTTCTATGAATTCTAGAGGGTGCTAGCTTCTGGATTTTATGAGGCATTGGTTTCATTTACTAGAGGCAACCCTACTTGTACTGTTGTAATGTTAAACATCTTCTTGTGTACTTTACTGTGATGCAGAATGTGATATTTTGTTTCTGGGTTAAGATTCAAATCTGCAATCTTTTGTTCTTCCATTTATACATAATTCCTGGGTCTAAATATAGTTTAGTTCATCTTTATACAAATGTAGGGTTTACTGTGGTTATGGTGGTGGCGGCGTTTGAATTATGCTATGGAAGTTAAGCCATGATGCCCATGAATCATGGAGAGTCCACTTTGTCATGTTCCTATTACATTGAGTAGGATGTTTAGTATTGTTGTTTTGAATTTAACCATGAAACAAAGGATTTAGGTGAATACTATATTCATTGTTCAAGTAAAATGCTTATCATTATCTTCATAAGCTACATAGATTTGTTTTTTTTGTATAAATATAATATGATATACACAATTTTGACAAAAACAAAGATTTCTTACCGCGAAAAAACTTAAAAAAATTCATTCTTAAAAGAAATTTAAAGAATTATTTTGGCTTCACTAAGAAAATGGAAAAAAAAAAAAAAAAAAGCAATTTAGAGAGATGGTGCGTGAGTGAGTGTGTACATGATGGTAGTGTTTGTTTTCAATTATTCTGAGGTCAGAGTCAAGGGAGTTATGAGGTCATAAGAGTCGACAGTCACAGTGATTTCAAAATTGATTCTGAACACACCTTCATATATTTGTGTCTCCCTTCCAGTTCCAGGACACGGTGACTTCATTCCATTACCTTGACAATTTTGTTCATTGAGTCACTGTGATTCTGTTCCCATCTACATTGTGATCCTCGCACCAAATACTTGACGTAGTCAATTTTACAATGACTCCCTGACTCTGACTACAGAATCAGAAAAAATAAACGTAGTCGATGTGATCATGATCAATCATTTGCAACACGCATTAACTCACTACCATATAACATGTCAGTGCACATAGAAATTCATGGTATCTATGAGTCACTGTGACTCTATTTCCATCTACATTGTAACCCTCATACCAAACAATTGACATGGTCAATTTTTTAATGACTCCCTAATTCTAACTCCAGAGTCAAAAAAAACAAATGCAAACGCAAGCAATATGATCATGATCAATCATGTGCAACAAGCATTCACTCACCGGCATATTATATAACATGCTAGTGCACGTAGAAATTCATGGTATAAGAGAAAAGAAAAGAAAAAATAAATGTAAAAGTGATAAGAATGATAAAAGTGTTGAGAAATATTATATAGGCATGTGAGTATAGCTAATTACTCACTAATACATACATTAATCTAATTACAATTATATCCTACAAAACAAAAGAAATACAATAAAATATGATAAATACAATTAACATGAAAAAAATTGTAATCGATCGAGAGAATGGAGTAAATCGACCCGCCAAAAAGAACATCGATCAAAAGTCGCTCCTTAAAGAGAATGAATGCAACTGGAGTCGTCTCGCCGGAAACATCAGTCAAAAGAATGCTCTCAAATGCTTAACCGTCATTTTTTTATATGACAGAAGCAAATAAATGCCTTATGTAGACTATACAATGCGCAGAAGCTAAGAGATACAATGTATGAATTTTAGGTGTGTCTTCAATCTTGAACATACAAAAGAATAATTAAGCAATTTTTCTTTTTAAAAACAAATCTTGAATATCCAATATCAAATGGAAGTGAGAACCGAGAACTAGTAAAACAAATTCTACGTAACTAGAGCTCTCCAAGAACCATTTATGACATGACACTATAATTGCACCAAAAAATGCATCCAAAGAACCAAAATAAAAAAAGTAGTTCCAATGATTTTCCAATCAGAGAAACAAATGATTTATTCAAATTAATACACACTTTTTAACATCACTAACAATCTGGGGTTGAAGCAGAATAAAAAATCTGAAGCATAGTTGAATATACACCAACAGCAAAATATTTCAAAATTTCAAGAATACAATGGAGAATCAAATCTATGCCAAAGAACCTGATATGTGCACTAGGAAACATGATGATCAAGAACAACCAAACTCCATCAACCAATTAGATCCAAATGTTAGAAGTAAGGAATACCACTGATCAAGAATCAACGTAGGATCATGGAACAGAGAACAGAGTCGCAGATCACAAAATAGAGCAAGAACAGAAAAGATGAATGGAAGCATAGAGAAACTGCAGAGCTTCTTGTACTTGATGAATGTGTTGCTCATCATGAATGAAAACAAGAGTGCAAATGCTTATCACTATTGAGAATGAGACTTCAAGCCTTGATTGCAACAAGAAAGTAAGATATGACAAAATTTTCAACTTGTAATAGAGGAGCCATTCAACTTCTCAATTATGTTGCTTGCTAAAGGATAGCAAGAAAGAATAGGAATATGAGGTTAGAACTCAAACCAAATTTGGGAATTTAGAAATTGTTTGTGTTTGGTTTCAAGGAAAATGGATGAAAATACATGAGTTCTTGGAAGAATTCATGGATACAACGAAAGATTGAAATAATTATGAAGGATCATATGACTCTGATACCATGTAAAAATTCATGGTATGTAGCTCAAGATAAGAGAAAAGAAAATAAAAAATGAATGATTAGAATGATAAAAGTGTTGAGAAATACAAGAGGATGTTGCCATATATAGACATGTGAGTATAACTAATTACTCAATTATACCTACAGTCCTACACTAATCTAATTACAATTATATCCTTCAAAAGTACATAATATTCCATCCAACAACCACCTTTATTTCCTGTCAACAAAATTTAGAACTGTAGCATTACTTATTAGAAACACAGATATGCATGATTTATTTATCACATAAATAAGCAATGAGCATTCCCAGAAAATAAGACTACAAATCTACAAAGCCAGAAACTGTCTTTATGAATTTGACACCTAATTCAGTAAAAGCCTCAAACTGGCCACAGCACTCATGGTAATGTACCTTTTAATATTACAAAGTTTTGGGGCTTCAGGAATCAGCAAGTTCTATTAGTTGATTAACCACATTTGGATCAGCAAGGGTACTTGTGTCTCCAAGTTCATCCAACTGCCTGGATGCAATTTTTCTCAGAATTCTTCTCATTATCTTTCCACTCCTTGTTTTCGGGAGGCCGGGCGCCCAGTGGATTTTGTCGGGTGCTGCAAAAGCTCCTATCTGAAATGTTCCAAACAAGAGGAAATGGAAACCAAGTTTTAAGTGATGTTATGTTCATAGACTTATAAACCTTTTCAATTATTGTTGATAAAATAATTGAATTCCGATGAATGTTTTACTTTTAAATGACTTTGTGTCATAAAGTTTCAACAAATTTTTATGTTGGTTATCGATAACCTAACTCAACCCTTCTCTTTAACTCCAACATGAGATGGAGGTTAGTCATGTAACTTGAGGCAATCAAAGAGAGACCTTAAATCAATATACATGAAGCAATTAATAGAGGTTAAATATTAATGATTTAAACATAAATATGATCTATGATAGAGCACAAAGCATTGCTTGATCCATGCAGCCAACCCCTCCCGATAGTATAAGAGTTAATTTCAAGTTTTCAACAACTACCAATCAACCAAAAAATGAAAATAGAAAAATAACTAGTAACGGTGGGAGTTCAATGGGGCCATAACCTGGACATAGTTCAATTAGGGCACAATAGTGCCATGCTCTCAGCTTTGAAGAGCCAGACAGAATTTAAAGGAAATCCCCATACAACACTGATCTCTCTAGGGCCTAGGCTAAAAGTTGATTAAAGCAAGGTGCCAATAATACCACTTTTCTATAAAATTTTCAAAAAATGTGTATTATACGAGAAAATATAGCGGATTAAGTACAGACCTGCTTTCGAACAGTGAGTACAAGATCCTTTCGTAGTTCATCACTGTAAGGAACACCATCCACTAGTGTTACAAATGCATAGATACCCTGTCCTTTGACCTACAGCAGTAATGGTAGTTGATTAGTAGAGGCAGCAATAACTTGGTAATGCTACAAAGAAATTATATGTAATTTTGTTCAAACACGCAAACACATATATGATGCTTCATACACTTGAAGAATATTATATAGTCATACCTCATGCTCGACACCGACCACAGCAGCCTCTGCACATTTAGGATGTGAAACAAGAGCTGATTCCACTTCAGCCGTGCCAATACGATGTCCACTGCATATAACAATACAAAATTAGACTTAAACATCAAATAGAATTGCATGGATGTAACAACTCTCTATTCATGTTTGCATGCTTGTACCTATAGAAAAGGAAACTGCAAGACTGGGGAATCATCAGAAAAAGCTGAAGAAATTCAAAGAATACCTGACATTGATGACATCGTCAACTCTGCCAGTGAGCCAATGATACCCATCTTTATCCCTGAAACATAGTTAAATATGTTGAATATAATTGTCATAAGCACTGTTGCATGTTCTCGTGTTTCCTGAATTTGAGTTGAGACCGCAGAAAAATAATGCACAGACTAGACTCATATCAAAGAGAGTAACAAGAAGCTGGAAAGTGGAACATTACTAATGAGCCTCTAATGTCAGTAACTCACTAACCTGCTGCAGCCATCACCACTGAAATAGTAGCCAGCGAATGGCTTGAAATAGGTTGTTTCATATCTTTCATGATCACCATATAGAGTTCTGAATGCCCCGGGCCAAGACTTCTTAATGCACAAGTAACCACTGCATTCACCATCTATTTCAACACCTTTCTCATCCACAATGACAGGCTACAGTAACAGATTTTTGTCAGTGGTGAAGACAAAGTCCAATACTAGCAAAGAGGTTGAAACGAATTTATAAAATTATAAATGAACATCCAAGGGTTGCATCAAAGACCTGAACTCCAAAGAAAGGGAAAGTTGCTGAACCAGGCTTTTGGGCCCAAGCACCTGGCAGTGGAGTTATCTGCATGCAATAGAGATGAATTAACTCCAAAAGACAGAAATGCACAAATAAAACAAATGTAGTTAAAACCACTTAATGGAAAAGGGCTTGGTTGATATTTTTGTTCACAAGAGAATAGATTGAACCTAAGACTATTATACAATACCTAACTCTCCATTATCACTTCTGTTATGCACATGAGGTATGCAACTTATTGTTTGTCACTAACCTATATTACATGTTCAATGTCTGCAATTAGGATCAAACTAAAACAGATATTCATTGGAAGTTAAAATACCATGAAGCCACCAGTTTCTGTTTGCCACCAAGTGTCAGAGATGGGGCACCTCGAATCTCCAACTACATTGTAAAACCACCTGAAAAGGAAGGATCAAAGAATGCTTCAGTGTGTTATTTGATATAGGAAATTAAGTTGTAAGTAGGAAAATATCGATATTAACCTCCAAGCACTTGGATTTATGGGCTCGCCTACACTTCCCAGTACTCGTAAAGATTTCCTTGAGTAACGGGTAACATACTGCAAAAGTCACCATGTTGTGAATGAAACGAAATAAATGAATTCAACACAACCTTATCCAACTCCTTCAATGTGTAATGCGTTATACAGAGATGAAAATAAGTAAATGAAGAACTCGACAAAACCTTATCCAATTCCATAACATGTAATGTTACTATACAGCAAAATATAAGCATCAACCTAATCGTGCATTGTAATGCATGATACAGAGTTTATGGTCCCAGATTATTGGGGAGAAAAATACATCTGATGCTTAATCTAAAAATTAATAAAAATGTTATTTAAAAGGTGCTTATGGAAGACCCTCATGCCGGTAAAATAAAATAACAGTTCATTTATTTGAAAATTGCAACAATTTCAGGTTTCTCCAGCCTTCTATTGGCACAAATTTATTATATGTTTAGGAAAGCCTAACTTTACACATGAAAGAATAGAGGTATCTTACGTCATCACCATCGCGCATGAGAGACCGCACCAATGTGGGGGCAGTGTAGAATATCGTCACTTTATATTTGTCAACAATGTCCCAACATCGCCCAGCATCAGGATAATTAGGAGCCTACATTAATTCATGTCATTATTTCCCAGATTTAAAGTGACATATTTCTTTGCCATTCCTCGACTTTAACAATTTTCTGTGAACTAACAATGTCTAATAAAAATGATAGGTACAAGAATTAGTGAGCCAAATATAGAAAAGGACCACTTATATTACAGGACTTCAGCTGGTATTAGTGTGGTACTACCAAGCTCTGTAAATGAAATAAAAGAAAACAACAGCAGAAAGAACGTGCATCCCGAGCTTTTGAGAGGCTTGGGTCTCTCCCACCAAGTTCCAACTAATTTTCTGCCTACCTTCACTCTCTCACACCCATAAATTGATTCGCTCCCCAAATCCCACAAAATCCTCTTCCCTCCAATTTCCCTTGTCAGCACAGCATCAATTAGTTAGATACAATTCACTATCCGGCTTGATTCCTTAAAGGATCCTCTCCAAACATACATCTTGGGTTCCTATGATGTTGGTGGAATGGAAAGCACTGTACTACTATTTCTAATCCTGTAAATATATACTTTTCCCTTTTATGCATAAATCCTGTATATATACATTTTTTTATAAAATATGTTGCCAAGACAATTTTGGTGTATTTCCAAAGCTCAGCTTGGGGAATCAAACATCATGTATGTAATCATAACCTTGACAATATGTTAGGGACTTGGGTAGTATGGGATGTCCAAGTCCCACATTGAGTAGTATGGGATACTTGATGTTGTATATAAGGAGAGTGGTTCTCCCACCTTAATAGCTAGCTTTTAAGGTGTGGTTCCCCACTTTCCTTTGATACTTAACAATGGTATCAGAGCTGGTGGTCGACCTCACGGAGAGGGCTACCTACGAAGGGTTCTGACCAGCGGAGGGTTCTGACCGGAAAAAGGCCGAGTAAAGTACCGCTGAGTAAAGTGCCGTAGAGTGCAGCCGCCGGGACGTCGGCTCTCCAGGGGCGGTGTATTGTTAGGGACTTGGGTAGTATGGGATGTCCAAGTCCCACATTGAGTAGTATGGGATACTTGATGTTGTATATAAGGAGAGTGGTTCTCCCACCTTAATAGCTAGCTTTTAAGGTGTGGTTCCCCACTTTCCTTTGATACTTAACACAATACAAAGACAAGCAATAAATTGTTGACCTCTTGCAAGTGAAGGCCTTGAACTTCTTTACATCAACTAAAAACAGCCCATTTATGTACAATAAATCACTACAAAAGGATTTTTAGCAGTGCAATTTCACTGGTAAAAGGATAGTACAAAGTCACAGAATCCTTTTTTCTTTGTTGGTTTAGAAGGGAATCAACCAACAACTTCCACCCAAATCCTACACCATCTCTACATCTTGAGGTAAGCCCAAGGGACTATTCAAAGAAAATTCAGAAACTGTTCTTTTTCTTGTAGGCTGCTAAGTAGCTAGCTATTCTGTGATCTCAAATTTATCTTTCATTTATCTCACCCCTACATATTTATCAGTTCAACACATCATTTTTTTGTACATTGAATTCTTATATCTAGAAATATAAATTCATTTTTCAAATTTTTCTTTTTGATTGAAATGAAACCATGTTTATGGGATTAATTTTCTTTAGCTCTATCATGCATATAAATAATTGCAGTATTTTCACATTGAGATTTAATACCCCTTCAAACACAACAACAGTTGCGCCATTGAGCAAGGGTCCATAAGTGACATAGCTGTGTCCAGTAATCCAACCACAATCAGCTGTACACCTGCAGTCAGGGAATACAGGCGTGAAATATGAGAACCGATCTAATTTTCATCAAGAACATCTCAAAGATAAAAAGGATAGAAGATGAATTTTCGAGCATACCAGTAGATGTCAGACGGTTTGTAGTCAAATGCATACTTGAATGTTGTTGCAGTGTACACCATGTAACCACCGGTTGTATGGAGGACACCCTTTTAGAAACATGCATAAGAAAGCAGCAACCTCAAGTAAATAAACAAAGAAGAAAAAAGAATAAAAAAACATGAAGTACGGCAATAGCAGCCTGCAAATACCTTAGGTTTTCCTGTGCTCCCACTTGTGTAGAGCAGGAAAAGTGGATCCTCTGCATCGACCCACTCCACCGGACAAGTAGTTGGATATTTAGGAATGACATCCTGCAAATAAGTAAAAGAGTAGTCAAAAGAATGAATGTGTGAATTTCTATCATAATTATAGTCAATGGAAGCATTAACTGTGAACATCCAAAAAAAATTAAGCACCCCTAAACAGAGAGTCAAGATTCATTGATAGCAAACCTTATCATTAGAAACGAAATTTCAGATTAAAATAGTTACATGACTTAGTAATTCTAGGACATAGAATGTAGGCATTTTGCATAAGCATGGAAGATAGGACTCATGTTTCAAGTACAGTTAGCAAGCCATGTTGGAGATATTGATCCATAACCATAAAAGATTATATACTAACCTGCCACCATATATCTCGATCTTGCTTCCATTTGGTGTCCGCTCTCTCCAATGCCAACTGGTTTTCGTAAACTAAGCATATGCCTACTTGGACAAGGTAAAAAATGCAAACCAATATTTGAATTATATATATATATATATATAAAAAAACGAAACATAACTACACAATATTTAATGAAGAGATTATAGTTCTGAAACTATAAACAAATCAATGGCATCCCCACCTACAGACACCCCATTTTGGGCTGAATCATTGATGGCATCATCAACTATGTTCTTCAGATGAATAACCTTGGAACCCCTTTTGACAGCATTGCAAGTAATTACAGCTTTCGGTTTACAATCACTGATTCTTTGGGAAAGAGATTCTGCAGAAAAACCGGCAAATACAACCTAAACAAATCAAAAAGCTAACATGTATCAACTCAAAAGGCATGTAAAACATATCGAGCATGAAAATCATGAGAAGATGAATAAGAATAAAATAACAGTGGACAAGTACAAAAGTTTTTGGGTGATACCGAGTGAACGGCACCAATACGGGCACATGCAAGCATCGTGATGGGAAGCTCATTGATCATGGGCAAATAAATAATTACAGCATCCCCCTTCTTCACACCAATATCTTTCAGGTAGTTTGCAACCTGGCAAAACGAAACATTCAATCATTCAGCCAATTTCGACAAATGTATTTATTAGACATTACTGTTGCATTAACTAGTACTTAACTAGAGCTAGCATTTCAGTTATTCAGATTAGTTATTTAACTAGTGTGGTTAAAAGTTTGTTAGAGTTAGTTACTCTTCACTGATGTATATATACTTTTCCCTTCATTCAATGAAGATCAATCAATCATTTTTCACTCATTTCAATCATTCTCAATATGGTACCCATTATAACAGCATTCAAGCACCTGTGTTCTAGAAATTTAAGAGACAAAACAAAGAGGAAAATCAGAACAAACCTGGCAAACTTGTTCCAGAAGCTGAGAGTAAGTTAAACTGCCATCAACACCAAGCTCATTGCCTTCAAAGTAAAGGGCGATTTTGTCGCCAAGTCCAGCTTCAACATTTCTATCCAAGCAATTGTAACAGATGTTGGTGATGCCACCCTTGAACCACTGAAGTAATACATCACAAGTACCAAAAAATAAAACCACTCAGCCAATGAACAAAATCACCCAACAGAAGAGACAAAACAAAAAATATAAAGAGAGATCCAAATTGGATATAATGGAAACAGAACAAAAAATAAAATAAAATCACCTCAATCTTGATGTTCCCCTTGCTGACATCAAGATTTTCATCGCAGACCTTATCACCCCACTTCTTTTGCCAATAGAACTGTGATGCAATCTCAGACCAGAATCCAGCAGGGTCCTCAATTGACTTCTTATACATCTCCGTATACTGGTAGATCACACATCACACACACCACAAATTATTAACTGAAAATTAGCCTAAAGAACAAAACCCAGAAAAAAAAAACATTTTTTTATCCCTTTCAATCATGTATCAAAAATTAAACCCCAATAGACAAAAAAACGTTTTTTTCCCCTCCTTAAATGCAATTTAGTCAAAATCAATGAAAACCAAGAAAAAAAATCTGAACATGCATCTCAGATTTTGGCAGAGAAATCAAAATGAGAAGAAGACACTGAAAATTTACCTAAAGAACAAACCCAGATACAAAAAACAGTTATTTCCCCTTCTCATTTGCAATTTAGTCAAAATCCATGAAAACCCAGAAAACATTACAAACAAACATCTCAGATAATTTTTCAGAAAGAGATGAAACCTGTTCTAAGGACTGAACATTTGCTTGGTTAGCGAATTCCATGCTTGGAAGAACATAATCATCTTCTTCAGAGGCGAGTGATTCACCAAGAATAACAGCGTTCAAGTGTGCAATGTGGCCAGCGCCAGATGGCAAATACCTCCTTGAATCCACGTGTCTCAAGAAGTTCTCCGTCCTCAGATTATTATTATTGGTATTATTATTGGAAGCCATAACAATAGAATCACTCTTATTATTTCTATTGTTCTTCCTCCTCCTAATAATAACGCTACTAGTGATGATGCTACTGAAGCTTCTACACTTGGAAAAAAGAGACACAGAAGAAGAAGAAGAAAAAGATGAAGAGCTTCTTTTGTGTGAAAACGAAGGGTTCACAGCGAAGAAAGGATCCAATTTTACAAGCGGCAAGAGAGATTCAGAGGAACCAGCACAGTTCACAGGTATCATTCTGCCACAATTGTCAACCCCACTATATAAATAAAAAATAATGAATTAAATATGGTTATATCAATATCAATCAATGCAATTAATTAATTTATTAACTAATTTATTTATTTGATTAGTTTCGTAGAATTGAATTAAAGTCGGATTGAGATAATTGACAATGATCGCAAACAGAAACCAAAGTATAATTTTAAAAAAAAAAAAATCTCCTATTCTTTTAAAAAATAAAATTCAAAAGTCCAATAAAGCAGACGAATTGGTTTTGTCTTACTTAAATTTAATTAATAAAGTTCAATGGTATTTATAAATATATTACCTGAAAAGAGGGGAAGAAAGAGAAATAGAGGGATTCAATCACAGTTTTTCTTTCTGCTTGAGTTTCAAAGGAAAGAGGATGATGTGTTCTTCAAATTTATATGGTTCCGTCAAAATCTATGCTTTGTAATTTAATTTAATCTAATTAAAAAAACGATGAAAACGATGTCAATTTGTTTTTCGCTTCCATATAAATGATATAAGCATATATTAGTCAGAAGCTGTAGGGAATTTCGGTAGGTGATGACATAATTTATGATTTGGTGATACTAAATGAACAATATAAAACCAGCTCAATCAGTCAATAAATGAGATTTTTGGTCATAATTACTCAGCCCATTACAATCTCAATGATTATTTAGGCAAAAACCAAAGCCAAAATAGGTCCATTGAACTGATTTTTTCATGGTATGAGTCAAAGAATAATGCCTTGTTTTTATACAAGTCATGTGCAAAGCCTCACATGAAAAACAGTAAGATTTTTATATGGTTCAATTTTGATGCTAATGATTTAAGTATTCTATATGGTTATTTGATTAAATTTTTTGTTTATATAATTTTTAAAATAATTAATAATTATATTAGCTAATTTGACTGATATATACATATAATTAGATGAAATCTTCTATATTGATCGTGTATAAAAATAAATACTATTATATATGTTTAATTTTGGTAATATGGATATTGAGTAGTATAAAAATGAGGTTATTTGTGTGAAAATGATTTTAATATAAATTAAAAAAAAAAAAGGAGATAAAAAAGAATAGAATAGGTTAAGAATTTAAGATGATAATATTTGTATTTAACAAAATTCAACACATAATATACTACTTAACTGATCTCCTATTTATCCTCAGATTCATAATTTACACAAATATCCATATTTTAACAATTAATGCATTCCACTATCATATAAAAAATAATATATATATATATATTCCACAATAGTAATAAACAAGAGTTTAATTATGATTCATCATCTATGTAAAATAGTTTTATATTGATGTAAAATTGTGTGCTACTACATCAATATAAAATTTAATTGCTTACATGGTAACACGCAATTTAACATCAGGATAAAACTGTTATACATGGATTACAATTAAACTCAATAAAGAATAATACTGCGTTAATAACACGAGATTGACTTAAAAAATAAGAAAAGGACCAAAAAGGGATAACGTGGCTTTTCATCGTGACCACCACACTTTCCTTGAGTTGATATGGCCTTATCTGCGAGAAAACGGTTTGAAATTGAAACCTAAATAAAGCGATGAAAAAGGAAGTAGAGACTTACATTAGAATTTGACTTTGATGATCAGAACTGAGAATTCCGAAGCAGAATTTGAAGAAGAGGTTTTAGTATGGTTTTGGAATTTTGGCCCTTGATGAAAATGGTTGAGATAAATAGGCCTCTTCTTGGTGATAACATGGTAGGGTATGCATATATACTATAGCATGGGTTTCAAATGATGTGGTAGTGCTGCTGTTTTTGCTTGGATTAGGGTATAGAATCTTGTTGGCTGGTTTCTTTGCCTGATTTAGAGTTTGTAACAAAGTCATATTCTAGTTCTAGCTACAGGCACATGGTGTGTGCTTATGGTTCCCCAATAATGATGTATATCATCTTGTCCATCAAAATATTAGACATAAAAAAATAGTTTTTTATTATTTAATGTATCTATTGTTTGCAGAAGTGATTAATCCTTTAGAGATTGAAGTTCCCTCGTAAGAGAATAAATCTCTGGTCACGAAACACTCTACATACACACTAGTAGAAATCGAGCACCGACTAGATATATAGTTAATGATTTATATATATCATTGGTTTCCTTAAGGAGTTATGATTAGTATGTACATATAATTATAAAAAGACATAGATAAGTTCAACATCTAATCAACAATAGTCCAAAATTATATAAAGAGTTTTGCTAGGTGAGTGTGCAATAGTATACCAGTCAAAATTAGTCAAAAGTGAGATTTGAGTCACGATCTCACATTCTCCACTCAACCTAAAAGAAGTGTGTCCCACATAACCATTCTCACACAAAAAGTGCATGAACATATTGTCTTCACTCTCTCTCTCTCAACCCAATTTGAATTCACTTCTTCACATTCTTTCTCTCTCTCCACAAACTTGTCGATCTCCTTCTCTCTTTTTCCTCAATCTTCTCTCTCACTCCTTAGAGACATATACTCATATTAGTTCACATTCTATGGCACATGACCTCTTCAATCGTAATAACTCTAACTTCCCCATCAATTCTCTATTTTATGCATGTCACTTTTCTCATAAAATAAAAATACTGCAGAGAACCACACAATAACCATGATTTCTTTTTTTCTCTATTATTTATCTTCTCGCTAGCTCGCCTGTTCACTCACACACTCATACTACAAGAAAAATACTTGTTACCGACAAATTGGGGGTAAAATCTGTTAAAAATCATCATTATCGACGGACGTACCAACAGGTCATGTCCTTTGATTACGACATCATAAAAAACTGTTACCGACAGATATTTTACCGCATTATCGAAGATTTTTTTATCTTTTAAAAAAAATAAAAAATTATAAACAAATTATAACAAATCTGTTGGTAATGATGTAAACTTTTTTTAAAGAATAAATTTTTAATTGATTACTAATGGATTTTTATGTTTAAAATCAGTTGGTAACTATTTAAAATTTAAAATAAAATTGAAAAAATAAAATAAATAAATAGTTAAGTTAGAGAAAAAACTAAAAACAATAAAAATTTAGAATAATAAAATACAAAATAAAATATAATAAAAATAGCATCAAAATAATAAAAACTTTGAAAATACTAGAAAAATCATAAAAATAAAATAAAAGAAAAGAAAAATACATAAAATATCAAAATAATAGGAAAACATGAAATTATAGAAAAAATAATCAAAATATTAGCAAAATACAGAAAAAATAATTAAAAAGCCAAAAATAATAGAAAATTAAAACAAAATAACAGATTTAGAAAAAAAGAAAATAAGAAAAATGTTTGAGAAAAAAAAGGAAGAAAAAAAAGTAAGAATATAAACTATAAAAAATAGAAAAAATAGAAGAAGAAGAAACATAAGAATATAACTGTTGGGGTCTCTGAATAACAGATCTGCAAAAAAAAAAAAAGTGGAGGGAGTTAGAAAAAACTAACTCAAACACAAAAACAAATCTAATTAAAGTGTAGAAGGAAGAGAGGTGAACACAATGATGGTGTTAGGATCTAAAACGTAGTAAAAATGAGTGAGAAACCTTACTTCACTAGAGAGAGATTAGAGAGAAAAAGACTTCTAGAAAGAGACGGAAAACTACCGTAAAAGTAAGGGGGAAGAAGGCTCTCGCAAGCCTAAATCTTCAGGTTATCGACTGATTTTTCATTTAAAAATATGTCGGTAACAGCTCACCCAATTACTAAAGCGCACTTTTTAAATAATGATTTTATCGAGAAATTTGTTTATTTAAAAATCTGTCGGTAAAAGAAAAATTGATGCGAAAATTAGGAGCGAAGTTTGGCGCTCGAAATTTTAACAGTTGTCGATATATGAACTTACCACTGCTTCCTCATAAGTCAACCGCCATTCCATGTTTTTCAGAGCTCTATCTAATCTTTTAGCTATTGAATGAATCTCATTCCCTCTTCTAAACCATGTGTATCTCTGTCCTGAAGCACCAAGATCCACCAAATTGCAAACATTCATAGTTTTCTGGAAATTAGTAGCTCTAGATAGATGAAAGGAATCTCCTCTGACTTCTAGCGATAATAAAACTTCATTAAAATCCCCTATTAATAGTCGGGGTCTGTTCACATCATTGTAAAGATGTTGCAAATGTCCCCACAGCTCCTTTTCTGAAGTCCCTTCTTGGGTTGCCATAAATAGCACTTCATAACAACTTTTGATCATTGTCAAACTCTGCTGTCACACATTGATTGTGAATGTTGACAATTCTGTAAAGGGTCACCTCAGCCGACACCATCGTCCGAATTCCACCAGCATGACCGTCCACCTCAGAGATAGCAGCAGGTCTGTATCCCATGTTATCCCAAAAGGATTTTACTTTACTATACTGGATATGAGTTTCCAGTATAATAAAAACTTCAGGATGAAATCTTGTAATCAAATCCTTCACATGTCTTTCCCCTCTTGCATTCGCATCCCCCTCACATTCCACGATATAATTTTTCAGACCATAATCATCATGATAGGAATGCAGAAAAAGACCCTAAAACCAACTCTGAAAATTTAGAGTTTTGGTAGTCCTATTACCCCAGAACCAGTTCCTTCCTCTAATCAATCATGCTCTAAAATGCCCTTGAAATGTAAATTTACATTTTAAAACATAAATGTGGCCACTGGAGATCCACCCACCCTCTGCCTTTTATTAATGATTTATGGTGAGGTAATTGTCTCATCCATTTTTCCGCACGTATGACAGGGATCTTTTCCTTACTAGGAATCGATCTCTCAGCTGCAAAAATAATATGTTCCTTGCTCATAGTTTGCACTTCCTTTGTTGATTCATGATTCATTGAACATTCCCTTTTCTCCACATGTTTTGTCAAGTTGCATTCCTTCCAAAATCGTTTCAAGATGCCTTGGGACCCACCTTTGCTAATTTTCCTCCCCGAGAATCCTTTTTTGATAGGCTTACGATTAGATACTAAGATTTTAGCAGCCCCATGATATACCTTCCTTTTTTAGCTCATTCTTCTTCCTTTCTACCTTGATCCACTCTTTCTCCTTATTATCGATAGGATCTTTCCCTTTTAACTCCTTATTTAAAGCGATATCAATATCCAAATCATTATTCAGATTCAAATTAGAATTTGAGATAACAATTATCCCCAAAAATTTCGCTTGCTTAATAAAGGATTTTTCTGATGGTCGTTCTTTTTCCTTCTCCGACAGCGGTTTCCCTTATGCTCCGCTTGGAAATTCTGTTGTGTTCCATTGGACTTGCATGACATGAACTCATGTCCATAGCAATCACATGCACTGCATATATAACTCCAGGCCCTCATAATCAGCATTATACACATCATCATTAATAATCACTAGTCTCACCACTAGTTGGGCAAGATTAATCTCTACACAAGCCCTGATAAATTTTCCCAAGTAGTGGTGGCAGAATCAACCCTAATCAGATTGCTTACTGTAAACATTATAAACTTCACCGCTCTCTCATGATAATACCATATGTTAAGGTCATGTACTTTCACCCAAACCATAGCCTTACCAAAAGCTTCTTCCTTGGGGTAGAAATCAGGTGTCTAGACTTTCACAGCCAGATAGTTATTGTTCATCTTCCATGGGCCTCCACTCACCACAATGTCTTTATTCTCTTCCTTCTCAAATTTCACAAGGAAGTATCCATTCCCCACATCCAACAATTCATAACCATGTTCCAGCTTCCAGAGAAGCCTCAATTTATAATTTAAAATTGAATAACATAACCTTTTACCCAAAGGTTTGATCACTAATGCTCCTTGATATTGGTTAGCTAGAGCAGCAATTCCCTCCTTAGTGAAAGTTACTCGTGGAGGAGCAAAGTCACCATGTTTGTCTTCCACCTTGCCAAGCTTGTCACCAATGAGATCATCGGCTAAGAGAAATTGTCTCCTCTCTGATCCAATAAGCTCGTCCTTGAAAGAAATCTTGACTCTCCCCATGTAACCCTCCTTATCATCATGAACAACCCCCAAACACTCTCCCCCTTATCCTTCATGCCTCCATTGGCATCCTTACTTTGAGCCACCCTCACCCTCTCACCTTCTCCTGCGGCATCTCTCATCTCTCTTCACATTGTTCTTGAAGAGTAATATTTTGTATATATTTGTGTGATAACTAATTTATGTTTTTGTATTGCAGCTCAAGATACTGTTTTAACATTTTCTCATATATATTATTTATTGGTGTTCATCAGATGGAAGATAGTGGCTATAATGAAAACAATCAGTGTATACGAGATTAACGAAGACATGAATAAGGTTTTGTAAATTTATATTATTTATGTTATTCAATTGCATAGTAAATAATACATATTTGTTTACAAACGTGTTAAATTATCTACACACCTTTTTTTATTTCAATTTACATTCGTTTATATGTCAACTACATACATTTTTATGCTCATGTTACACACACTTTTATGCACATGCTACACAAATTTACTTACAGACTACACACATTTTAACCTACACACATTTATATATAGGTTACACATTTATTAAAATCTACACATATTTTTACACAAAGTACATATATTTATGTACGAACTACTCACGTTTTTATGCACATACTAAACACATTTTATGTACATTTTACATGTCTTAGACGTTCATTAATAAAAATATACATAATTACTTTGTATTAATAATGTATATATAATTATTTCATATTTTACATACAAAATATACATATTTATATACTATTTTTTGATATTATACATACATTTTTTTATAATGTACATATGTTTTTTTTTATACCGTACAAATATTTTACTTGGTTACTTTATGATTTCATTGTCTCTTTAGTTTTGAAATTATAGGTATGAATTATGTTTTTGTGGAAAATCATATTTAATTTTTGAATTTTTTAAGATAATAAAATTTGAAAATATTGATTGTATGTTTAAAATTTTAAAAATCAGTTATAAATTTGTTTGGAGAAAAGTGAGAGATAAAAAGCAACATAAAAAAAAAGAGATAAATTATAAAAGAAAGGGATAATAATTAAATTTTAAATTTTAAGTAGGTGTATATATTTTGGATTGAACCAACAAGGATTGACACAAGTGGTAAGTGACTTGTTGTCCTTAAGTAAGGTCTCGGGTTCGAGCCTTGTGGATAGAAAAAATCCTTGCTGGGAGCCTCACCAGTCATTCCCAGGTACGCAACCCGGGACGAAGCTCCGGACACCGTGGGCAATAAAAAAAAATATATATATATATATATTTTGGATTGAAAATAAAATTATCCATTAACAGCATGAACTTTATAGGTGGACCCATCAAAGTCTTCCTCCATTTGTCATATAGGATTTATTACCCTCTCCTCAAACTCCATACCCAAATCCACCACCAACCCTTCTTCCTCCTCCACTTTCACACCTTCACACACTCCTTCTCCGAACCCGACCCGACCCGAACATAACCATGGGAGCGAGCAGCGACCCGACCCAAGACGGTTCCGACGAGCAGCAAAAACGGTCGGAGATCTACACCTACGAGGCGCCATGGCACATCTACGCCATGAACTGGAGCGTTCGCCGGGACAAAAAGTACCGTCTCGCCATCGCCTCCCTCCTCGAGCAGTACCCCAACCGCGTCGAGATCGTCCAGCTCGACGACTCCACCGGCGAGATCCGATCCGACCCGAATCTCTCCTTCGAGCACCCATACCCTCCCACCAAGGCCATCTTCATCCCCGACAAGGAGTGCGCCCGCCCTGACCTCCTCGCCACCTCCTCCGACTTCCTCCGCGTATGGCGCCTCTCCGACCCAGACGAGAGCTCCGCCGCCGCCGCCAACCCTAACCACCGTGTCGAGCTCAAGAGCCTCCTCAATGGGAACAAGAACAGTGAGTACTGTGGCCCATTGACTTCGTTCGATTGGAATGAGGCGGAGCCGAGGAGGATTGGGACTTCGAGCATTGATACTACGTGTACCATTTGGGATATTGAGAAGGAGGCTGTGGATACTCAGCTTATTGCGCATGATAAGGAGGTGTATGATATTGCTTGGGGTGGTGTTGGGGTTTTTGCGTCCGTTTCTGCTGATGGGTCTGTTAGGGTTTTTGACCTTAGGGATAAGGAGCATTCTACTATTATCTATGAGAGTTCTGAGCCTGATACGCCATTGGTTAGGCTCGGATGGAACAAGCAGGACCCTAGGTGCGTGTTTGAGTTCTTAATTAAATTGATTTTGCCTTTAGCCCCCCCAAAAAAAAAGAAACTTGATTTTGCCTTTGAAATATCTTGTGATCAAAATCTAGGCCTGAAAGAAGAGTGGGTGATGATATGGTTTTGATTTGTGGGTCAACATATAGGTAGTGTTTGTTTTCAGTGACTCTAGAGTTAGAGTAAGGGGGTAATGACTCTAGAGTTAGAGTAAGGGGGTAATGAAGTCAGTATGACAGGGTAATTGGCTCCGAACACCCTTATATATTTGTGTCTCCCTTCCAATACACAGTGACTTTAAATTGGAGTGAACAAAAAATTGATAATTTTGTTCACTAGTCACTGTTACTCTGTTCTGTGACTCTGTTCACGGAGTCACTGACTCTCGTACCAAACACTTGACTGAGTCAATTTTTCACTTATTTGTGATGGATTATGGAATATGTTATCTGAATTGTGTTGCTAAAGGTGTATCTACTATATTGTGTTTAGGGTAAAAAGCACTTCTAGAGTGAAGTAGTCTCTGAGAAAGAAAGTTAGGGTGTGTTTTCATTCTTTGTTGTTTTGGTATGGTTTCTGTTGTTAAGAATTTTGTGAAAAAAACAATGAAAATGATCCTATTTTTATTGTCTTTTCTAGTCTAATCCTGAAAAATATGGAAACAGAGAATGAAAACAAAAATCAAAGAAGCACTAAGGTTATCCGTCCTTTGTTTTGTTATGAATGCATTACACTTGATTGGTTTAAGGGATGGATGGATATTAGAGTTAAACTCACTTCAGAGGGTTACTATCGGTTTTGAAGTTATTTTGTTAAAGCACATCATGATTTCAATCTATTGAAATTCTGGGTCTCATATTCATTCAATTTTGTGTACATACTTTGTAACTTTGAATGATGGATATTGTATCACATTTATGGTTCACTATAGTTTTATACTAGCATTACTGAAAATAAGAGAGTAGTTTGTTCACCCTTAAAACTGATCAAACTCGAAAATGCATTAGGTACATGGCTACCATCATAATGGATAGTGCTAAGGTTGTGGTGCTTGATATTCGCTTCCCGACGCTTCCAGTGGTGGAGTTACAGAGGCACCAGGCAAGTGTGAATGCAATTGCCTGGGCACCTCATAGTTCTTGCCATATTTGCACAGCCGGGGATGATTCGCAGGCTTTGATTTGGGACCTTTCTTCAATGGGCCAGCCTGTGGAGGGTGGGTTGGACCCTATTCTTGCTTACACTGCTGGTGCAGAGATTGAGCAGCTTCAGTGGTCATCTTCTCAGCCAGATTGGGTCGCCATTGCTTTCTCCACCAAGCTTCAGATTCTGCGGGTGTGAGGATTTTTCTTTTTTTTGCTTGCAGGTCACCAAAGGTGGAAGCTGGAGGGTGCGGACACATTCCCTCCTCAACTAGACGGTATTTTGTCTCTGATGCTTTGGTACTTTTGTGTACCATGTCCATTGTCATTAGTTCAAACTTTTTCCCCCTTTTTTCATTTTCTTTTTCATTCAGTAAATGTGCAAACAAAATTGGGGATAGTTTAGTGTTAAAACCAACTCCTAGAGTCCTCAAGGTGGTATATTGTTGTTAAAACCTTAACCTTAATGACTAGCTCTAAAGATGCAGGCTTTAAATCTAAGATACTTCAGATTTAGTGGAAGCAAGTCTTAGTATGTTTTTCATATGTTTAGTTTTTCTTATCAAATTCTTAGTCATGGAGTACAATCTAAGATCCATTGTATGTAAATGTTCTAATCCATTCTTCTATGTGATTCAATGGCAAGGATTATGTCTCTAACTATTGAAGTTTGAATTTGATGGTTTCATTCTTCAGCTGTTTGGTATTGGTTTGGGTGGCTGGTGTGTGCATTTTTTTAGTGTGGAATGTGGATGCTTGTTCCATTTTTACTTGGACTCTGATTCATAGAGATGTAACTGAAAGTGCAACACAAAGTGTCGCTTTCCTTTATTATTTTTAAAGCATGAAAGCATCTAAACTTATGATCCATCCACATACATGAAACAGCATATTCTTAGTTTAATTCCCCTTTCAATTCTCTGTAATCAGACCGTTATTTGTTATTGGCTTCTGATATATTATATAACATGTTTGGGGGTAAAATACTGATTTAACCTACTCTTGGATGTGCAATGAAGTGGTGGAATTAGAGGACTTTCTGGGATGGGAAATATTATCTTCTCCTATAAATTCTAGAAACCATTCATAGCAGTTCTTGTATTACATGAAAATATAAGAAACCATGGTGCAGAATAGGATTCTATGTAGAATTGTTCTGAGTAATTCATCTGGTGAGTTGCATTTTTTATTTTTTTTGCCTCATTGGCTGCTGGTAGAAACAAACAGTTACCCTTTTTTTTTGGATTAAAAAAAGTACCTTCAAATGATGCACTTTGCATTGTTCATGCTCATAGTATTTTACCCGGTAAAGAGGACATAATAGGATTGAATAGTAATGGGTGTCTTGAATCTTCAAACCTTTTATGCCAAGAGTGTTTGGTTGAGGAGTAAACATTCAGGTAAAATTTTCCTAGATGAACTTTATGCCTTTTTTTAAACATAGTAGATAGTACTCAGTTAAGGAATCTTTTTTTAACAATGCAATGTGTACACTATAAGTGATAATATATCAGTCAGCAATACAACAAGTTTGATTGAGTAATATAAATGTTGGATTGAGTTAGTATAAAAATTGTCATTGTCTCAGTATAAAAGTTTGAATATAATGTTGAATTGAGTTAGAATATAAGGTAGATTGAATAGTCATAAATGTTGGATTATATTAAAATTAAATTGAGTGCCTGAAATTTAGTATAAATTTAGTGTACATGAAGTATTTTATTTTATTTTTTTATACCTACTTTTACTTCTCAATCAAACGTAACATACCTAAGAGTGAACTATTAGTCTAAGACATGTGGGGGGATCAACTTTTCAACTTTTTTACTGCTATAGCAATTGAAACGCTAATTGGCTACCCATTATTTGTAGACATTATAATGTTTTACTTTTTATATCTTTTTAACCAACAAGTTTATAGGAGATGTGATTGTAGTGATGATCTTCAAATCCCATGAAATGGTATAAGCGAAGCAAGAGTTATGGTTACACATACTAACATTCCACAAAATCATAATCATAAATAGTATATCACATTTGATAATGAATGACTCTCAAAGAAATACAATTTGAACTTAAGCATGGAATACTACATTTGACTAGAAGAAATCATAGAAGATTCTAGTGTACTTTTGACCATTACTCCATAATTATTGCAGTTGATCAAAGAAATGCTCTCCACAAACTAAGATTGGTGAATAGTTTTTAAATACTAGCTGCTTTTGGATAACGACAGACATATAGTAGGATCTGTTTTCTTGTCCACATAGTGTAGAATGAGTGATACTATTAATGGTGCAATTTTTTATCCTTTCTAGACTCCTCCAAAATTTATTGGATGACAAGCCAATTCAACTTGACATAATTGAGATTTGGTACAAAATTCATAGTAAATTGGTCAGCAGGGGTGACGGTATCTTGTTCCAATTCAATGAATTGGTGAGCATTAGGGCAAATCATAATAAAAATTTAATTGTGTGCTTACATTGACATTTCATGATTATTGACACATCACACTTATTTAATAAGTTTGAGATATTACATGCTATTAATTCAGATTTTTCTGATCAATATCCTACAAAGATAGTTCAAGAAAAAGAAATATTCTAAAAACTATAAATCACTCCTACAACATGAAAGATAAAGATCAATAGATTGAAAGATGGTACCGATAGCTATCAAACTCTCGAGTTAACTCGTTCATAAACTCTAACCTGAATAAACTTGCGAGTTAACTTGGGTAATCTCAGGTAAACTCGGATAAACTCAGGTAAATTCTTGAATTTATTCATTTGATTAGATTTTGGACACTTAAATAACAACATAGAATTTCATAGTATAGACTCATAATTAACCATTTTAAAATTGAAATTACGATCTATTGACACAAATTAGTAATTTTTTTAGGTTGTTAAGTTCATAACTATTAAATTTTTTATGATTTTAATTAGTTTTTATATTGGGTAATGCTAAATGAACAATACAAAACCAGCTCAACCAGCCAATAAATGAGATTTTGAGCCATAATCACTCAACCCATTACAATCTCAATGATTATTTGGGCCAAAACCAAAGCCAAAATAGGCCCATTGACTGTATGGACTAGTTTTTCATTGTCCACTTAACATTATTGTTTATATTTAATGACTTACATTGGTTTTAGTTAATTGTAGTTATTGAAATTTTTATGTTTTGTTTTTATCACAAATTTATTTTATTATATTTAGATGTTATAAATATTTTTAATGATAGTAAACTCGAGTTGAGTTTATGATTTGAGTATATCTTGACTCCACAAGTTTACTTAAACTCTCAAGTTTAATAACATTGATTTTACTCTTTTGGACTATTAATTCATTTGATAATGATTCAACTATCAAAGTTTTCTTTTCGCGATCAACCATTAATATCTGAGATCCTCATAGAGTGATTATTGCGACTTTACCCTCAAACACAATGCTATAAATAGAGCATGTCATTCCACTGTTCAGATTTGCAATAATTCTCAATTAAGTTCTCGTTATCAATCAAACTCTCACAAAAGCTTTAGAGTCCTTTTTAGGGAACCACCGCCAACGCCTGAGAAGAGTGACGCATGGAGCACAGATCGACGACAGTTCCAACGTCAGAGATCAGGTACGGAACATTGGCGTCGTTGTCGGGGACCACTTTCAATGTTCTGAACCATGTCGGTTTACCTTCTAAGGGACCGAGGCTTTTCATCTGCATGAAGCAATGACGCGAATCAAGACTACAACATAGATTGTTCACCCTTGAGAGTTAGGATACCGACTGGAGAGGACACTAGAGGGTCACATGGAGTCAGTGACCGAGACGAATGGGCGACAATCATCGCTGCAACCTGAATCACACGCAGGAGAAGCCGCGGTGAACCGGCCTCAGCCGACGTTGGAGATCGGGGCGGCCGTGATAGTGGAAGACACCACCCCTGACCTCAGGCAAACAATGCAGTTGATCCAAGATATGGCCTCTCCTAGGGTGTCTCTTTTCCTCAAAAGTGATGGAATGAATAAAAGATCAGATATATGTCAAGAGTATTTCAATTTTTTTAAGTCTCCTAGCGCAAGGAGGTGTTCCGGGGCTCCAATCTCGCTTTCTTTCAGAGGCTCCTCGTGCAAGTTATGATGCTCTTGCACGAAGAGGAGGTCTTCTAGTATGTTCCAATTGTCTTTTTTGTGACCTCCTTGAACAAGTAGCAATGCTCCTCACATGAGGAATAATTGTTCAAATTCAGTGTTTTTTCCTATTTTTTTTTTCTTTTTATTCATTGAGAGTACTTAACAAATAAATTGAAAAGTTCATGATATAAGAATTATGTCTTTCTAACATTTCTTTTCAAATACATCAATAAAACTATAAAGAAAATACCAATTAAACTACAAAATGATCTAAAATTTTAAATAAATATAACTCATGTCGATGAGTTATCATAGAAAAACATATAAGTAAATTAAACTCTAAATTTTAACTCTAAATCTTAAAAGAATGAATCTATATATCTTCAATCTTATATACCTTTTACTTAATCTATTCTCCATCAATATTAGAATTAATCTTCTCGTACTTATTAACCACCATCTCCACTTGTCAGTAATGTTTTACGTACAACAGAAATACGTCCAACTTGTATCCAACATGTGTTATCTATGTTACAGAATGCGAGCTATATGTATATGTAATATACGTATAACACACACCCTATAACATGAATAACACACGTTAGATACAAGTTGGATGTATTTTTGTTGTACGTCAAACATTATTGCTCCACTTATAGTACGTTTTTTCCCTTTTGATTGGTCTTAAATCTAGAGAACTTTCAGATACACAAACGGCCATTAAACCAAACAAAAGAAAGATACACTAATAGCCATATATGAAGAACCAAAGAATATGAAAATTTTGGAACTGAGACCAAATATTGAACCCATAGCACAAGAAGCAGAGTAAAGAATGGCCATAAACTTCACCATTTTGTCTATTAGCATCCTCTGTCACATATTTATAATTGAATTTGTCGGTTTCTCAGTGGGTTTTCTCAATCAATCATCCTCTCATATTTTTCATTTGGAGGTTCTAACTTCTATGGTCTTTCAATTTAGTGCCACTGAATTTTTTAACAATTATAGTCCAATTTCAGCTAATGGTATATTCTTTTTTTCTTATTAACACCAGTACCAATTCAATAGTCTCCTCACATACTTTCCCATTTCCCTATCCTTGTTCTAAGGCCAAAAAATTAATGTTTTTATTGTTTTGTTTTAAATTCTATTTAGTATTTACCAAAACTCTAAATTTTTTACACTATCATTCATTCATCTAATTTCCTTTGGACCAATATTACAGACAATTATTTAGTCTCTTCATATTCTTGATACTTGAGATTAGTAGATTATGATCCGTTTGAAATTTTTACCTATTGACTCATCAAATTTATTACCTAGTGTTAAATAAAAAATAAGTCAAAACAGTTAATATGATGTGCACAACATATATAATATAATATGCACAACATATATCATATGTTGTACATCTTATATATCACCTTTTGTGCACAACATAAATTATTTGTTTCAACATCATCTTTTTTACAGCATGTGATATATGTTGTGCATATCATGTGATATATTGTATGCACAATATGTGATATATATTATGCATATTATATTATATATGTTATAATAACATATTGGTTGTTATGACTGATTTTTTATTGTAGATATATCAATGCTATTTCTTAACCCTTACCCATTATATATGTCAATCTCAACATAAACATCAACAATCAAACATATACTATTACATTATTAACTTATAAAAAGAAAATTGCTACATCATTAATTAGGATTGAGCCTAATACTCAATACTTTAAAAAGTCAAATAAATAAAAACATTTAATTGGATTATGTTGTAAACAAAGTTTTACCATCTTAGTACATCAAACCTAAACTTGTTTAACTTTCGAGCATTGCTATATTGACATTCACTCTATGAATATATATAGACATTTATTCAAATTCAAAGATGTAAAATAAAATAAATAATAATAAAAGTCTAATAAAAATTAAAGGTGATAGATTAAATGTATATACAAAGTACGAGATAATAGATGATAAAATAATTTTATTATTTTCTTTCTCTCATGAAAAATAAAAAAGATGTACACACTATGGAGTTTTGATGAATTTTATTATCCACTCATCTAAGGAAATAATAAGAAGAAGCCATAACTTGGGGCATGAACCATAAACAAAACAATGTGAAGGAAAATGAGAGAGAGATGATAGGACATAGCAATCACAAGTAGAAAGCACCAATCAGAGCCATTCAATGGAATGAGAGGTCTATCCATAATCTCATCCCTCATGAGTCACAGCCACACATCCACGTTCCCTCCTCTTTTGGCACTTATTAAACTAACATTCACATAATAATAACATGAAACCCTTTCCTTCTAAATCTATTATTTCCCCTGCAACAAACACTACTCTCCTTCAATCATGGCTTCGGCTACTCTTTCTGTAGCCAAACCAGCTCTTCAGGTTCATCTTCTTCTTCTTCTTCCAACTTTCATTAACAATAATTAGCATACTATGTATCAAGTTATATATAGTATAGTAGTAATTCGGGGAGTGTGGTTGAGCGGTAGGGGTTCATCTTCCCATAACTAAATGTTGAGGGTTCGATCCTCACCTTGTGTATGGAAAAACTTTAAAATTTCGGGCCAGTTGTCTCACCCTTCGAGATGCCTATAAGTCAACGAGGGATTAGTAACTGTGATCGAGAGTAGATATCCTGGTCATGAACCAAAAAAATATATACTATAGTAGTGACATTTTTTTCTCTCATTCTTTAATTTATTTGCTTTTTAATTTTTTATATGTTTATTTATATTTTAGGTAAATGGTAAGGGCTTCTCTGAATTCTCTGGGCTGAGGAACTCATCAGGGTACCTTCCTTTTTCTAGAAAGAATTCAGAGGACTTCCACTCTGTCATTTCCTTCCAAACCTCTGCAGTAAGTAATCTATACTTGCTTTTAATATCTGCCTATTTTTGTTTTTTGAGGCAAAAAAATTAAAGGTGTAGTAGATACATGAAAACGATCATGATCACCAAATGAAAAAAAATGACCTCTATGAATGATCTGTGGTGAACAACAATGTATATAATTTGAAAATTATGCAAGATGGTCAAAGTTTGTGGCTAAATTTAACATATGTCCTTTGTATTTTAAACACTAGAGGAAAGTTCTTTTGATTAATTTTTAGACTCATCAAGTAGTTATACACTTTTATTATGTCACATTAATGTCAGAACATACATATGTGAGCACCATTATTAGTGATCTTAGCTTAGTTTTCTTCCATTTCTATGAAACTAACTAAAAGTACTAAATAGAACAGATTTTGAACAACCCTTTTACCATGTGAATAAAAATAGAAAAAAAGGAAAAGAAAATAAC
Source organism: Aeschynomene evenia (assembly GCA_013621005.1). NCBI lineage: Eukaryota > Viridiplantae > Streptophyta > Magnoliopsida > Fabales > Fabaceae > Aeschynomene > Aeschynomene evenia. The sequence goes on from CM024268.1 coordinate 12,303,703, forward strand.
CAATGGTTATATTATATATATGATGATATCAAAGAAAGAATTCAATGAGGTGTTTAACAAAATTTGAATCTATCTATGTATCTGTATATGCAATTTCTGCAGGTTGGAAGCAGTGGATACAGGAAAGGGGTAACAGAGGCGAAATTGAAGGTGGCCATTAACGGATTCGGTAGGATTGGGAGGAACTTCTTGAGGTGTTGGCACGGTCGCAAGGACTCTCCTCTTGATGTCATTGCCATCAATGACACCGGAGGTGTCAAGCAGGCCTCTCACCTTCTCAAGTATGACTCCACACTCGGAATCTTCGATGCCGATGTCAAGCCTGTTGGTGATAATGGCATCTCTGTTGATGGAAAGGTCATCAAAGTTGTCTCCGACCGCAACCCGGCTAACCTTCCTTGGAAGTAAGAAGCTTGTTCTTTTTCATCTTGAGTTCCTTCATTGCCTTGCAACTAAGGCTTCGTTTGGTTTCAGAAAACAGTTTTCAATTTTCATCGCTTGTTCTTATATGGTTTCTTGTATTTCAAGATTTCGTGAAGGAAACAATGAGAACTACAAAATCCAGTCATCAATTTTCTCAATTTCATTCATTAAACACTGAAAAAGGAAAACAGATCCAAAACTGAAAGCATGATCTTATTGTTATAACTGTTTTCAGTATTTTTTTCACATGATTCTGAAAACAGAATATACAAAAAATGAAAATGGTAACCAAACATTCTCTAATTTGCTCAACTTTGAATAAGAAAATGGTATATAGAGAAAAGAGGTATATACAACTCACAGATGGTTGTTTGTGTGTATGATTTTGTAGGGAGTTGGGAGTGGACTTGGTGATTGAAGGAACTGGAGTGTTCGTCGACAGAGAAGGTGCCGGGAAACACATTCAAGCCGGAGCGAAAAAGGTCCTCATCACAGCACCTGGCAAAGGTGACATCCCAACCTATGTTGTTGGTGTCAATGCTGATGCATACAGCCCAGATGAACCCATCATCAGCAATGCTTCTTGCACCACTAACTGCCTTGCCCCCTTTGTCAAGGTCCTTGACCAGAAATTTGGTAATTCACTTTTTCACACATTTTTTTTAATCCAATTCATTTCTCTGTAAAATTTCTTTATTTTATATTTGCTTGATTATCAATTGCTTAGACAATTTTGGACCAAGATGGTAGCTAGTTAAGTAAAGCCCTATTGCAAATTGGCAATTTTATTCAAACCCCTAACATACATTGAAGATCAAGTTTTGCCCTTAGTGAAAATCCATTCCTTTTGCAACCAACATCACTTTTAAATCTTCATCAAACTATTATGAATTCCAGATAGTGTTTTAGAATACATTGTATTATTAACACAAGGGTATATAGGATCAATGTGCCTCCAAAATTTCCAAATAGTCAATGTCATTGTATTCACATGATTAAAATATCATATTCTTCATTACTAAAAGTTGGATTATTCTAACATTTTTAAAAGTTGGATTAATCCAACATTTTTAAAAGTTGGGTGACTAGTTTCAAAATGTTAGATTATTACACATAGTGGCTGATCGTGATTAATTTTATGGTGTACACAAATCATTTCTCCAAAATAATTATCTATTTTTATTATTGTTTTGTACTATTTAGCTTTTTTTGACACATTAGCTTTGTAAGTATCACTTTCTTCCACTTTTTTCATACACTTCTAATGCAATAGCTGATATGTTTACATGATGACAGGTATCATCAAGGGAACAATGACCACAACTCACTCATACACCGGTGACCAGAGGCTACTCGACGCGAGCCACCGTGACTTGAGGCGTGCGAGGGCCGCAGCCCTCAACATTGTCCCAACCTCAACTGGGGCAGCGAAGGCAGTGGCCCTCGTACTGCCAACCCTCAAGGGTAAGCTCAACGGGATCGCGTTACGTGTCCCGACACCAAACGTCTCGGTGGTTGACCTAGTTGTTCAGGTCTCAAAGAAGACCTTTGCTGAGGAAGTGAATGCTGCATTCAGGGAGAGTGCAGAGAAGGAGCTGAATGGTATCCTCTCAGTGTGTGATGAGCCACTTGTGTCTGTAGATTTTCGGTGCACCGACGTGTCGTCCACCGTTGACTCGTCGTTGACCATGGTCATGGGAGATGATATGGTGAAGGTTATTGCTTGGTATGATAATGAGTGGGGTTACTCTCAAAGGGTTGTGGATTTGGCTGACATTGTTGCCAACCAGTGGAAGTGATTATGATTATGAGGCCAATTAAAAAGAGAGAACAAAAAAGAAAAACAAGACCATGAATTGTTAATTATGTATCATGATACTATAATTTTGGTTCTTGCTTCATTTTTCAATTTTCTTTGCCTAAACTTGTATTGAGGAATAATAACTATCATCAATTTTCTATCTTTCCTTTATCTTGCTTCTTCTCAATAATTAATCATGTGCAATAAAATACAATTCTTGCCTTTAAATCTAAATGTTGTTGGTGTTATTTATGCCTTTATTTAAAAGTCTTGGTGCACCTTAGCTTGCCATTGATCTTGGTCTTCTTTTAATCATTTTAAACCATGAAATCAAAGTTAGAATGTAGAGTACCTGCCTAACATCTTAACCTAAAAAAAAATAAAAATCAAATAAAATAAGAAATTTGAAAATTATATATATATATATATATATATATTATTGTAAGTACTATGAGCTCGACCAATAAATCTGGAAGGTCGGTTATACAGAAACACACTTGACTAGAGAACTCGGCTTTGACCAGAACTCGGTCGGAGACCTAGAGCTCGGCCTCAAAGGAGTCTCACTTCCGGATTCTCTGCCGATGTTACTATTTCTCAATTATCAATAGTAACGATCACTCTTTATGACATTTATAAGACTTGATGTAGGGAATCTATCGTTATAATGGAAACCTCTCTTATTAAGAGGAACCTATATAAAGGAGCTCCATGCCCCCGGTAGAACTAACTTATATCTTGCATCTATACTCATATTTTACCTAGTACTAACTTGGATGTTAGAGTCTCTTTTCAAGTACCACCCCAACATGTGCTTGTGGAGCTCGACGCTTGGAAGAGGAATTCGACTTACTCAATCCAGAGGTCAGTCAACAACTCGACGAGGTCAGCTAGCCAGTTAGCGAGGCAAGAACAATTATATATATATATATATATATATATATATATATTATTAGAGGATATGATTGATATGGTGATATCATATATATATATATATATATATATATATATATATATATATATATATAATGCAATAAGGCAATAAGTATCTTTGTATTAATAGTATGAGTTTTACTAAAAGTGTCCTAAGGGCACTTGTTAAGAATATTACAAATAGTAAGTTTTAAAAAATTTAAAAATATTATAGTGGGTCCATTGCATATAAAGTATAAAAAATGAGTGTTTACAAGATAAAATTTTCCTATTTTACTTCCTTAACAAGTGCCATAATGGCACTTGTTATCAATCCTTGAAGCTGAGTTTAATTCTAGTTAATGGAATGAACGATAATCACTTGATTAAATTTGATTTCCTTACATGCTTCACAGCAAGCTACATTTTCCTTCACTGGTGAGCTACACAATTACTGGTACATCTAATGTATGATTAGGGATGCATTCAAGATTAAAATTGTGAAGGGTCAAAATTATATCTAGTTCCTGACAATTTTAGCGTTAGATAAAGTGGTTATTGACAATTGAAAATATCCTAATCGGTCCCTAACAATGTCAAACATCAGACATCGTAAGGTCCCTGGACGGAAAACATTAACCGTATTAATGACAATTTCATTTTTAGACAAATTGATCCCTGACAATTTTACTATTGAAAAAATTGGTCCATAATTTTATTTAAATTTTTTAAATCATTTATCTTCTTTATTATAATATGTACTTTTAAGCACTCTCAAATCAACTTTATATATTTTTCCTTTGATTATTATCATTCATTTTTAATGCATTTATTTTACCATTCCCAAAAAGACATTTATTAACTTTTACTTGTTTAAATCTTCATATTTTAAATTATGTATATTAAAATTTATAATAATAATTAATATTAAATATAAAATTAATTATTTTATGTTATATAAAATTTAGAATAAAATAAATCTATTATCTTGTAAGTAATTTGATATATTAAATAAAAAATGAAAAGTTACTTTATTTTTTTAAAACAAGTAAATTAAGAGGTTTGGTACCTAAAATTATTTAAAAAAATCAATACTTTATTTAAAAAAATTAGAAATACTAAAATAATTTCATTAAAGAGCAAGTTATAATTTTCAAATTAAATATATATAGATTTGATTTAAGAATGTTTAGAGTTAAATATGTTAATGAAAGTGATAAAAGATAGAATTTTAAAAATTAAATAATTAGGGACTGATTTTTCAAATAATAAAATTGTTAGGGACCAATTTGTCTAAAATTAAAATTGTCAATAACACTGTTAGTTTTTCCGTTCAGGGACCTTACGATGTCCGATGTTTGACATTGTCAGAGACCGGTTAAGGTATTTCCAATTGTCAAGAACCACTTTTTCCGACGCTAAAATTGTCAGGGACCAGTTTGGGGATTTACTTTTAAAATAATTATATAAAAATTTATTAGTTTAAAAATTAAATACATTATATCTTTATTGAAGTTGAGCACAACGTTCCTTCGTATTATAAAATTCATCAACAATTAAGTCGATATCAAATTTTTCAGCAATTTTTCTTTTAACATAAGTCACTAAACAATAAGCTAAAAAAAAATCTTACATCTTATTTATGAGTCTATTTTTAACAAAATTCATAACTAAAATTGATTTTTCACTCGTAACCGTTGAAATAAGATAGACAATATCAAATGAAAATCAATCAAGTAATAAGTCTAAGATTTTTTCATTTTCATTAATTCTTGACATAACTTAGAAATTATTGACACTTGCTTCAATTTAATTGTTGTGTAATATATTAGTACGAGTGAATCCTAAAATAATTTGTTAATCCTAATCAATGGAACAGTTTATTATTGAACATTTGAAGTTATATCATACATTAAAAATCATTAAAAATTAGGACTATAATTATATTGGATACTATTATTTTATCCTATAACATTAAATCATTAATAAAATTTTAAATTACATTACATACATATATATTAATTTGTTTTTAGAAAGAGTATTGCTAGAGACACAATGAAAAACCAGTGAAAACATTCAACAATAGAAAATTGAGCCCAAATCACTGAGCCCATTAAAAATATACACATGGTTAATAATGATATTTGGGTCAAAAAGTGTTAAAATGAAATTTGTTGGTTGTTTTAGCTGGAAAAATATGATTCCCCAAATATTTAGGGTGTGATTGGTTTCTTTTCTGTTTTCATTTTCTATTGAAACAAAACCTAACATTTTCACTTGTGTTTTCTAATTACAATGAAAATAAGAAAATGTCAAATTCTTGTTTTTTATGTTTTCAGTCAAAAGTACTGTGAAAACAGAAAATTAGTTGAATGAAAATATCATGATTATTGCCCACTAAAACAAGTAAACAACTTCTATACCTATATAAAAATAGAAAATAAAAACAAAAAATGAAAATATAAACTAAACAACAAGTTATGTTTTAGAAAAGTTGGGAGGGTGACGGACTCCACTACCCCTATATCTCCCGTCCTTGAGTAGAGCAATGTTCTTTGTACAAACTAAGATTCCATACACTCATCTACCTCTATTCATAATATATGTGGGACCCACCATTTACTTCTTTCAATCTATTCTTTCTTCATCACTCTTTTTACACTCACAATCTAAGTATGTATGCATACACACTCTATGCACAACAAACATATTTCCCCTCCTTAACATAGTGTTTGTTTTAGAGCTTATAAAAATATAGATGCAATATACTACAATTCAATGAATTTTATATTTATTTTAGTGTAGACAAAATTAATTTGATACATGTATTTGTACAAAATTTTATTTTGAGATTTGGTAAAAATGACAGAGACAAATAGTGAAATTATGAAAAAAATAATAATAAGGATAAACTTAAAACAAATTTTATATTAAAATTCTTGTATCGACATCCGTATTTTGTGTATATATTATTAGTGTGAATATAAAATACGAAGAAAAAATTGTACGAGTACAATTTGTGTTGTATGTACGTACGTCGATACACAAAGTATATACACACTTAGAGGAATTAAGGTTGAAAAAATCAATTTGCGTTTTGAAAATGATATTTCAAAAGTAAGTTAATTAAAAGTATAAAAAATCCTTAGTATGATTTCAAGGGAGAAGAAAATAGAGTGCTACTAGGAGTATAATGGTATAAATACTATTTCATTTTGATAGGAGTAGAATGAAAAGTATCTTGAAAGATATTAGCTTCCACTAGAAGTACTTTTGGGAGGTTTAAAATTAAATTTTCTCACTAAAATTTTAACCAAACAAAAATATCACCTCAGAGTCATTTTTAGTTATGTACCGAAAACAAAGTCATTTTTAGTTGATTAAAAATACTTTTGACCTCCACAAAATATAAAACAAACAAGCACTTAGTTTGTTTGTATATAAGAAGTAGGAAACTTGTGACTATTTGACTGAGTTTGTTTTTATTGATTCTGATAAGAGTTAATGGAATTATCAATATTATAGGAGTTAGAAATATAATAACTTTAAAATTTTCAAACATATACTCATATTTATATTTTCATTCCATCACGCATTAAATTATGATCTTTGTACCAAATATTTAATAGAGTCATTCTCTTATCTCTCTACTAGAGTCAATTAAAATGAACATTGTCTTTCAGCCATGCACTTTGAACTTCAAAATTTAATCAAATCAGTCTTAATTCTGAAAGAGTTCATACATATATTAGCATTATCAAATAGCACAAATATTTTTTGTTGGGAAGCACCGTGTTTGGTTTTTATTGTTTTTTATTTATTTTGGTCGAAAGTTTGCTCTTTATTTTATTATAGATTTATAGTACTACTTTATTCTTTTTTGGGGGGTTTTAATAATTGATTACTTACTTTATTCCAAAAGTCCAAAAAGTTATGGCCTCCTAAATCATGGAGTCAGGCGTTGGTCCGCCACGTTTGTTTTTTGTAGTAAAATCACTATAAGATGGCAGACAAGTCCTCTAAAATTTCATATATAATAATTTGTTTTTAAAGTTTACTATAAATCAAGTTTACTAATCCCTCATTGAATAAAATTTTAAAATTATTTCATATTCAAAGTAAAAATCAAATCATCAATACTTGATTAAAGGAATGTAAGTCTGATCTACTCAACCACATTTTCCAAATTCTTTTTTTCATATATGATATATGTAAATGAATTGAGTACTTAATAAATTATACGTTATGTTTGTTTAACTTATAAATATTCGATCAAATTTGCTTATCTAGACCAATAAACAGTTTTAACCGCTGTTATTTATTAGTTTTTCTGAAATATGTTCCACCTTGCAAAACAAAATAATATTTCATTATTATTTTATTTTTAAATATTTAATATTGAATAATTTTATCTAGCATTGATTAGTTATCAGACTTAATTTTTTAAATACTCTTATTTTTTTATAAATTCGTATAACGTAAGTGATTTTCTAAATAATACAAAGTAACTTTATTAACAAAAGGAAAGCTTGAAAGAAAAGACAAGTGAAGTAAGATATATTAAACACTCAGTTCTCTAAATTATTTTTAGATCAAGAATAACAATATACATGAGGCACAAATATTTCTTATTATTTTTTTAAGAAAATTGAATTAGTATACTTTATATGCCAACAAAGAAAATTAAAAAATATATATAAATCTAAAATTAAATATGAAAACAAATCAAAGAATTAAAAAATATTGATGATAATGAGGTTATGAAATTAAAATTAGCAATAGCGCGCTAGACTATTGATTTAATTATAAAGAATAAATAGTTTAAAAAACTAAATCAACTAATAAGCTAAAGTAAAAGTGATGATAAATAATAATAAAAAATTAGAGTAGTTGTTCTAAAAAAATATGAAGTATTATAACACAGCTGATGATTAATTAAGTTTTTTAAATATTTAATTATGAGTTCAATTCCTCATATCTAGATTACGAATCTAGGGTTAAGTCATCGATTTAAAGGGATCCCTTTGTGTATCAATATCTGCAAAAAGGATTCAATAAAGGGTCAATAGCATTAAACTTGCTGGATCTAACCAAAATTGTCTACTTAATTTTAATATCTAATTAATTTAGGTCTAAAATACAATGTGATAATAATTTATGTTAATCCACAGAATTAATCCAACATATAAATAATTGAAATACTTTTTTCCTTTTGGCAATGATATTGTACTCCTATACATTCAGTTTAGATGCTTTTAAAACAATTGATATTAAAAAAATTATTTTTAAAATAAAAAAAATTTAATTTATATATGTGCAGAAAAGATATATATGTGCAGAAAAGATATAAAAAAATAATTTCGGAGAACTGTCATGAAATAGTAAAAAGTAAAAGTTAATATTTTTAACTTCAATAAAATTCATTATTTTAAAAATTAATTATTTTCACCTCCATTCTATTTCGAGTGGTAATCAAATAGACTATACAACAGATTACATTGATTTTTGAAGATTTGTAAAATTCACCTCATTTTTCCTCTATTTGTTAAAGTAATATCTATCTTCCTTATATTGTTCAAAAGGGATCAATACAAAATTTTTAAGAGATATAGCATAATTCTCATAGGACTCTAATATAATAATTTTATAAACTCAAGCAATTATCGAGTAAATTTTATGAATAAATAGATAAGAAATAATTTTTACCAAAACTATAAAAAAAATCAGTGTAATTTATCATTAAAGAATATTTTTCAAACAAAACTTTTCTACTGTTAATTAAAATTGAAGTAATGTTTGTCGTACTACAGAAATACATCTAACTAGTATCAAATGTGTGCTATATATAAGACGTAATGTATACAGCATACATTGGATCCTAATTGAACGTATTTCTGTTGTACGACAAGCATTATTGTTAAAATTGTATATCAAATCTCGATAAATAAAATAAGGGTGAATAATTAATTCACACTATTGTTGACAAACAGGTCAAATGTAGAGATTATAGGTACTTCTATCCACAACCACCGTCCACCACACGAAGGGAGTCAGACCACGAATCAGAGATTTCATAAAGAAAATTTAAAAGAAAAAAGCTCTTGAACCTGCAATCACGTGGACGTGGTTTCATTTGAAACATAACCTTATTTTATAATAAAATAGAATAGAGAAAGAGTTCAGGTCTGGACAGAAGTCACAAAACAATTAAAAGTTAAAATTATAATAATATTTATACGTGAAATTTCTTTTATATAACTTATACTTATATTCTAGCATTTTAAATTTTAATATGATTTCATTAAAATATTAATTTTTTAAATTTTATTATTGAATATAAATGTATATACAATATAGATATAAATTTAATTTCAATCCACTCCACTGTCAGTGTAAAATTACTTTATATAGACATTCAATCATAGATTGACACATTAATAAAAAATTTAACCCAATTGCTCACTAACTAAAAAGTTACATAAATCAATGAATGTGATTGATTGTTAGTGCAACTAAACTTTATATCTCATCATATATACAAATACACCAACAATGAAAATGAAGCCAACCCATTCCCCTCAACCCCTCCTTATTATTTACCTGTTTTCAACTTGACCATAACATGCCACTTTTTCCTCTCTTCAAACCGTTCATCGCGGCTTTAAACAATGCAACATATCTCCACTATTTATTTATTTCTTTTTATGGTAAACTCTATTTCAGTACTCCGTAAAAATGAAATCTCCCTTAATTAATTATTAAGTGTTTATTCTGATATTAGATATAAAAAATTTTAAAATTTTAGATCAACTATCTCACCCTTTAAAATGTCTATAAGCCAATAAGTAAATAATTATTATGAATGACAGTTGATACTTTGATTATGAACTGAAAAACTGAGGTCAAATAAACAAATTATTTATTTAGAAAAAATAATCTTTATATCCTTTAAAGTTATAAATTTATAATAAATTAATTCATTTAAAATATTTTAAAATATTAGTGCATCCCAAAGGCGGACCCCTTCTCACTGAGGAAAGGGGGCAATGGCTCCCTGAATTTTAAGGGAGTATTTGTAAATTTTTTTATATACATCTTCTAATTTTTTATATATTTATTTTATATTAGAAGTAAAATAAGATTTCATAAATTTAATATCTTTATTAATTAACTTTTTCATTCACTATTATATTTTTATCTTATACTTATTTTATTATTGAATTGTTGTATAAGGTAAAATATAATTGTATGACTGTATATTTCAATTAAAACTAGAGTTTAATTTCTTAGTACAGTAATGATTTTTTATATACAGGATCATCCACTTAAATCATTCCATTTTGACGACTCTTTGAGTAATAAATGTACAGAAACTGTGACATAATTAAATAGTTGTGTAAATGAGTTTAATACTATTATTATATAAGTATCAATTAAAGTCTTACAATAAATAATCCTTAATAATATATAAAACAATTTAACATTACTTGATGGCTATAAAATAAATGAAATAAATAAGTTTATAAAAAAACTAAAATAAACTAATTTATTGTGCGTAAAAAAATTGATCCCCCAAAATATAGTGTCTAGGTCCGCCCCTGATGCATCCTAATTATATTATTATTGGAAACTGATTTGTCATTTTTGTTTAAAAGAAATCATAATGAGTCAATTTATCTTGGCTTAACCATGAAAATTTATTAATATCAGAATTAATTTGTTCAAAATTATTTTCTTAAAGGATTAATTTGGATGGTGACTCATATATATTAGGTTAAATACTCAGTTCAATTCCCGTAAAATTTTAATTTAGACAAATTAGTTCCTACAAAATTAAATTGAAAAAATTTTATCATCAAAAGTTTTAATTATTGAACAAAGTGATCCATCTAAAAATTATATAAACTAGTTTCTCAATATATAGTTAGAAAAAAATAATAAGTCGTCAATTGAAAATATAAAATAAATTACATTTTTTTTTAATATGGATCAATCGACCTTTTCTATATTATTAAGAAATTAGTTTTTTTTAATGATTAATTTATCTAGCATTTAAAATTTGCCAGACCAATTGTCGAATTGTTTTCTGCACCAATAAAACTTGTTATAGACATGAATAAGATTCTGATCTACCGGTCAGAACTTGACCTCATTTTGTGGAAAGTTTGTTAAAAGGAGGAGTCGCGTATAATAGTGCTAATTGCCTATATCTATAACTTAATATATATCAATAGGGAAATTTTTTTCACCATAAAAAATTAGTTAAAATAGTTAATAGATCATGCATAATATATATCATATGTTCCATTATTATCTTTCTTTGGAGGTGTTTCAATGAAGGTTGAGGGAGAAGAACCAAGGAGGAAGAAGAGGATGGAGACGCGGATATGGGATCTGCAATGGAGGTTTAGGGTTTCAAATGAAAAAAAGAAAAGAAAAAGGTAATCGAAGATTGCAACATGACATCGTTTTGGTTCAAGGGTTAGGGACTGATTTGTCCCATATTATAAACTTCAGGGACTGATTTGTCCTCTATTAGAAACTTCGGGAACTGATTTGTCCCCCTATTAGAAGCTCCATTGCATATGTGTCACTTAATTAACGTCTATGCGGCAAAGTTAACGGTCCACGTAGGACTACTCCGTCACTCATTAACGGAAAAGTTAACGGAGGGACGGATATGTCTCTCAGAATTCAAGTTCAGGGATTGCGGAACTAATAAAATTTGATCAGGGACGGAAGTGGACAATGAAAAAAATTTAGGGACGGATTTGGATATTTACTCAAATATTTAATCATTTTCCAATTTTATCCGTACATATATTTTATTTTATCTCTTATATTGTAAAAAACTATAAAAGAAATTTTGTTATTATATTATCTTATTTCTATAGAAGTTTGTGTGTTTTAATAATTTTTTTAATAAGTGTGCAATACACTAAAATATCGATTAAAATTTATCGGATAGTTTAGTATATTGTGACGCATAATGGACCGATATTAATTATTGATAAAGAGTTATTGGAGTAAGGTTAGTATGATCATCCAAGTGTTCCCTGCATTAAATGAACTGGCTAATATTTGCTTTAAGTCATTATGCACTTTAATACAAAATGTGGGCATGTGCGTGTGCAACTCGTAAGGCAAACCAGACCATGTTCAATGACAATAATCTCTACCTAGCTAGCTAGACATAATGTCGATAATTATTGTATAATTATAAAGTTTAGGATTTAAAAAAGAAAAAGTTTGTCTAGTTCATGATTATGACATATTCTTAAACTCATCCAACATATATAAATATTTACCAATTAGTCATTAAAAATGTCGGAATTAAATTAAAACTATGGTAATACATGAACAAATATGAACAAAATATTTTGAAGAATTAGCTTATCCTTTTTGTTATTTTAATTGAAATCAATGTATCCAGTTTTAGAAATTATAAGAGATTAATTTGTACGATTTAAACTATAAGAGAATATTAATAATATTTAATAAAAAGTTAATTTGTTCAAAATCATTTTCTTGAAAAATAAATTTGAGTATTTATTCTATAAAAAAATTGATTAAATTATCTCAATTTTGTATGTCGAAATGATCTCAATAATGGTGTAAAAAGCCCTTGAATTTTCAATTAAAAGAAAAAAGTCATTGAATTTAGTTTAAAAAAATTAATTTTGATGCACTAATTATATAAAATTATTTTATAATATTATTTAATTTTTTATTTATATAACTTTTAATATGGTAGAAAAAATACTATCATAATTAACATGATAATACATAATCGAATGTTTGTATAAAAAATTTATAGTGGACAAAAATTAAATTTTTAAATATATACATATATATTACGGCACTTGTTAAGAGATTAAAAATGGAAATTTTTTTCTAAAGAACATACATTTTTATATTTTCTATGTAACAAATCTACTATTATATTTTATTATTTCACTGTTACTGTTACTGCAACAGCAAGAAAGCATAGCACATGCGGAGTGGTCACTGCTGCCACGTTTACGCGGTTCAGTTTTTCTTTGGCATTATTTTCTATTTCAACACCCATCACTTTCTACTTTCTCATTTTTGGGGACCAGTCTATCATATCACAGAGATTTCCACAATATAACAATTACCACATTTAATTAATTAATTTTTTCACTACTCTTTTACTTTCTATTACAATTAACATTTTATATCTCATTAATTCAAATTAAATTAAATGAATTTCACATTTTATTTAATGATAAATAAAATTCATATATATCAATCATGATTTTTTCACATAAAAACTAGTTAGATCCTAAATCTCTCGTTTTTTTCATCAGGTTGAAAATACTGTTTATAGCTATATTTTTAAAGTGATGTGTCTATTTATCCGTAAATTTATTATAAAAAATAAATAATTTTTTATCAATAAAAAATTCATACAAACAATATTACTCATAGTTTATTCATACATATTTGGACTTTTATACAACTGGATTCCCATCATATGCATGCCATTATTAGCGCAGGACTGGATATAGTTAAAAAAGCACATCCCAAAATAGCTTCTTAAAGAATAAATTAAACTTGCCTGATGTTTAATTAAAAAATGAAATATATATTCAAATATATACAACTTGAGGAGTAAATAATTTCAATTATTCAACTCTTTAGATATGTTCTTAAAAGTATTTGTTAACAAGACAAATAAACTAAAACATATTATTTTGTGTGATAGGTCTTCATTGAGTCTCATCTCTTTCAACTCAATAATAAAATATTGCACTTATTAAAACCCTATAAAAATTTAATGTAAGACAATTTAATCTTCCACAAATCAAGCAAAAACAAAAAACAAAAACAAAATAAAAATTATATGTTATGACAAATGAGGGACTAAAACAGAACAATGTGTTCAACTTCCACTTCTTAATTACATAGCACAAACAAATGATGATGTGGTAGTAAATAATAATAATAGTAATAATAACCGATACAAGTGAGAAGAACTCATATGAAAACGTATGATCATCACCAACAATGTGACATAATCATGAAAGCAATTAAATCAGAAGAACTTTATGATACCACCCATAAATATATATAATAATACAAATTTGAAATATTTTTAAATGTCACGGTCTCTTTTGCATTCAGGAGGAAGTTGAGGGTATCTTTTCCTATCAGTGCAATAGTTGTAAATTGTGTATTTCTGGCGCACCCATCTGAGTCTTCTCCATTGAGCAGCATCAAGGTCTTGAAATTCAGGTTGATCCCACCATCTTTTGCCTTGTGTGGCACAGAACTTTTCATTCACAGAGGCCTCACACCCATCGATATGGAAGCCTTTGTAGGATGCTATGAAGGGGGCTTTGGACCAATCTGTTTTCTCTAATCCACCTCTTGTGGCCCAATCATCGGCATTCCATAGGCTGTTGTATATCTTCATTGGTTGGTCAAATGGGAATTTCACTCCTAAGTCCTTGCTGTTCTTGAACACCCTGATTGGGACATCGTCCACCAAGAACCTGCATATCCCAAAATTTGGATTACATTTCATTTTCCATCCATTCAACATTCAAAGTGGAACCACATATGTTGTGAGTTGGATATTTAGATATTTGAAAATTCTAGATATTCAAATAGCATTACCCATGTACTAATATAGAAATGTCAAATGTGCCAAAAGATCTCTGTCTTTGTACTAATAATTTATGAGATCTCATTTGAGTATGACTCACACTTCGATTAACATTTGATATGAAATTATTAATGCAAAGACTGATACATTTTTTATTTTTTTCATACTAAAATTGTTAATTTTGACATCACACTGTCTCAGAAATAAGTTTTTCTTCTTGTGACAATACCAAATTGAATATCAGTACAAAATTATTACTAAAAATTAAACATTTTTTAAAAAAATACTCAATTTAATCTCTAGAGAATATATTTGAAGAAAATAGAAGGGGAAAGAAACCCAAACAAAGTTGGGGGAGTTAGGTAGAGCGGTGAAAAGGGTAGGTTTAGTACTGATTTAAGGATAGTGACAGATGAGGAAGCCAAGAATGCTGGATCCTCTCTTGCATCATTTGATTTTAGTATCAAAGTCTTTTCATTAATTAGACTTTGTTTTTTTCAAACTCTACATTCTCATCAACAACAACAAATTTTTATGACTAAATCATGTGAGATGAATGAAGAACTTACACAATCTGATACAAGTTCCATAGAACAGAGTATCTGTGGTATTCTTTTGTTGGGTCAAACCAGAGATAGATCCTCTGTTCCCTATCACCCTTTCCTCCAGTGAACACATTTGTTTGCAAAATGTAAGGTTGTCCTGTTCTGTTCCCCAAGAACTCAAAGTCTATCTCATCATGTTCCGCGGTTTGTGAAGATAACTGTATAGTTCATTTGCAAACACATTCAAATACAACACAGAAAAAACATTAAAAAAAATCTCTGAAACTATTTTTCAACAAAAGCATATAAAGAGGAGTAAAAGTAAAAGGGGAAAAAAAGGAAACTTTTTTTTCCTTACATAGAAAGCAGTGACAGTGCCAGCTGAATCACCAGGAACCATTTTAATGTACATACTGAAATGACCAAACAAGTATGAACCTTTTGACTGGAACCCAGTACCTGAACAAAAATCACATTTAACATTAATAGTAACAAACCAAGCTTATAACTATATATATATATATATATATATATATATATATATATATATTTTCATAGCCGGCTATCCACCGTCGATTACAATGACTAATCTCTTGTTGGCTGGCTACTAGGTACCTCGAAGCTCGAAGGGTGTGACAAATGACCCAAAGTTTTAAAGGCTTTTTCATACTTAAAATGAGGATCGAATCCTTAAGGGAGGAAAAAAACTCTACCGCTCAACCACACTCCCTCCGTTATAGATAATGCACAAAATGATTAAAAATAAAATAAAATAGTTTCAAAAGAAAAGGAAGATGATGGTAACTAGAACTATAGATACATACCAGTGTACTTGTCAAGATGAAGCTGAATCTCAGATCCAGCATTGAAGTATTTGATGTGATCATAAGCCCAAGTTGGGACATAGTTTCTTCCAAATTGCACATCCACTGGTCTCCTTGGGGTGCCACAAAGTGAAGCAGAGACCAGTGATGCTAAGATCAGACTTAGAGTCAAAAGAGAAGAACCCATTTTTTTTGCTTTGGTTTTGTTTCAACTTGTGAATGAATGAGGCTATAACTGGGGTTTATATAGGCATTAGACCTTGCCTTTGTAGCCTTGTTTTTTCTCAAAAGCAAACTTCTAAAATTAAATATTTGTGAGAAATTATTATGATTAAAATTAAATAAAAAAAGTTGAAAAATTATTATGATTAAGAATTTAATTTCAATGGTCTGACATTATAAAAGTATTTTACATTGTTATCCAATTAAAACATTCGATTTGCTTGATTTTTAAGATAGTGGAAGAGAGAAAACATAATCATGACTGAAGTAGCAGCATATAATTAAATGACTATATAAAAAAATTGTACACTATCAGTGGATAAAAATTAAATTATACGATGAATATTAAATAAAAAAGTTGATATATAGTAAAATTATTTTAAAATTTAAAAATGATAGCAGTTAATATCTATGCATAATACGAAAAAAAGAGTTAAAATAATATTTTATTTTTCTTCTATTTGAATTTTTTTAATAATTTTTAAGTTATTTGAAATTTTTTTATCAGATTCTAGATAAAATATTTTATTTATTATTCCGATCAAATGTATATATTTTTTAAGTATAACTTTCATGTCATTCAATAGAAAATGAGTATTGATATAAAAGTTGAGAAAAAAAAAGTTGTTTCATCATCAATTTTTTATATTTTTTAAGTTTTCTAGGAGTGGGGGATGAATCTGTATTTGCCTTTATTAGGATCTTCTTCTTAGTATTAAAAGCTAGCCACTTGATATTATTGTGAGGATATTGCACGTTTATAATATATCTCATTGCTAGCTAATAATCGTTAATCATTTTCTGGATAGAGTATAATTATTTACAATAAGTGTTCTTATTTTGTTCTTTTAAGACTTCTGGTTGTGACCAACTCTATGATTATTTTTTTAAAGTAATTATTATTATTATTATTATTATTATATTATTATTATTATATTATTATTCCTGTGTATTTTGATTTTGTGAAAATTTGATGGAACAAATGTAATCAGTATACAGATTTTATAAATGTGAAGAGATATGTGAACATGGGTGTGCTTTATTTTCTCTTGTTATGAGGATACGTTTGGTATAGAATACCAGAAGAGGAAAAATAAAACCTACACTAAAATTTCAAATTAGTTCCTCTCAGAGATATCACGTAAGATAAATTATTTCTGAAAAATTAAAAGTCAATTTTTAATTCTTGAGATATACATAAAAAAGAGAATAAATTAGTCCTACATCAAAAGGTTAAAAGAAAATATAAGAGAGAATTTCTCTGAATCTTATGATTAATTTATACAAATAATTAAGTTATTATTCGCAAAAATATTAATAATACATTTTTTATAGTCATATCTGATTTATACTCATAATAAGTTTAATTTCATTTTTGTAATTAGATTTTACGGTTATAGTTATAGGTAATTATTTTTCAATAAAATATTTATTGAATTTAGTTTTTAATAGAATATTAGTTTTGTTGAAATTAGATTTTTTAAATTATTAATTTTCAATGATGATAGTAATTATTTGTTGCCATAATGTGTTATAGGATTGTGTAAAAGTGTGTGTATGAGTTCTGAAATGCTCAGATGTGTATTTTATAGACACCGGAGGGCGAAAATCAGTTATTTCGTGCATTTTTACTCATTTTCTCCCTCGGCCCATTTTCGACCTCTGGGTAAAAATGAAGTGATTTTTGTCGCTGGGCGAAAATCAGAGAGATACCCAAAAAATATGACATCTGTGTAAATATTGATGCTAAATGTATATTGATATATTGAATTTTTTTAGGTTAAAAAACCTTGCATATCTATTAATTTATAAATATTTAGCTTCGGGACATATATATTAAGTAAGGTTTACAAATATCATTTTTTTTATTTACAGAGCTCTTTAATGTGCAACTGTTAATAAATAATTAAGGAAAAGGAAATTACTAAAAACCGCGTGTACTTTTCAAACAAAACACGCAGGTCTAGACTCTAGAGGCTAGCTTGAACTTACTAGCTCAACATTAATTTGGTTGGAATTAACTTGTAGCTAAACCTAGGCACAAATAGATAGGTAAACCGCCAAACTTATCTACCAGAATATTTTGCACATAATTTCTGACAAATGGGTTAATATGTTTCTTTGTCAATTTAGTACGATTTTATTTATTTGAAGGTGTATGTTATGAACATTATTGACTATCAATTAATCATTTTACACTAATCTTGTAAAGATAATTTATTTAACCTAAGTTGAAAAATTTTTAGCTGATCATCATAAATTATATTTAATAAAAATATATGATTATAAGTGTTTTCAAATCATAATTTATGATCATTTAAAAAGTTCTCAAACTAAGATTGTTAGAATATTAGATAGGAGAGTAAGAATCAATTGCGGTGACTAAAATTGTAAATATTGGATGATATTTGTTTCTTTATAGATGAAAATAAATAATTATTTTAAAAATTACCTTTAAATTAATTGTAATATTTTTTTTAGTATAATCAAGAGGTGTTCATTAATACTTAATCCTTCTCATTTTAGAAGTTCACACTAAATGATAAATGATTGACCATGAGAAATGCCAAAAGGTGATGTACTCAGTAATAGAATACAAAAATAAAATGTTTTCTGATAAAAATTAAATATTGGCAAAAGCTAGCTGACGTGTATCGAGACTCCATAAATTTAGTATTCATCCATGGAAGAGGGAGCCAATCTGTCGGAAAGAAATCACATTTAAGATCACAACTACTTATACCTCTATTCTAAAATATTAGTTTTTTAAGATTTTTACACGTAGATTAAAAAATTTAATAAATATTTTCAATTTTATAAAATGATATATTAAAATAACTAAACTACCTAAAATATTAATGAGAAAGAAAGATGATTAGTGGTCCCTTGGAGTAATATTTAAGAAAAAAAGAGAAACGATACTAGGGGTATAATAGATATGAAAAAAATTAAATTGGCATTGGAAGTTGAAAACGACAATTATTGTGGAATTTTTTTTTCTCCCTAAAACGACTAATATTTTGGAATGAAGGGAGTACTACACTTTTCTATTTTTATCTTTTTCTTTTTATTTTTTGCTTTTTCGGTTTACTCAACTACAATAATAAAACATAGTAAATTTTACATTTTCAGATTTGCTTGGACTTCCAAGGCAATAATATATTATAGGTCTCAAAGATAAAAAAATGTGTGCAACAAGAAGCTGTTGTTCTCTTTGGGGAATAGAATTTACAGTAAAACTTTGAAGAATAATGCAAAATGGGTTTGGGACCAAGTGTATATAAATAGTAGTATTTATTTCAGAAGTTGTCATAATACAATACATAAATATAATTACTGTATAATATAATAAAATAAATTATTTTGTTTTTATTTTGTATTTGTTTTAGTGTGTACAGAATAAATTTATATTTGTATTTATATAAAACTTTGTTTTGGGGTTTGGTAAAAAACAAGAAGAACAAACGGTAAAATTATGGATTAATAATAGGGGTAATCTTAAAATAAATTTTCATTAATATTTATGTATCAGTATCTGTATTTTGTGTATACACTTTGAATGTGCACACAAAATACATAAAAAGTTTACACAGATACAATCTATCTTATATATGTCTGTACTAAATAAATATGTCATTTTCTATTTTGTATTGTATTTTGTATCTTGTACACATTAAACAAACGCTACCTAAATATATCAAATTAATATAAAGTATACTACAACAATAGTAGTGTCTATCACATATACGTATAGCACACATCCTGTAACATGGATAGCACACGTTGGATACAAGTTGAACGTATTTTTATTATACGTCAAACATTATTGATTTATTTATATAACATGAGAATGACCAAAATAGAATTATAGGTACAATTCGAACCCACCATGTGTGAATATCAAATTTTCAATTTATATTTTCAAATAGTTGAATATTTATTTGAGTTTTATTATTTACACAATAAAAAATCAGTCAAAACCAGCCTATATAGAGATTTTGGGCCACAAATATTTCAGTCCACTGCAAACTAACTATTTAGAGATAATTTTTTGGGCTAAAGGTTGTCCAATTGGCCCATCGGCTGATTTGACTGCTTATCCATTGTTCACCAAACATTTCCCTATTTATTTTTAAGATAAATGTTAATTTACATTTTACAAATTAAATTACTAATGAATTTTTTGTTTAAATTACTTCTTATTTTTAATGTTGTTAGTTGTTTCTATTTTGTTCTTTTATTTTTAAGTTAATTTTTATAAATGATATAAATAGAGGTATATTATCAAATTCGATTGAATAAAAAGTAAATAAAAATAATAATCAATTTAAACAATTTTAAATTAAAGAGAACTTTAAAAGATAATTTTTCATATACAGGACACAATCTAATTAAAATATTAACAAGAGTAGTATATAAACATGAGAACGACCAAGATAGAATTACAGGTACAATTTGGTTCCTCTCTCTATATATATATTCAAACTCCAAACTCCACTCCTTTATTACATGCTTCAATCAATAGTATTAACAATAAATTTATAAAATGAATACATAATGATAAATAAACAATACAATAAGAAATTTTATATATCAATTACACAGTGACAAGCGCCCGTGAAATTAGATAGAGAATTATAGTACCAATAATAAATTAAAAATAATAATTTTTATACTATCTTCGTCCATCATTTATCTACCTCTCAGGAAAATTGTGTCCAAATATATTAGTATATTTTTGTCACAATTTTTTTACCAATAATAATATTTGTCGTACAATAGAAATACGTCCAACAAGTATTCAGCGTGTATGTGCTATATATAAACGTAATATGTGCTATATATATAACACATATTACGTCTTATGTATACCATACGTTGGATGTATAGCAAATGTTAGATGTTCGTTATACGTATTTCTATTGTATGATAAACATTATTAATTTTTTACTGGTCAGATAAAAGTGGAGGAAGAGAGTAATATTTGGAAAGTTTTAGAGGTCACGGTTTGTTCTGCATTCTGGTGGGAGTTGAGGGTAACGTTTCCTGTCAGAACAGTAATTATAGATGGTGAATTTCCTACGGACCCATCTGAGTCTTCTCCATTGAGCAGCATCAAGGTCTTGGAATTCAGATTGATCCCACCATCTTTTGCCTTGTGTGGCACAGAACTTGTCATTCACAGAGGCTTCACACCCATCGATATGGAAGCCTTTGTAGGATGCTATGAAGGGGGCTTTGGACCAATCTGTTTTCTCTAATCCACCCCTTGTCGCCCAATCATCAGCATTCCATAGACTGTTGTATATCTTCATTGGTTGGTTAAATGGGAATTTCACTCCCAAGTCCTTGTTGTTCTTGAACACCCTTATTGGGATTGCATCCACAAAGAACCTATACATGTACATCATGTACTTAGATTAATAATTTCCTAATTAGGGAGTGAATATTGGTACATAGTAGAGTATTCTTCACCCATCTTCCATTTATTCAAACGTTGACAACTTTGATAAATTACAAACATATTGATCAAAGTTATCAACATTTGAATAAGATGACAAATGGATGAAGGAGTACTGTAATATATACATTTAGCATTAAATTGTACAATAAAAATTGTACAACACTTGTACAATAAAAATTGTACAACACTTGTACAAGGTTCATTCCATCATTAAATTTTAAGAGTTTGAATATAAGAATGAACCAGTATTAAAATTTAATGTTATAAATGAATATTATGCAACAGTCTATTCTGCATTTAGTATTCCTCATACCCATCAAATTTAAGGGTAAAACAAAATGGATGAATGAGAATAAGTTGGGACCATATTTTATTTAAATTGTGAAAATAAATGTATAATGATCTCATGAGACATTTAATTTATATTGATTTTCTTTTACTCTATTGAAAATGAACATGCAAATCAATATCCCAATTGGCAACTCTTGTTCTTGTATCAAAATTGGACCATATTTTTTGGGAGTACTTACACAATCTGATACAAGTTCCATAGAACAGAGTATCTGTGGTATTCTTTTGTTGGGTCAAACCAGAGATAGATCCTCTGTTCCCTATCACCCTTCCCACCAGTGAACACATTTGTTTGCAAAATGTAAGGTTGTCCTGTTCTGTTCCCCAAGAACTCAAAGTCTATCTCATCATGCTCTGAGTTTTGTGAAGAAAGCTGCATAAATTTCAAGCACACATATATTTATATGAATACAACAAAGAGAACAAAAAAGCATGATGATGTTTAATTCAACTTGTTTATGTTAAATCAACCATAAGTCATGTTTTGTATCATGGAAGAAAAAGGGACACAAAATTTATTTAGCACGAAACATAATACAATAAGGAAATTGAAAAAGGTAAATGAGATTTGAGAGAATAATGGTGAATTTTATATCCAATAATACTTGTTGTACATCGAAAATACATCTAACGAGTATCCAATTATATGTCATACGTAAAGTGTGCTATACATAATGTGTTATACTTACAACACATATTACGTATGACATATAGTATCCAACATGTATTATATGTACAATAAACATTATTGATTTTATATCCCTCCTTAATTTAGTATTTTCCAATACAATAATTAAAAAGAATGGACTAAATTTCAGTTGTTTGATGCCATTAAATAAACAAACTTTATGTAAATGAACAGAAATGCATGTAAATTTGCGGAAAGCAGGAAGTAATAGGAAAAAAAATTTATATAACTAGTATCCAAAAATGATGGTTAATAAAGCTAACATTGAACATTTTGATTGAATCAATGTATTAAAAAGTCCATTTTGATTGAATCAATGTATTAAAAAGTCCATTTTGATTGAATTAATGTCTTAAAAAATTTTAAAAGTCCATTTTTTGTATAAAAATTTTCCACTTTTAGACTAAATAAATATTTCAGGACACTAGATAGCAATAGTAATAAAAGTAAAATGTAAAAAATTTATTAACTTAATTTTCTTACATAAAAAGCAGCGACAGTGCCAGCTGAATCACCAGGAACCATCTTAATGTACATGCTGAAGTGACCAAACAAGTATGATCCTTTGGATTGGAACCCAGTACCTGCTCAAATTAAATTGCACCAAACATTATTGTTAACAATTCAGTGAATTTAATTAATTAATTACCAATTAAATTTGAAGAATCATTAGGAACATTCAACATAAACTTAATTAATTAAACTATATGGAGTAGTACGATTAATTAGCTACCTGTATATTTGTCAAGAAGAAGCTGAACCTCTTTACCAGCATTGAAGTATTTGATGTGATCATAAGCCCAAGTTGGGACATAGTTTCTTCCAAATTCTACATCCACTGGTCTCCTTGGTGTTCCACATATTGCTTCTGATGCCAATGATGCCAAA
Organism: Aeschynomene evenia; assembly: GCA_013621005.1. Classification (NCBI taxonomy): domain Eukaryota; kingdom Viridiplantae; phylum Streptophyta; class Magnoliopsida; order Fabales; family Fabaceae; genus Aeschynomene; species Aeschynomene evenia. Next base: position 12,327,453 of record CM024268.1, read on the forward strand.
ATCACACACACAATAATCCACAAATTCTTAGAATTAGAATAACCCATCATTTTGTTTTCTTTAGTTATTTAATTTTGTGTATCAACTTGTGATGATGAAAAGCTCAAACAACCTGGTCTTTGTGGCTAATACAACCTTGGTATATATATAGAGGCACTACCTAGTTATTAGACCTACCCTTGACATATCATGGCCATCAATAATAATTATTATTATTATTACTACGAGTGTTGCTATTTGCATAATAAAAAATCAGTCAAAATCATTTAATATAGAGATTTTGAGCCATAATCATTCAGCCCACTAAATATTAACTACTTCGAAAGAGTTTTTTTTTTTGCCAAAAATTGCCAAATAGATTCATTGGCTGGTTTGACTGATTTTTCATTGTTCACCGAACATTTCCTAATTATTATTATTATTTAATTTCTTCTTTTAGTATCTTTGAAATAACTGATATTAGACGCTATTACATATGTTTAGTTATCATACTTCACTGTCATCTAATCATCAATCGAATAGGCGTTATCTAATTAGAGTACTATTATTTAATCACAATAATAAAACTTTACGTCCGCTATATTTTATTCAAATATTGTTGGAATATTATTATTATTATTATTATGGGTGATGCTAAATAAACAATATAAAATCAGCTCAACCAGTCAATAAATGAGATTTTGGGCCATAATTACTCAGCCTATTACAATCTCAATGATTATTTGGGCCAAAATCAAAGCCAAAATAGGCTCATTGGCTGTATGGGCTGGTTTTTCATTGTTCACTTAGTATTATTGTATTATTATATATATACGTGCAATTACATTAATTTTGGCACAATATTTAATATCGGATCACCCTTTATTAGACATCAATTAATGTTGTGACAATAATATGAAAACTCTTTTGAGTAACAGAGAGATGTAATAAAAAAATCATAATCATAGATGACACCTTACCGATTCTCAATTAATTTATTATGATATTTATCCATTGACTATGGAGACAATCTGTCGTAAAGAAATCGCATTCACAATCCACTTTCATATAATCGAAATAACAATAAATAAATTAGTATTGAAATTCTGACAATTGCTTGGATTTACATACATTGTTATGATGGACCTCAAGATCGAAGTTGGATGTAATTAATAATCAACAAGTTCTTGCTAGCATTAGGGAATAGAACTTACAATAAATTATAAATAATTAATATTTAGAAGTTCTTATTAGATGCTATAAGAGGAAATCATCATTTAATTTGTTACTCTCTATTGTTTTTTAGGGTGATATTAAATGTATAATAAAAAAATCAGTCAATAAATGAGAGTTTTTGTCATAATTACTCAGTCCATTACAATTTCAATGATTATTTGACCCAAAACCAAAGTCAAATAGACTCATTGACTGTATTGACTGATTTTTCATTGTACACTTAACATTATTGTATTTTTTAATCTGTTTTACTAGATATACAATACTTCAGTCAATGGTGAAATTTTAAACCTTCAACTTATTAATCCTACTCACTGTGCCTCATATTCGGCCACTCTAAAATATTGTCAAAGTGAGTCTGTTAGTTGTATTGACAATATTTTCATTATACATAAATATTTATGATTTTTCAACAACTCATTTATATTTTAAAATTATACTTTTCTCTCTTATTTTTTAATATATGGCATTGTAATTCATTCAGAGCAAACACCTACTCTAAGAACACCTAAGAATTAGTCATTAATATATTATATATATATATATATAGTAATTTTAAAGGATATAGAAAATCGAATAATAATTTAATTAATTGGGACCACACCCTCTGTCATTTTTGGTTGCATGCGCGGTTCCTAATTTTGATTCTTTAAGTTTAAAACCTCATGCAACTTCTTGTGGTGGCCAACCAGTCTTGAATTTGAGATTCTTAAAGTTCCTTTTTTCATAGGGTGAAAGTTGTCGTAGTTTACTTTTAATTTGTTAGGTGATACCAAAAAGGGTTATTTTTTATATGCATGGAGATTGGATCTCCTTTCAAGTAATCGATCTCATTGTGTATGTATTTTTAGTTGGCATAAAAATAGGAGAAAAGAAGTTATACACTTAAGGAAAAAAAAAAAAACATTGCATGTTTTTGTTCATTCAATATTTTTACAGATCTTTAACTTTTAGTTCGATATTTGATGAATTGGATAGTTAAAGTGGAAAAATACAAATCTTTAAATGCACTGCAAAGTTATTTGACTTCTAGTTTATTTTTCTTATACTTGTAAAATTTAATTTGTCAAGGATAAAACTCTAAGTTTATGAAATATTATAGTAACAATCTTCAATAAATTTATATGATTATTATATTGATCACAGAATGAACAGTGCCTTTAAGAGATCATGGTTATCAGTGTCATTTTATCAAGACACATAAGAAATATATATATATTTAATGAATCTCAAAGAATTGAAGTTGGTATAATTTTAAGCATTTCATACTATAACAATAATAATTTTTTTCAAACATGTATTTATTGAAAAGTGTTGATAAAAATATTGTAAAAAAATTATATTAACATTTGCTGACCATTAAAAATAGTTATAAATTATTCATTGATAGTTAATGATTATTAAAAATACTTATAAATTATTTTTAAGTATTTTTGACGGAGCAATGCTACGTGTATACTAAAAGTGACACTAAATCAGTCAATAATCACTACTAGAAAAGTGAGCATTTTAAACATTAAATGTGTCAACAAAAATATTGGCAATATAAAAGTAATAATATTGGTAATTAGTGGTCGTTGAAATACTTAAAACTTATTTATAATTATTTTCAACGTCATTAATTGTCAAAGAATAGTTTATAACTATTTTCAACTGCCAATAAATGTTAATATATTTTTTTATAATACTTTTATCAACCATTTTTGACAATTACTTATTGAAAATAATCATTATTGTTGTAGTGAATATAAAAAATTGGATTGGGAAACTATAAATATTGAATTGTGTGTCACAATAGAAATTGTCATTGTCTCAATATAAAAGTTTGGATATAATATTGAATTGAGTCAGGATATAAATTGGTTTGAGTCATGATATAAGTTGGATTGAGTAGTTGTAATGTTGGATTATATTAGAGTTGAATTGAGTGGCTGACTTAGTGTCAAATTTAGTGTATACATGAAGTATTTCACTTTTCGATAGTTGGTAATTATCAATATTACTTTTATTGACAATATTTTTATTGACACATTTAATGTTTAAATTGTTAAAAATGCTCAATTTTCTAGTAATATCGCTAATTATAACAAGTGCAATAAGTTTTAGAAAAATTCAAAACTTTATGGTGGATCATTACATAAAAAATATAAAAATAACATTAATCTTCTCTTTTACTACTTTAATAAGTAAAGACACTTGTTAATAAAATCTTATTTTTATTAATACTAGTTCATCAATAATAAATCTTCAGTCAACATCTGTCAATAATATAGGTATATATTTTATGTACAATGAAATGTGTTTTATATATATTAATAAATATGCATTATATATATTAATAATTGTGTATTCTTATATTTTATATAACATAATTTTTTATATTTAATTATATTTTTTTGTTGACCTATATTTTATATATAATGTAACATGCATTTGTACATAGTAATACATATGAGTTATATGAGTTATATATAGTAATTGTTCGCTGAATTTGTATTATTTACCAATATTTTTGGAATATTTTGCATATGAAATAGAATGCATTAATTGCAAGTATATGACTAGCTCAACTTAATAAAACAAAAACACTTTATCTGAATAACTCGCATGGGTTTTATTCTAGGACAGTTGAAACGTGACAGATAAATCTCAAGAAAATAATAAATAATAATAAAAAAGAAAAATTAAATGAAATGCATGTGGGGTCATGAGTTGGGTACACAGATATATGTATTTATTTTTTGATTAATAATTATTGGGATGTAGTGAGTTAGAGGAACGTACAAACAAGCTCACATGATTTGGTTATGATAATTAGCTATGTTTATGCGTATTCTTAACTGGAATTGAGCAATAATTATAGGAATCATCATCAATTCATTATTATTATTAGGTATATAATAAATAAAATTGCATAGAAACCAACCTTGATTTTGTTGTTTAATTTGTTCTTCAATCACCATCTTGTGGTGCCTATGTTATGAATACAGTTAAAACTTATCATATAATAGAAATACGTTACAAGTATTCAACGTGTGCTATACATGATATAAGATATGGTGTGTGCTATTTATATAATACATGTACGTATAGCACACACCCCATATCATATATAGCATAATATTTATCGGACGTACTTCTATTATACAGGTAACATTATTAGTACATGAAAATGATAGTGATGTAGAAGAATACAATGCGAAGAATCAAATCAAGGCTTAAATGAAAATTCTGATGATACGTTCTTGTCAACGCTTTAGGAACCTCTCATTGTTATTATCATTGCAATTTTTTTGTCTTTTTATGTAGGATCTCATTACTGTATTATTATAAATGAAATGATATTAATATATATGACCAATTCAATCTCAATGACACTCGTAAATGCTAAGGTTGAAATAGAATGAAATTTTTGGAGGAAAGAAAAATAGTTGTAGCATGAAGTTGGATGACACTTGTAATATAATCAATTAAATTACTTCATAATCTAGATTGATTTGAAAGACCAAAATGAACATTTACTCTTTATTTTTTTATTAGTGATATTTTAAATGACATTGTTTTATTATCATATATATACCTTGATAATTAGTTAAGTTGCATATATACCTTGAAAATTTAAAAAAATTATTTTTATGTATTTTTTTCTTATATATTTAGATTTGCACATATACTTTATTATTTTTAGATTTTGATATTACATCATTTAATATTTAAATTTTTATTCTCCAATCATTGTTAAATTTAAAAATATGTATATTGTGCATCTTATTTCGTATGTATAAGATCGAATGTCACTTAAGTTTTTCATTTCCTATAAAATCTCATCGATAATTAATTTATTAAAAAAACATCATATTTGTGTTATTTTTTCCACAAACCTATATTCCAATTGTGAAAATTTAGATACATGTAACTTCTTGTGTTGTCAAGCGACGACTCTATTGACTGACACTAAAATTGTGTCTAGCCATCCAGAAAATAAAAGGATTGAAGTTGAATTCTTCTTATATATTAATATTATATCTTCTGAAAAAATAAAATAAAATGAAAATTAATAAAAAAGTTTTATCCATAAATAAATTCATGAAATGGGGACTAGAAACATGATTCAGAGAACGTGCAATGTCTTGAACCTGACGATCATAAACACGTGTGCTTTCTTCTCTGACATAACGTTGCACCAAAAATACATCTTTATTATTTTTTTCACTTTATAAAAATATTAACAAATTTAATAAATATATTAATAACTTGTCAATATATTCATCAAATTTACTAATATTTTATTGAATAAAAAAATATAAATAATATTATTATATATACTAATAGCATTCATAATTTTCTAATACTCAAACATATATTGTTATGAGTTAAACTCGATTTGTTTCTAGATTTTTTCTATTGGTGTGGGATAATAATAATATGTAATTTGCTTGAAATTTAATAAAATTTTCAATTATTATTTATATTTATTTAAATAAACTTTTTTGAATGCAATAATATTATATAAATTTAAGAACAAGGTCAGTGTAATGATTTTATATACTCGATTAATATAATAACTTATATTTTTTATTTAAAATTACAAAATTTTGTTTTCATATGTCATCAGGTAGCTAGAACTGGATTTGGGTTGATGTGGAATTGTTTTCTTTTTTTGGTAGTGACAAGTGGAATTGATTTGAACTTGAACGTAACATGTCATAATTAATTTCTACAACAATAATTTCATATACATTTATATATAATACGTACAATTTTCAATAATATTATATCAGACTAAACTCTCTCCATCTCCATTCATAAAATTGTATAGGATTATAAATCAATCTGCTTTTATAAAATTAAATTTAGCTAGATATAATTAATTTTAAAGTAAAGTGATTTATATTTTATAATTATCCACCTTAAATTTTTGAATCTTTCATCTAAATTTTTAAACTTTAAACTTTTATATAAATTAAATAAAGCTTTCAATTAAAACCTTAAGCTTCCATACCACCTCTATTTTATCAAGTAAATATATATGGTTTTTAGTAAGGATACAATGGTGGGACATCACTTTTAAGAAACTTATTAAAAATATTTAAAATAATAGATTTAAAAAATTAATATGTAATAATGAATTTTTTGTATAGAAAATATAAACATATATATTTCTTCTTAATATTTTTATTAAAAGTAATGTTACATATACACTACAAAATCAGTTATCATATAGAATAATTTAATTTTTTTAAAAATTATTAATTTAATTTTTAAAATGTTAGATTAATATATAATATAAAAAATTAAATTAATAATTTTAAAAAGTTATATTATTATATATTGTGACCAATAATCACTAATTTTGTAAAAAACATTTCTATTTTACTTTTATTATCTTGTACCTTTAGGATTATATATATAAGATGTATCGAGTGAGAGGAATAAAATTGAATCATTGGATCTTATTTGAATGATCAAGATTAGTACACAGAATTATATGACTTTTTTAATTTTAACCGTTTAAATAAGATTCAATTGTCCAAATTCATTCCTCTCACTCTCATCTCTCACTTCACATATATATATATATATATATATATATATATATATATATATATATATATATATATATATATATGAGTTTCCAACTGTTTACAAGTTGGGAGCTGGGGGGCCAAGGGAGGATGCAGTGCAATTTCAGGTGTGGTGTCGTGTTGTGTCCAAAACATTTACTAACAAAAGGACGAGAGAGCATGAGCATGAGCATGAGCATGAGCATGCATCTCTCTCTCATCTATAGTAAATTATATACATAAATTCTTTGGTAATAATAATTTTTAATCAAAACAGCAAACAAAGTTCATTTCAATACTTTTGACCTAAATAACATTTTTAATTATGTGTGTTTTTCTTAATGTGCTTAGTGATTTAAGCCCAAAATCCTATTTTTAGCTGTTTTGACTGATATAATATTGTATCCCTAACAAAATTCAAATATATATAATACTTTTTCTTCTATTTCTAAGAATAATGAATCTGTCTTGGCATGACCCAATAATTGAATGAAGTAGTATAGTATAGGTGATTGTGGCCAATTTCAGTACTCATTTCAATCCCCAATTTGCATTGCACTGCCCAACATTTAATGAGCTGGGTCTCATCTTAGCCTAACAAGCACCAGCCATATATATATATATATATATAGCACCACATGTGTGTCCCTTTCCAACTCCCAACACATATAACGCATCAAGCCCCCACAGGTATCCCCACTCACCAATTATACCTATTAATATTATTATTAGAGTAAACTCCCAAATCTCTTACAATTTCAGTGTCGGACAAAATGATTTTTATAATTGGAAATATCATAATCGGTTCCTGATAATATCAAACATCGGACATCGTAAGGTCTCTGGACGGAAAAACTAACGGTGTTATTGGCAATTTTAATTTTAGACAAATTAGTCTCTAACAATTTTATTATTTAAAAAATCAGTCCCTAATTATTTTAAATTCTTTTATCTTTTATCACTTTCATTAACATATTTAACTCTAAACAATTTTAAATCAAATCTATATATATTTAATTTGAAAATTGTCACTTACTCTTTAATAAAATTATTTTGGTATTTCTAATTTTTTTTTTGTTAATAAAGTATTGATTTTTTAAAATAATTTTAGATACCAAACCTCTTAATTTACTTGTTTTAAAAAATAAAAGTAACTTTTCATTTTTTTATATTGAAAATATTAAATTACTTACAAGATAAAAGATTTATTTTATTCTAAATTTATATAACTTAAAATAATTAACTTTTATATTTAATATTAATTATTAGTATAAATTTTAATATACATAATTTAAAATATGAAGATTTAAACAAGTAAAAGTTAATAAATGACTTTTGGGAATGGTAAAATAAATATATTAAAAATGAATGGTAATAATCAAAGAAAAGATATATAAAGTTGATTTGAGAGTGCTTAAAAATACATTTTATAATAAAGATGATAAATAATTAAAAAAATTAAATAAAATTATGGGCCAAATTTTTCAATAGTAAAATTGTCAGGGACCAATTTGTCTAAAAATGAAATTGTCATTAACATGGTTAACGTTTTCCATCCAAGGACCTTATGATGTCCGACATTTGACATTGTCAGGGACCAATTAGAGTATTTCCAATTGTCAAGGACCACTTTGTCCAACTTTAAAATTGTCAAGAACCAGTTTGAGAGTTTACTCTTATTATTAAATAATAATAATTATTTCATTATCTATACTTCTATACTATTATATAAAGAGAATTCAAAAAAAAGGAAAATAATAGGTTGACATCCATATAGGATGTATGAGTTGGACATCTAAGACTGATATCAAATAATAATATCATGATGTCAAAATAAGGTCCTTTGATGCCAAATTATTATGGATGTTCACCTCATACATCCTATATAAATGTCAACCTATCATTGATTTTCAAAAAATAACTATCTTTTTAGTGTACACGCTTATTTAGGTAGTTATTTTTGAAATTGTAAAAGTTAAACTAAAAAAATTATAAAAATAAATAAATAAGATATCCACCTCTAAACACAAACCACTCTATTTTTTTTTCTTTTTCGATCTCTATATATTTTATGTTATTTTTTTACTATTCGTTTTATTTTTTATCATCTTTATAGAAAAATTTAAAAAATAATATAACTCGATAAAAAAATAAAAATGCGGCTTGATGGGCATTCGTGCCCGTCAAATCCTAGTTTTGATTAAGGTTTTCCTTCGATACTTTATTATCAGAAATAAATTTTTTACATAATAAAATCAGCTATCATCGATCATCATATACAATAATTTAACTTTTTTAAAACTATTAATCCAACTTTTGATATTATATATTAATCGTCTAATATTTTAAAAATTGGATTAATAGATTTAAAATGTTAAATTATTGTATATGGTGACTGATTTTATGATGTACATGTAATATTACTCCTTATGAAAGTAAGTAATATCTTTGATTAATAATTAAGAGTTATTATGATTTATTAACTTAATAAATTTGATAAACTTGATTTATTGAAACACATAACTTATTTACTTGCATAACTATAAACAATTAAAATAAATTGGTATCCTTAAATTTTATAAAGTATCGAGAAATTTGTATTCAGTTCAAAATTAACCAATTAATTGATTGCAATTATTATTATATGATTGGGATATATACTTTTTCCAACTATTATATATCCATTTGTCTTTGCATCTCCTTCTATAGCAAAATAACATAAAGTTGTGTTAATGCACCAATTCAAATCATTATCCTTGTCTTAATTAACTAATTAAAATAGTTTTGAGAGGGTTAATTTCATCAATTAATTACTAAAGGACTGACTTAATGTAAAACAAATTATTTAAGGAAAAACAAAAAATTTTTCCCACAATTATTTGAAATTGTGTAGATAATAGAACTTTCCAAACACCAATTATATTATTTCATATCCAAACTATATGCTCTAATTGAAGTCCGTAAATTAAAGAGGAAGGAACATGTTTCATTCAGAACAATCATGTGTTCATAATTGTTAGGGTGACCCTAGATTGATCAAATACATACACAAAACATAGATTGAAACTCCTATCATACGCTTAAGTAGACGGATGAACTAACCACTCAACCAACCTCAAGTTGATTTAGCTAAATCTTCTTTGTTAGAGCTCTAACTTGAAGGGTGTATGATCATATGAGTTCTATCTCACCAAAAATATATATGATTTTTACTGTATGTATATGTCATTTTTACTGTAAGTATCTCCACAAATACCAAATTATTTATAAGATTAAATAGGATTATTTGACTGCAAAATAATCTGATTAATAGGGTCATTGACTCGTCAATTTTGACTTATTTAATAAATGAAATAATTATTGATTCACAACATTATTAAGGGTGTGATTGGTTTATTTTCTGTTTTTATTTTCTATTTTCATTTTTCAATGAAATAAAACAAAATATTTTCACTTGTGTTTTTTAATTACAATGAAAATGAAATTGAAAATAAAAAAAATGTCAAATTCTTGTTTTCTATGTTTTCAGTCAAAAGTGTGAAAATAGAAAATGAGTTAAATGAAAATACTATGACTATTATCCATTAGAACAAATAACAATCTCTATACATTACCTATATAAAAATAAAAAATGAAAACATAAAATAAAAATGGAAACCATTCGACATTTTTCCCTACTTGTATTCAATTAGTATATACCAAGTTATCTTTGAGGTCACTTTCATAGATTTTGTCATACTTTATAATCTTTTATAGGAGTTATCATTATTGGAAAAAGCATATTAACATTCATAAGAAAATTACACGAACAAGTAGAAAAAGGTATATGAAAATCATCACATACATACATTAGCCTTATTAATCATATACAATTCATGGACGAAGAGAATTTGATTTGGCAAGTAGTAATCATTAGTTCTCAACAAAATAAATTGCTTATCATGCATTTCACATGTGAAATTATATATATATAGATAGATATAGATTGTTTGGTAACAAAATATGGCATTGGGATTCTTCAAGAAAGAGAATTTGTACAATACAGAGACAAATAATAATGACCAGTGCCCGACATATATGCATAACCATTTAACTGAATTTTGATTCGAGTTGGTACTTGCAAGAGAAAAGTAACTTGTATATATGTGGTTTATATGAAGAAGGTGTATATGAAGTAGGGATGAAAATTGACCTAATTTCCTGCTTCAACCAGAAAATTAGTGAACTTGTGGTCAAGTGTTCAGCACAATCAACCTAAGAAAATTGGAATAATTCTTGTCTAATAAGTTTAAGAATTTATTCTTAGGCATACCTTAATTAGCTTGTATTCTTTCAGTTTCATAATTATAGTCATTTTAACTTTTTTGGTACGCTGAAAAATTAATGTATCTATATATATTTTGTGTCTACATACATTAATCTTTCAATGTATTTAGGTTTTTTTTGGAACATTGAAAGGAGTAAATAATAATATACATAACCTGTCCAAACGTTTACGAAATTGATGAAAAACAATCCCATAGGAGAAACTCTTGTACATGGTGGCAACGTGTTTAATTTACACCCAATTATTACTCGTGTTTAGTGGACCATCATGTGTCAATTCGGCCAAACTTGGTTCTCATCAAATTTTGATCAAAAAATGAAAAAAAAACAACAAAATCTGAAAAGAAATAAATAAAAGAGAAACAAAATTCCTCGTGTTTGATAATTATTTGTCCCACTAACGAAGAATCTAAAAAATTCAAAGTGAACCAATTAAATTACACACCTACTAGCATCATTGTAAACTTATTTTGGCAATTAAAAATGGGGTTGATAAGCAGAAAAAAGCTCCTCTATCTGTCGATCAAGTAAGAAAATAAATAAAAGAAATATTTACCTTAAATTATTCAATGAGTTATGGTTGCCACATATATGTTATACACTCATAATAATAGTCTAAACTTACTTCCCACTATCTATTAGTGAAATTTCACTGAATTGACAGATCATCAAATGTGAGATCCAATTCGTTAACATATTAAATAAATTTACACGGTCAGTATATATAAACTAAAAATTAAACCGCATAATGACTTCAAAATTATTCTCCAGTAAACCATAACAATTGATGACTTCGAACCTAATTCATCTAACATATCTAACTTCCAGCTCCTCAATTTTTTATTTTATTTTATGTTTTTATAAAAACATGACGTGAAGACTACATTTGTTTTGATGTATAGAACAAGAAGGCAAAAATATAGACATTGAAGAAGAAAATACAAAAATATAAAATTCTTTTATATCACATTTAGATTAGTATTAAAATAATAATTTCTACCTCATTCTGTTTAATTGTGTCTTTTGTATCTCTACTTTTAGGAGTACAGAAAATACACAATTTTTTTTGTCTTAAAACGCAAATTTTCTGTCCTATCTACATAACCGAACACTCATTTCTGTATTTTTGTCTCTTTATTTCTGTTCTGTATTTATTATATACGAACATTTATCAACATGAACTGATATATGATATTATGATCTACCAGGGAATTTTTCTTTATACATGTAACACATACATGTGGAGGGAAAAGAGAAGTAGCAGCATTTAAGTAAATCTAGCATAATGAATCATGATACAAATAACTTTACAAAGAAGATAAGAAAAGATATTATACATTAATTAATACTGCACCGCTCTCAGCAACAAAAGCCAAAAATAGAAGTAAAATATGAATGAAAAACAAAGTAATTTCCCCCACTTTCCTGTCTTCTCTGAAACTTTAAGAAATGGATTCTTCAGTTTTAAATTTTGGCAGGTTACTTTCATGAACACAAAAAAATTTACAATAGCTATTTTGTTTTTCTTAAAGTATGTCTGATTTTCCAATATTTTGGCTTCCAAGCAATGATGGATGGTGATTGAAGTCTTCAACCATGGAGGTGATAGCAAAGATATATTGACTACAAAATAATGCATAGATGCAGTTATAAAAGATGTTTTTTATAGTTAGAAGGGACTTTATTCAAAATTGAAGTTCAAAATCAAGTTGGAGCCAGCCAAATATTTCCCAAAGAAAAAATAGGAGTTAATTTCCAAAATTGAAAGTTGAAGTGAGATTTGGTAACGATTTTCCTTACCTATAAAATGGGTTACACAGCACTACATCTTAATGCTCATGATCTACCTTTCCTAGGATTCTAGAACAACCAGTGTCTTCTCCTCGATTGGCGCGGGGGTGGTGCATCTACAACAAAAATAAGAAAACAAAACAATGATCAAGTTAATCTATATCCAATACCCGAACTGCATTTGAAGTTAATATTAGAGGAAGTATAAGGTTTTATGGTGAAAACAAAAACCTCGAATTTCATATAGAGAGTTGTAATGAACCTCTGACCAGAAGCTTAACCACAACTCTGCATCATTAAGGAAATGAAGGGAAAGAAAGGAATAAGAGGATACTACTATGACAATGTCAAAATTAAAGATCAGAGTTGGTTTCAAAGTTCATGTTCAACTAGATATCTTGAGAGTTCATTTCAGTTTGTTTGTTTCTCTGTTTTTGATCTTGCTATGGTTTTCTATAGTCCTAACACTGAAATCGGATTTTAATTATTATGTGCTTTACTTGAATTAGTGGCGAGTTGCCCATACTTAGGAAAAATTCTTGCAAGGTCTTGGAGCATATTTAATGCGGCTTCAGAAATCTTCACAACCATACCATTTTAATTTAAAATGGTTCAAAATTAATATAAAAAACTTTGAATGTGTGGTTGTGAAGAGTCTTGTACCGTGTTAAATGTGCTCCATGACCATGCAATAATTCCTAGTACTTTTATACCATAGTATAGAAAATAGTGAACTGTTTCTGGAACTGCATATTACGAGATTTCAAAATATTTTCAGGGAGGGCCATCACCACCTTAGAAACTACATATTAGAAAATTTGAAGGAGTTCAAGGGTGATGTAATCTCAAATGCTCTGCATGTACATAAATCTTGTAAACTCCTAAGAATGGTTAAGTTTATTGAGGTTAATAGTTAAGATGATGACAATCTTACCCCGCTGCGGAGCTTGGTACAAAGGCGTAATTTCGATGAAACAAGTGTCTCTGAATGAAGTCAGAAGGCATATTTTTGCTGCAAACTACATTGTAGACAAGAAAAATTATACCACATGTTAACAGTAATACATAATGAATGAAATCATATCCTCATAATTTAACAAAAATAAGAAGCACAACTAGTCCAAGAATTTGAAGTAATCTTGTAAAAAGCCAAGAAGCTTGATAAAGCAAATGTCACTTTCAGTAAGAGATATAGAATAACACTTCAAGGTATCCAATAGCCAGAATCAAGTAGGGCAAAATACACAAGAACAACATGTCTGAGCTTAAAAACTATAAGAAACATTGTTTTTGTTTCACTAAACATGCAAATTGGATGTGACTAGCAAAATTTTTGGACTAGGACATGCACTCAAATATGATAATTAAATATAAATAAAGCACATTTTGCGTAGTTAACCGCCACATTGAAGAAGGTTCAAGATAATAACAATTTGATCCAATTACAGGAAAGGGTTCTTTTTTTCATTATAAAACTGGGCCAAAGGCCCAAAAGGAATAGGATTCTGATTACCAGAATCAATTATTTCACTTTGTTTGTATTCATATTTAGTATCACATATCCTGACTCTACCAGCTTCCTTAGCGTTAAAAATATGCTTTAAACAATAAATGACATTCGGATTATAGAACACAAAAACAATCTTCTAACTTGAGTAAAAATTAATTAAATATGAGATTAAAGAAGTGGTTTATTTCAAGTCACAGATAAACCACATCCAGATCCACAAGATAAGCCCCTCCAAGAATGGGGAATAACTGAACTAATTTACAAATTTAAGACACAAGCCTACTGACCCTAAAATAAAGTAAACACATCTACAATTAAAAAGTCAAAATAAAAAGAGAAAAAAGAAACCTTTGGCATAATACAGGTTCATTAATTTAATGCAATTATGCAAATGTATCGTTCTAGTTAATTATTATTCCTGACAATGAATCATAATCGAAGTGTATTGTTTCAATGAAAAGAAAATAATGCCAAACATCACTATTACTCAAATTGATCATTCACACATTACCATTATTAGGCAGTACCTGATTTTCAACATACTAACAATAATATCAAAGTTAGAGACATGTTCTTCTAGGATAGAATAAAGCCTCAAACATTTATTAGTTATCACAAACTTCATTAACTAAAATATCTTTTTTGCATTCCTTCACATTACTCATAGAGTTACGACTGAAGAAGATCAAATCAAATGGAACTTCTCATCTAAGTTTGAAAAACAAAGAAAGGAAAAAAATAACAATCAGTAAATAGTTTTAACACAGCAAACCTTATCAGCAGCTGCCTGCAAGGTAACATGATCCCCCCATTCTCCCGATCTGTCATGCGGTAGATAGAAGGTGAATGCAGTAAGTTTGGGGAAAATGACACCAGCAGAACTTACAAATATCACACATTTCATATATATATGTATAAACAATCATTCTACTAAAAAATACCTACTTTCCCATTTTCCTGTAATATCGTTTATACTTCATTGGTACATAGCACTCGTACAAGGAATGGTGATCTTTGAGCTGGCAAAGAGAAACATTATGCAAATTAGCATCTCAAACTATATATTTGCATTGTTTAAAAAACTATAGATTTCATGGTGATCCATTGTCTTTTCTAAAAGCCTAAACTGTTAGATAAAGGCACATGAATGACTTTATATCACACGCATCCTTTCATGCTAGAGCTCATTGGATTTGATGCGTGGACAATGCACAAGCTCATCTACCCAGTGTTGAATACAATTTTTATTGAGAATGCCAGGAGCAAAAAGGATTGAACTCTACCAATTGGTCATAAAGGCTCTAATTCAATGTCAAGAACAATCTCTCCTAAAAGCTTAATATGTATATACGCAAATAAATGGTTTTATGTCTAAGATCCACCCTCTAGTACACATGGATTTGTAACACTTCCATCATTTATGATTTAAGTATTTAACAACTTTGTTTATGTATAGCTTATAGTTTACCAACATCTCATACTTCTTTTCAATTTCGTCTTTTGTGGGACATATTTTACTCTTTTGATAGTTAATATTTAGGTACTGCAGTCTGCAGGCATCCTTGGTAGGCAAAAGTAAACTTATCTCAGACATTAAGAAAGAACCAAAAGCACCCCAATCCCTTTTGTGATTACACTCATAAATTCAACTTAAAATCAGATTTTTTTTAAAAAAAAATTAACTAAACAATGATAATACAATAGAACTAAATATGTCCATAGCTCAACATTATCTATTCCACATTACAAAGAAAAACCTTATGTTACTTAGAGCACACATGCCTGCTTTACAATCTCTTTACGAACATGCTTGTGATGTTCAGGTGACCTAAAAAGCTGATCTGAAAGAGCACGGAACTGCAATGTTGGGAAAATCATCAACAGAAGTTCAAAAGGAAAAAAATTATGCATATAAACTGTGGCTATAATAAGATACCTGACAGTTTCCATCTCCAGACACTTTAACTTCACATAGACCGTAGATGGTCAACCTTAAACAAAAAGTAAGAGAATGATTTGATCCTTCCAGCAACGAATAAATGCATAACAGTAACAGACATATACATAACATTTTGCAAGATGAGCTGATCCTTGTTATTTGACAAATCTAGATGCCTAAGACATATCAATCTGTTCAACAACAGATGTAAAGAGCAAAAGAAGCAGGCAATGTTTCAAATTCCTTTCAAGTGTATACCACATACTGTGTGGTCAATGAATGGCACCATACAACTGTACGATTTTTTGATTTGTTTTGATACAAGCATGGCTGCCTAATATGCCACTGTATACCTATAGTAATGCCCTAAAATCACTATATGGCTTAGTAATTTACATCAAACATCCAATTTGTATACAACTTTCTTTGCTTAATAACAAAAAATCTCACAAAATACTCGCCTGACCAGTAATATTCAAACTTCAAAATGATAAAATAGCTCATTCCATGCTCCTGCTCACTATTTAATACCAAACTCTGTGTACCAAAAGGGTATATAGATGGGAACTTCAAAGCTTTACAATATTGCTAACCAGAAATATTCGAATTTTATTATACAATTAAAAAAAGACATACCTCTGATGAAGACGCTGGTGATCCATGCTGGCATCACTCATGTTTGGGATGAAGGAATTTATCCGCGGCACATGCTGAAATTTTTAAAAAATAGAAATATTAAAAATTTAGAAAAGCATAAATATTTAGATATCGCAGCCTCCAATTCCCTTTCATAAAAGAGAAGTGTGTTCATCCAGGAGAATCTACTTTTCTATGTCATGATACAGTACATAAAAAACACAAGCGAAAATCAGAATAATATTAATATCAAGAACATGACCCTTTCAGAAAGTGTTAAATATATTTTCTCTCCTCCATCATAGTTAACTGATGTAAATATACACAATTGGTTGCATAGTTTTATAATGGGTTATTTGAGAAGAAGAAACCAAAACTGGAACTACGATTAAGTATCAGCAGAGTATGACCAGTTGACCACAATTAGTCCAACAATCAAAGTTCAAAGTTTTTTTTTCCCCAGATAATGTGAGAATAAAAAGCAAGAATTCTTACAGGAACAGGGGCCAAGTTGGAAAGACGTCTACCAACAGCACCATCTAATTTGGCATACTCTTCCGATAGTACAAGAGCAATCATCCGATCATCCTCAACATCTTGCTGACTGCTAAGTGAAGTCGAACTGGAACTTTCGCCCCAATACTGAGTTCCATTCATTATATCTTGAGCTACCAACCGCTGCTTCAACCCAAAGCCAAATTTTATAGAGGCCCTCAGCTGCTAAACCTGAAATAATTAAAATAACTTTACTGATGTCGAAATTTTAAATACCCAAATTCATCTATCAACATATTTAACAACTTCAGCCGTCATAGGATCAAAGTATGAGTACAGCACTGAACTACACCGCTCGTACATGCCGCAGAATTCAGACATTAGTCTGTTTAACAGTGCAGAACGGAAAAGCAAGAAACAAACAAGACCAAGATTAAAATTCTCTGAAAGATTAAGTAAGATAACAAAAACATAAACCACAGACTAACACTTTCGTATAAGAAAATATTCAGATATATTGAGACCAATGCAGAATAAAAAGACCTGAATTGATGATTACGTACTCAGCAATGAACCGTATAAATTATCATCAATGAAGTTGCAATTGATAAATAGTTCTTAACATAATGCTATTACAAATATGCATATGTATTGATAAAAAAAAATGATTGATCAATAGAAGAATTAAAACAAGATTAGCTTGAATTCTGATAAACCCTATTAGTTATTCAATTGATAAAAGCTGGGTTTCAACACAAATACAATCAGATCGGTGATTTTGATCAATAAACTCATAAGCATAATACAATGGAGGATAATCAGCACAATCAAACGCTATGCAATGAACACATAAGAAAAAGTAAATAAAACAAAAAAAGATAAATAAATTAAAAACATACCTGTGATTCTTATGCTGCGATTCTAAATGGGTACTTGTGATTGTGATTAGAATCACTTCATGAAATGAATGGGTTTGTGAAAGGAGGATGAAACGGAATATAGTTAAACAGAAAGAGATTCTTTTTTTTTTTTTTGGTTAGAATCGCGTTTTGAGTTTTGGATGAAGAAACGAAGCGGTAATAAAAATCGTCAATGGATACGAAGCTATTACAGATACAACTATCTTTGCTAAGATGGGTACCTCAGATTTTAGATGGGTTTCTTTTTTCCTTTTCAATTAGGGAAATTATATAAATAAATATAAAGAAAATAAATGTCACGAGGGTGTGAACTTTCAGTTGATTAATTAATTTTGAATAATACAATCCTGAAAATTAAATTGCATTTCACTAGATTAGATGGAATTGACATGATACTCTTTAACTCAATCATCCATTAATTAAAAAATTATATAAATTAATAAATTAATTTACTGATAATATAAAATATTTTACATTGTCAGTACATTATAATTAAATTCATAATATAAAATTATTTACAATATCAGTGTATATAATTAAACTCTTATTAAAATTTATAACTTTTTCTCAATTTTATGCTTAATTGTAAAAATTACTTGAATTTATTTAGGAAAACTCTAATTATTATAAGCTTAAAAATATAAAATAATAAGAATTTAATCTGAATTTAATTTTAATACACAAATAATATAAAAGTATTTTATATAATCATTTCATAATACATTAATCATAATAAATAGGTCCGTCAATTATTACTTAAAACATCATAAAAATAAAATATTCTAATATACAATAAGTATATCAAAATTAGGCTTGTTTAATTTTAATAAATTGATAGGGTAGATAGTTGAATGAGATCCATCCATTTGCATGATCCATGAACAAGTTGAAAAACATAGAAATGAAAAATGATAACAATAATAAGGCATAAATGGAGGAGAAAGAGTGACGTGGCGAGCAGTGATTGGAGGGTGAAAGAGAGTTTGGTTAGACTTTTAGAAGGGATGAGATGATATTAATTTTGGCGGGTTTACTCAACAACAACAACCCAACTTATTAGAAATTATTATTAGAATAAAAAATAAAGAAAGAAAATCCAAGTTGTCGGGTGATATGATATCACGAAACCGCGTAGATCTAAGGGTGCTGAGCCAAGGCACATACAATGGAGTCACACTCAACATAATGCCCTTCTTTTATTGTTTTCCCTTCTCAATAGTCAATATATACACACACACACAGAGAGAGTGTGTGTCAGTTATTCTTGTCTTTGATTAAGAGAAAAAAAAAACATTTTTTATTTTTTCCCCAAAAGAAAAATCATTTTTAATGTTATCTTCTAGAACTTAGTGTTTATTTTGAGTGACTTTGAAGTTAGAGTTAAAAGAGTCATAAGTTGCGTTTGTTTTTTCTGATTCTGGGATCATAGTCAGAAAGTCAGTGAAAAAATGACTTTGTCAAGTGTTTGGTACGGGGTCATAGTGATTCAATGAACAGGGTCACAATGACTCAGTGAACAAAATTATCAATTTTTTGTTCACTCCAATTTTAGAGTCGATGTGTGCTAGAAGGGAGACACAAATATGTGAGAGTGTGTTCGGAGCCAATTTTGGAGTCACTGTGACTCTGACTCCTATGACACTGACTTCATGACTTCTTTGACTCTGACTCCAAAGTCACTGAAAAGAAATACTACCCTTGCAGATTGATTTGAGTTCTCAAATTAGTCAGAGAAAAATATTGTATCATAGAAGAGGAAAATATTTAGAGATAAAGTTATGTAAAATAACATTATGGATAAAAAATTGTGTGTATTTTTTAAAATTTTGATAAATTAAAAAAAAAGAGACACAAAATTTATCATAAAAAAACATAAATTACTATTTTTTATATATTAATTCATATATGATATAAAACTTTATATTTTATAATTTTATCCTTATTATCTCTATATTATGTATTGTAGGGCTCATCATTTAGTAGTACTTTCAGCACTTTATTAGGAAGTGAGCGAATTTTGTGGTGGTCCATTTTGAGTTAGTTGGTCACTATTCACTAGTACAATATCATTAACACTTCTCTATCTTTTATCAATAATATTTGTCGTATAACAGAAATACATTTAACTAGTATTCAACGTGTGTTAAATATAATATGGAATATGTATTATACGTACGTATACTATACGTATGACATTCATTAATATTATGTATAGCAAACATTGGATACTAGTTTAACGTATTTGATCTGTTGTACGACAATCATTATTAATCTTTTATTAGTACTCTTTTTCTTCTATGTTTGGGGTAATATATATAATAGAGTTTACCTAATACATAAGTCTAAGCCCTTTTCTCGAAATCTTGATTGCTAGATGTGTATATAAAGACTCTAATGCTCAAATATTTAAGTATTCATTAGGTTTGGTGATAATTGGATTAGAAAGGTGTACCTCAATTATGACTTAATAACCTCTTATTCATAGGCTAAACTTCAATGCATTTTAGCTAGGGTTTGATAATATCAAAGGTCATTTAATTTAATTTGACCATCAACAAGAAAGATGATCCTAACTTGCTCTTCCATTTCTAAATCTTGTTATATAACTTGAAATTTGGGCCTACAGACGTAGAATTAATTTATAAGTGACATCAAAGTTCAACAATTCTTTTTCTAAAAATGAAAAGATTAAGTCATATTTGATTTTCATTTTCATTTTTTATTTTTAAAATTTTGTAAAAAAAAATTGAAAGCAGAAAAAATATGATTTTATTTTGTACTGTTTTAAGTATTTTCCCGGTAAAATTCTAAAAACTAGAAAACAAAAACGGTAGCTAAACAATACTTTATATTTTTTTTTTACTGGACCAACGGTATCTCCAAGCCCGATAGGCTAAGGACTAATTCGTCGCAGTGTGGAGCTTTATTTAAGGGTTTAACCGCTGGCCAACGAGTTGTTGCAACAAGTCACACTGGTCCCTTATTTTTGTGTGTTCTGTTTTTCTTTACTCTTTCTGTTGAGAATAGCCACCGATTTGTTGTAACAAGCCACACCAGTCCCTTATTTTTGTATTTTTGGTCTGAAATTCTGTTATTAGAAATGAAGTTGTAGATTTATATGTTCCTTGGACAAAACCCATATAATAAAAGCAAGCCCAAAAAGTAAACTAGCATATATTGCATTAGAAGCACCACTTCTTGATTTAAAAAAAATGCCACAACCACCATTTAATTCAAAAATAGGGCAACAATGCCGACCAAAAACACAAAAGTTGAAGAATAATAAGACAAATTGGTCCATTAGCTCACTTTTATTTTATGTTTTGTCATTTGAACAATGATATATATGTAACATCAAGGGGTTTTTATTTAATGCGTACAAGATACAAAATACAATATAGAATAGATATACAAAATATCAAGCAGCGTTTGTATATATTTTGTGTTAACACTCGGAATAGATACATAAAATACATGTGTTGATACAGAAATTTTAATAAAAATTTTATTCTAAATTTATCTATTATTTTTTTATAATTTCATCATTTGCTCTTCTGAATTTTTATCAATGTCCTAAAACAAAATTTTGTACAAATATTAGTATAAATATATTTTTTACCAATGTCCCAAATCTTCATTTCAAATGACAAAATAATTTATGTTGATCAATTTTAGATATTAAAATGAATTAATTAAATCATCAATATATTTCAAATGGAAACATGATATGTTGAGGTGCCACTTAACATTATATATGATCATTCAAATGACAAAATAATAAATAAAGAATAAACTACACTTATCTCCCTATGGTGAAATTCAACTTGAATTTCTCTCTACTTTTTTAAGTGGTATTTATGTCACCTAAGTGTAATGTTTTAGAGAAGGTTTGTGTAATTTTTTTAGTGATTTTAATTAAGAGGAAGTTGGTGTAGTAATTTATAAACTTTAGAGATTTTTTATGCAAATTTTACAAATAAAAGAGAAATGATATAAATTTCACTAAATTTTAAGAGAGTCGGATGAAATTCACTCTTAAATAAATGTGAATTGAGCTACTGTATATCTTATTATTCTGTATCCAAAACAAGTGAAGCAACTCTAGTTTTCAAGTTTTTAATTAACAGCAAAGATATATATTATTGATATATATTGTAATTAGTTTCACTGTCATCATCCTTTTCATGGCTGGTATATAATTGCAGGCTGAACAGCTCTCAGACTTTCTACTTGGAAAGCATATATATATATATATATAGAGCATAAATATTTTGACACGTAAGATTAAGATTTAGTACGCTTACACCTTCAATAATTTTTTATAGAATATTTGTTTTGTCGATCCAACCGATGAATTACAATTGTATATCAAAGTGATTTATGTGTAAAATTTCAAATAAATTGAACAACTATAAGATTGTGATCAAAGTATTCTAAGTTACACACATTTGCGAACTATTTATTACGTCGATTCATAGACATACAAAAAATGTATCAAATGATTTCTGATTAATGTCAAATTTATTAGAGATGGTCTATAGTATATAAGCTTTCAATCCAACGGTGAATTTTGAAAAAAACATATTCAATAAAAAGTTATAACCATTGTAAGATCAACATTATATTTTACACCAATATAAACGTATCCCCTTTTATATATATATATATATATATATTGAGCTTTATAACGGCCATTGTCACAAAAAATCAGTAGACCTGTATTGTGTTATACATAATAATAATAATATTAATAATAATTTTTTTTTGCTACATGTATAATAAAAATTAATCAATAAAGAGTCAATTTATTTAATATTACACATGAAAAATACCAATAAGAGAAAAAAATTAATATCAAATAGACCCATTTGATATTTTTAGTGTATACTATTAAATGTATTGACTTCTTATTAGTTTTCTGGTTCTACATAGAAACTTTTCTTTTTTGTTTTATAAAAAAAAAAAAAAAAAAAAAACTTCATTGCATCTTTCATTAGTTTAATGCTTGCATTAATTAGTGACATTTGACAACATCAAAATTGAAGCAGCACTTAAGCAAATGCTAGCTAGAAACTTCAAGATATATCCAATAATTAACAATATATATAAGTTCCACATACTTCAGTTTTACCATAATATTATTATGTAAAATATTCTGTAAATAATGAATAATCAGCCAAACTAACTAATGAGCTTATTGGATAAGCTTTGCCCAAAAAAAGAATTATTTCTAAGTAGTTAATTAATTTTCAGTGAATTGAAGTATTTGTGATCAAAATCTATATATTGATTGACTTTAGCTGATTTTTTATTGTGCAAATAGTAACACTCTATTATTATAGGTGTATTATGCATTTCTGCATGTATTCTTCAGTAAACAAATTAAAAAGCAAACATTAATTCTGCCCCAAAATAGGGAAACATATGATCTATAAGAATCTTTTTTTTTCCTCATTGTCCTCTAGGTAAGTGTATTGTAAAGAGCTTCATCAAGGGCTAACCCTAACGTGAAGAAGAATAAAGAGAAGAATAAATTATATAAAAGAAGACACTTTGTTTTACTTTTATTTTCTATTAATTTTTTTAGATTCAAACAAATGAATATATTCATTCTTTTTCAATATCCTGTCAAAAGAATTTTCAATTGATCAGAGGAGAAACATCATATATATTTATTTAATCTCCCATTGCATCCAGAGAGTGCCAGAAAAAAAAACTTAAAGCACTTCATCCTGTTATAATAGGTGAGAAATAACAATTGAACTTTTATTTTTTCTACAAACATTCTATTTAACGAAGTTGCGTGAGTTCTATTTAAATAGAATCACACCTCATTCAATGGTGGATGAAATGATCGTGATATAGACTTAGAAAAAATAGTTTAAACAATATAATTCTAAGCTTGATTTTACTTAATTAATATATAGTATTAAAAAGTAGGTACACACTTTATCAAACTAGCTTAATTAAGAGCCTAAAAAGAAAGTGAACAATGAAAAATTGGAAAGCATACAACTTTAGGAATCTTCAAGAAAGGAAGAAACAGTAAAATTCATTGTAATCACCCCTAGTTAAGACTTAAGACTACTATTGGTGTTTGCTTGCACATGCATCTGAGACCTTAATTATCACCTTTTGATAAATGCAAATATTCTCTCTGTGCTTTAATTTGCCTAGTGATTATCTCCTTTATTTTGGGTTCCTTCAACATGTGGTAGATGTATCACTTCATTTGGTTTCAAAAATGGCATCTTTATACTCATACTTGTGTCACTATTAGCTGGTGCCTTTTCTCCTTATGCAGCTTTTATTTTACCACACTATTTTTCAAAATGGCAATAATAAGCATAATAAGAAATTAATGTATTATTATATATCAATATAATGATGTTTGTTGTACAATAGAAATACGTCTAATGAGCATTCAACGTGTGCTATAAATAAGACGTAATGTGTGCTATATGTATAGCACACGTACATATAGCACACATTACGTCTTATATATAACACACGTTGGATACTCGTTGGACGTATTTATGTTGTACGACAAGCATTATTGGATATGAATATACACCAATTAGCTAGGCTTAATTAATTATATTAGTGCTTCATATATGTTACATTGGTTGCAGATTTTTACAGAGTTGAAGCACCAACAAGTCCACAACTTCTGTGCTATACCATTACAACATCTATAGTAATAATAATAATAAGTACTAACATCTTCCATTTTTTGTTCTCTTTATTTTATTTTATACAGAACCACCTAACAAGAGAACTTGGAAGAACACTATTATACATGACATACCCTCCAACAGAAGAAGAAAACCCAAAAATGAAAAATGAAAAAAGAACAAAGAATCACCCTTGTCAGATCTTGGTGGTTCTGTTCTTAAACCAGTTGAGAACCACCATATACTTAATAGTCTCATGACTAAGCCAATCCATGCTTTGTCTCTCCCTTATTCTTGTAAAAAAAACATAACAAAGGGAGAGATAATGAGATTGAGCCAACAAAAACCATGACAGTTAATCCAAAAGTGCAATATGAAAATTCATTATTCATGCACCACTCTGCATCATTTCTTGCTGCTGCCTCTTCAGTGAATCCTGCTTCTGCAGAATCATTTGCCTTTTGAATTTCTTGATGAAAAGGTCAGCAACATGATCAATCTCATCCTCCAACTTGAACTCTTGCCCTTTCTCCTCCTT
Organism: Aeschynomene evenia; assembly: GCA_013621005.1. NCBI lineage: Eukaryota > Viridiplantae > Streptophyta > Magnoliopsida > Fabales > Fabaceae > Aeschynomene > Aeschynomene evenia. The sequence goes on from CM024268.1 coordinate 12,353,061, forward strand.
TGAGTTCTTCACCAAATCAATCACAGAACCACCAAGATCCAAATCCTCTGAGTCAAACAGAGTGTGTGTCAGATCAGGGTACTTATCATCATCATCACCATCTTCATAACTGTAGTAACAACCACCATCAAATCCATTACCTTGTTCCTCTTGTTCATCCACCAATTGGGTCATCTCACTTGGATTAGGCAATGCCTCATAGGTGTGTGAATTGTTGTTATACACCACTATGGCATTCTTGTGATCACAGCATGAAGTTCCATCTTCCAACAAGCAATTCTCATCCTTAGGATGAGAATTGTGGCCCAAAACAGAATGGAACTTCTCAGAGATTGAACTCATAAGAAACTTCTTGTTCTTCATCAGTGAGAATATTATGAGGCGTGCCTTGATTGCATTTGTTTTGGCCTTCAATGCCATGGTTTTTGACTTTGCCATTGAACTTAAACCAGCTATGATCTGCTTCAACAACCTTGATGCACTGTTCTTCATGTTGTATGATGACCCTTTTAGAAGTAGTAACTAGTACTAATATCAAAATTTGATTTTTCAAACAACTTGAAAACAAAACAAAAGCACAAAGCTTGAACTATATGAATGACTATAAAGTGTTTGTGTTAATGCCTGTGAGAGAGATTGAGAAATATGAGATGGTATATGAAGAGAATTGTGTTATTGTACAAAGATGTACCTTAGTATAGCAGAAAAGAAGTATTTTTGCACGAAAGAGTACAAGGTACCAATAAGGGTTTATATAGGAATTATCAATGTTATAATGTGGTGGCAACTAGCTGTTATGTGTGAGAGAAACATTGCTAAAACAAAAGAAAGAGTGAGGGTTAAGAAAAGAAAAAGAAAGGCTTGAAAGTGAAAGTTAAAGTTGGAGGGGACACTTGGCATTTTATGATTGGGTACTGTGAGGGATGGATGGTTCAGTGGTATACGAAGCTTCACAAGTTTTGGTGGGCAGAAAATATTAGTGGGGTTGTGGTGTGGAGTAGGGAGCTCTTTGCTTTTTTGCAAATTTCAAAGGTTAGATTTTAAGATTTGATTTCTCCAAGAAGTAGATAAAAATAAATATATAAATAAAATTGTGGAGAGATGAATATCTCTTTGCTTCTATTTTTTTTTTTTTTGGTACTATTGGTATTCAAATGTGAAAAATTATCGGAGGGAATTTAGTACATGTTTGCTTGTGAATTGTGATTTTAATTTGATTAAAGTTTATTGTAAACCATTTTTATTTAGGCTATCTCTTGTCAATAATAATGATTAATCTCTTGGAGACAGAAATCTCTTTGTTATGAGATAAATTTCTCAGATTACGAGATTTTTTCCTTATATATAATTATAAATCGAATATTTGATTAGATATTTAAAAAAGTCAATTAACTATATCATCTTTATCAAGTCTCATGGTTAGTTGATATAAAACATTTATATTAGTTTGCTAATGCATTATTAAAATTACTTTATTCTTTTGTGAATATCAAAATATCAATTATAAACAGTGGTGATTAAAATGAGCTATTATTATCTTGTAATTAATTGCTAAGTTAATTATAGATAAAAACATATATGCGCTCCTAAAATATCAAAACACACTACGTGTACCAAAAAATATCAAAACCCCCTAATTGATAAAATCATAAAATTATTAAATGAAAATACTATATAGCATTAAAATCAAAATCAAATAAAAGAGCCTATTCTTTTTTAGCCTTAATAAGCCGTTTTCATTTTGCCCCTTTGCAATTATTTGACAACAACAGCTACTACTTGTGTGGGAGCCTTTGAAGCTTTTGAGGATAACTTAAGATGATGGAGACATGGGCAAACACACCTAATCCACAAACACAACAATCACAATCCGTAATATTACATATACATCATAAAATTAATTATTATTTATTATAAATAATAATTTAATTTTTAAAAATTATTAATTTAACTTGTAAAAATATTATGTAAATTTATAATATTAAAAATTATATTAATCTGATTTTATTAAGTATAAAAATCATTTCTTGTTCAATATATATATCACTTTCATTTTATACATATATAGCCTCAATGACAAAAATAACCATCAAACCTTGGACAATTATTTTACTTCTTCTTACCCTTTGAGAAATGTAATAAAGAAGGGTACCACTGACATTACATTTTTTGGGACCATATTCTATTTGTTATTTTGGATGAAATAAGAATCTCATTTGCTTAGTGCAGTCATCTTCATATTCAATAAACGAGGTCAATTAAAAAATAGTTATGGACCACACTTTAATTATTACTGCAGTAATGGGTTTGTTTCAAAGTTTGAAGTTGGAAGTAGCGTGAGGCAGGTTGAAACTTAACGTTGAATAATGAGTACACAATCATTGTGTTTTTTATTTTTATTTTTTCTTTGAAAGCTTAGCCATTAAGGTTTCACTTAACGGCTTCACATTTTTCATTTGGATCTTCTCTCCCTTCTAGTGTCGTGTGTTTTCTTGTTTTTGTATGTATCAAGTGCAAATAAAATAATAAATTAGTTATTGTATGTAAAAAGAAATAGTTAAAATAATTAATATATTATGTGCAATATATATTATGTAATGTGCACATACAATATGTATTACATGTTGTACATAACATATATCACATATTATGCACATCATATATTACATGTTGTAAAGAAATAATGTTACAACATGTAATATATATTGTGCATAACATGTCATATATGATGTGTATAATATGTATTTATATTGTATATAATATATATTATATGTTATGCATAATATGTATTTATATTGTATATAATATATATTATATGTTATGCATAATTTATTTGCTGTTTTAATTTAATTTTTTTTTGTTGTCCATCAAAATTTTCCCTTATTAAATAGATAGGTAGAAGGATTGGAAATTTTTTTTTCTCATATATTTTTAAATGTTTAGATGATTGAGGTAAAAGTTTATTTGAGTTAAATTTTTGGGTCCCCTGGGATATTGAGTGAGAGATAAAATAGTTTCTTAAAATATAAAAATGATAATGTGACCTTTAAGATTTAATATGATAGATAAAATAGTTTCTCAATATATAAAAATGACAAAATTGGAATTTCAAAACAATATGATCTGATCTCCAAAATTAAAAATTTAAGAAATGTTGAGAATCATATTGTCTTAAAATTTAATACTTGAAAAATTATGTTATCATTTTTATATCTTGATAAATTATTTTATTCATTATATCAAATCTTGAGGATCATATATATTATTATTTTTATATTTTAAAAAACTATTTTATATCTCATTAATTTTGATTTTTTGAGGGATGAAAGAAATATTTGCTCTAAGAGTTACGTTGTTAAGACATGTATATTTTTCTTACATATTTTTTGAATCCAAACTTTACCTTTTTTTTAGATTTTGATTATCAGTATTTATATTTTTATTGTGCATTTTTAGATGTGGAATTATATGCACATTGTACATCTTATTTTTTTAATTATAAAAATCACTACTCTAATAAAAAAAAGTTAGAATCATAATATCTAGTATATATGATGATGTGTCTAATTAAGGTTTCCGTTGAGTGACTTTTAAAAAATGAAAATAGTTTTTTAAGTGCAAAATTGTATTAAATATTGCTTTTCTATCAATGGATTTTCTCCCTATAGATTGACGCCATCCAACGATAAGTTATTGAAGATGTACCTGTAATTTTCAAAAAGCATAAGTTAATTTATGTTTGGTAAATAAAAAAAAATCATGTGCTCATTTTTTTTTCTTTTAAAAATTAGGTGTGGATTTAAAAGCATATATAAAAATACTTTTTAAAATTAAAAAGCCTAATATAATCCTATGTACGTACTAATAAATATCTAGATTTTAAATTACTGATTTATATATATGTCTATTATAGACACTTTAAATTTTAGAAGCAATTTTATTAATTGTTTTGTAGTCTATACTTATTAAAAATAATTTTTATTTTATTTTATCAAATATAACTATTACAACTTTTAAAAATCTAAGAAATATAAATAGTTTTTAAAAATTAAGAGGAATACTAAATTCATCCTTATTATATTGATTTTTACTAATTCACAAATATTTTACTCTTTTTACAGCCCTTTTAATAAAATGCGAATAGAAAGTGCCACGGCTAATTAAACTTTCTAACGATTTAATTAGAGTATTGATAGAGGCACAATCAAAAAACCAGTCAAAATAGTCAATAAATAGGAATCTGGGTCACAATCATCCAGCCCATTAGAAATATACTCATGATTAAAAGTGTTATTTGAATCATAAAGTGTTAAATGAGTTTTATTGGTTGTTTTGGCTGGTTTTTTTTTGTCCATTTGAAACTATTTTTATATAATTAAGTTAACATTGGTTTGATTGAAAAATGCAATCATTTTGTTCTAGTTTATAATTGTTTCATAATTAAAAATATATATATAGAAAAATATTAACTTTACTCTTAATCAAACGAGTTAGCTTTGGTACAAAAGCTGAAAATATTTTAAACATTTTTTAACTTTCAAATAAAATTTGATATGGATAGTTTTTATTAAAAGTACACGTATAAACCAAAACTTATTAGGTCTCTATATATAGTTTCCATACAGTAATAATACAAAATAACTTTATACCATTAATTAACCAATAAAATAATTTTACCAAAGTTATAACATTAATGTTATGTGTACAATAAAAATTATACAATACTTGTACAATAATCATATTCATCGTTAGATTGTAATATAGATTTATAAACTAATGCAATACAACGATAAATATGATTGTTGTACAAAAATTGTACAATTTTTATTGTATACATAACATTCCTCGTTATAAATCATATATCTGGTTCTGATTTATTGGGTTGATATTGTACTTTCTGTGAGTTGTTTTTTTGATGAAATTCTATGGCGGTGAGTAAAAACTAAATGCATAAAATATTGATGGATTTAATTTTAGTTATATATATATATATATATATATATATATATATATATATTATATATATAATGATATATGACATACATATGCAAAGTTTAAGAGTTTGCAAGGAAAATAATCATCACTTTTCTCTGTCACGCGTTAACTCTGCAAGCTAGGTGAATTTCATCATCAACTTTTAAACATAATATCTTGTAGCTACTTTAAACTTAGCAAGTAGTGCAATCTAAATGCAATATACATGAACCATATGCACAATTAATAGTATATTGGTCCCATGCAACTCTCTTTTAATTTGTACGCGTGGACCAAAAATCATAGACATGTGGCCACATGACATTTTTCATTTTCAATAATTGAACCATACAAAGAGTTAAATCAGCCAGATTCATTTGATTTTTTAATCAACAAAAAAAAAATCTCTTTAAAAGGTTAATTTTAGGATGTGTTTGTTTGCGAGAGACATTAGGTACAAAGACATTGAGATATTGTTATAATCAGTGTGTCATCCATTTAGAAAGAGAGATAAAGAAAAACTTAAGAATAGAGACATACTAAACAAGCACACAAAATAACTTTCGAGTATGTTTTTCATTAGAAGACACACTGGAACACAATGTCATTAGGACGCAATGATGGGATACGAATCTATATCTATATTAGTATAGTAAAATAGAGTTAATGGTTCGCCATGTGTCACTTTTATATTAATTACTACATTTTCATCTAATGCAAAATATAAATAATGAACATATAATTTTATTGAATTTTTTAGTTAAAAAATAATAATTATGAATACTTAATTAGTAATTATTAATATAATTATAGATTTTTAATATTTTTGTTACGTATGAATAATTATGAATGTGAATCAATAAATTTTCAATATTTTTATTGATTGTTGGATGAGAATAATTATGAATAATTAGTAATTATTAGTGATTGATAATTAGTAATTTTTAATATTTTCTATGACTTCAATAATTTTAGTGATTGATAATCTGCAAATTATGAATATTTTTATTAGTTGATTATTGAAAGATAATAAATATAAATATTATGAATAAGAATTCGAGATTGAAAGAAAAAATAATTACATGATTGAATAAGAATTTGGTGATTTTTAGTGATTGATAAAAGGGTGTGTCAATAATTATTTCCTATGTTTCGTATATGTTAATTCAATATACATGATTTATTTACAAAAATAATTTAAAAACTACATATTTATTTTACGTGATAAGTATTTCTTAGACACTTCAATCATCTAGATTCTTTTTCAATTTTATGTGCATTTACTGATATAAGAATAATTTTATTTATGTATTTTTTTATATTTGTGAACTAAATTTTATAAATAATATATTTTCATTTAATTTATTTTTATAAAAATATTTTTATTTTATTAATTATTTAATATTTTAAACATAAATTTAGTATCATCCCGTGCATCGCTCGGGTTAAAAGACTAGTTGAGTTTAATAAAAATTTCTTTCAATTTTGTTGTAAATATTTCAAAATTCTGTTTACCGCACCTCCAATTCCATTTGTATAGTGACATTATGTCTTGCGCATATTACTCCAAATATGGTACAAGAACTAGATTGATGTTTTGTGCATCAATACCAAACACATCACAGAGACATAATGTCCTAGACATACACTAGTGTCATTGTCTATGTGATTAATGCCTCTGTAAACAAACACATGCTTAGTGAACTAATTGATTGTAATTCAAAATTTCTATATTAATTAATTTTACCTAATTTCTCATTGTACAGATAGTAACACTCTTTAATTGTTGAATATAACACACAATTGTTTGAAAAAAAAATTATCTTATTTGTATAATTATATTTTTTTTGTTATTTTTAATTTTGATGATAAACATATTTATTAGATGAAGTGTATGTGTCTTGAAAAATCAAAAAATATTTATTTTAACAATTTCTTATTTATAAATCATTTATTTAAAAATAAATTTATTTAAATACTTTAGCTCAAAAATCTTTTTAAGTTAATATGTGTTGTTTGAATTGTAAGAAAATAATATCTTTTGTGATAAATTAAACTACCAAAAATGGGTAAGAAATAATTTGATTATATTAGATAATATTATTATTGATGGATAGGTTGGTAAATATGCATTAATAGAGTTATAAACCAGCCTTTTCTTTTTTTTTTTCCGGAGAAAATAATCTCCAAATTAAATCTAGCTTTAGCTTTTTCACTATAAAAAGTTTTTTTTTCCAATACAAAACAACTTAAATTATTTTATAAAATTATCACCCGAACATGATTTTTTTTTTCCAAACAGATTTTCTTAGAAAAACAAATTCTTTTGTTTTAACAAACATGCTCAAAGTGTAGACATCATTTAAATATGATCTACCACACTATATCGATCATTTTATAATAAATAAGATGTTTGTCAATATAAAAGTTGAGAAAAATCGTACTGAGATAACATTTTTTGTGTGGAAAACCAAGCATAAATATCATACTATGGCTAATATAAAAATCAAATTAGTTCAAAGTTATTGTAATTATGAAATTAATATTTGTGAAGAATTTAAATTTGATATATTGAAAATATTACATTATTTTATATATTTATCTAATTAAAATATTTTATTTGTATGTTTTTTTAACTGGTGAAAGAGACACTAAATGATCATGATAGATATGACAATATATGATGATAAAATAATTGTATATAAAACTTTTATAATTAGCATGTTGTACTTTCAATTAAATCCATTTTTTCTAATTTTTTAATTAAAGTTAGCATGTTATTGTACTTTCAAAGTTTATAATTTAGAATGAAGCTTTATGTCAATTGGTTCAACTTGATAATTATATAATAAAAATCAATGAAAGATCGATGTATAACCTAACTATAGCTTTGGCTTTTGGTTTTGTGATGCTTTAATTTCTTTTAGGGTTTAATTTCCATCTTTGAAAAGTGAGTATAGAAAACGCATGCATATATATGTTGCTCTCAGATCTCAACAACAATAATAATCTCATTTAATTTGACCTTATATGAAAAGGTTTGGCAACGTGATCATTCATAACCAAGAGAGAACGAATAATCGTGCACTTTGTGATGATGAGTGGGTGCAATCTACTCTGTAAAGATCAATAGAACCTTTTTCAATTGTTATTAATCAAACTATAATATTTGATCAACAATAAAATATTATATAACACTTAGCTTGTATAATATTCATCTATACAATTAGATTTTAACATATATAGATCATCTTTTAGGCCATGTTTGCATTGTTTTCATTGAATGTGGTGGCAGAGGAGTTAAAGTCAAATAATTAGTGAAAAAATGTCTATGTTAAATGTTTGTGGTGGAGATCACGTGGATATGGGAACAGTACGTATGACAGTGACTCAGTGAATAAAATTATTAACTTTTTATTCATTCTAATTTTAGAGTCATTATGTGTTATAAAAAAGATACGAATATGTAAAAGTGTGTTTAAAAAAGTCAATTTTAGAGTCATTGTATCTCTGATTTCTTTGACTCTATTCTCAAAGTCAATTAAAATAAACACTTTCTTACATCCAAATTCAAATTCCAGCGATGAAAATGAATATTATTCTATAAATATTGTGCAACTTTTTTTGTAATGGAAAATTTAAATAAGGAAGACATACCTCAATGACCTCATGCAGGGTCAAAGTAAATCACCAACTTCAATGATGATTTATAGTAGAATTTACAGATTGTCCATCAAAGTGAATTTCCCATAATTCGAACCCAAGTGACGGAAGGTTGAATCAAGTATGTCAATCCAATTGGAAATATTATTGTACAACTTTGTTGTACATAAATCATTTTGTAATTACTTTGCGATTGGTTTTGGATATTTTTGCACTAAAAAGCTTGTTGTCAAAACTCAAAAGGTCCAAGCACTTCCTAAAAACGATTGATGAACTTTTAAATCATCACTTCATGTTCAATTAGTGCGTTTCGTCTATTTAAATTTCTTTTGCTAACCACAGTACGTTTTGTCTAGTAATATATTTTTGGAGAAAAAGCAATCAATCCCCTATATTTTGATATCATGTGCAATATAATTCGATATCATGTACTTTTCAAACGATGCAAATTAAATCACACCCTCTAAAAATTCTATGGATATGATTACCCTTTATTTAGTCGTCACATGTATAATTTTATGGACAAAATTATCTTTCTTTTTATTATTCACATTTACTAATCTTAAACTCCATAAAATTGGACTTATTAATTTGGAAAGACATATCAAACCTAAACCCTTTCATAAGTTGGAAAGAATTGGGGTTTTGTGTTGGTAATTGAAAATATAAAGGGTGATTTTATCTATAAAATTATATTTGTATTAAATAAATTAAAAGGGTAATTTTATCTAGCGCAGGATGGTGCGTTTAACACCATTTTAAAAGTATAATTAAGGTGTTGAATTACACAACTTATTAAAAAGTCAATAAAAAGTCAAGCATAAAATATAAAGTCTAATTAATATCATAGAGCTTTAATTGTATTTTTTCCTATACTTTTTAATATCATTGTCGTTACAAGAGCGATGGTCCTTCTTATGACATGAATTAGAGTTTCCTTCACGATCTTAAAACTTGAGTGGTTTTAAATTCAACCTTGATTTTTTTTAGAGGAGTGCTATCCAATTTTAGATGTTAATATGATCAATATCCAATAAATTTAATGATGAATATGTAAAATTAGAGTATTAGAATAAGACGCTAGTCTAAAAATAATGCATTGATGTTGACACGAAATATATAAAGATAATGTTAAAATAGTTTTTTTTAATAATGACTATCTATTTCATGACTCACCCTTAAGCAATTTGAGACTCAACAACTACTAGTATATACGAAGAAAACTTAATTCAAAAGGCTTGTTAATTAGACAAGATAACATTTATGACCAAAGTATAGCATTGATCATCATATTTATTTGCTCAATGTGAGATACATTAAGTGTGTGTATAAAGCAGTTTTCTTTCACAAATAAAGCAAGATCCATTATTAGTACAAAATATATCCATTTTCACTTGACAAGTGCTCGCCTTATTTTGCTCATACAATGCATGCAATGAGGTAAGAAATTTCACATATTCATTCACTCTACATTTAGATATGTAAGAATCTTTACTTTATCATGGTGCCCCAAAATATATATGACACAAATATCAATCACACTAACTTGAACTTTTCGTATTCTTATGCTTATTTTGTGAACCTTCAGAAACGACAACATTTCGTACAACTTGATATATATTATTTATTTAAAGGAGAAAACAGTAACTTGAGGTCGAGCTAGATTGCGACCATTTATAGCTCTTTTTCTTTTTTCTTCTTATATTAAACAAAAGTTTATTAATTTTGAGAAGAAAATTCATTTCAATCTAGGATTAGGGTATATACCTTAAAATAATTTGGTATTTACATTTAATTGCTATATATATATATATATATATATATATATGTGTGTGTGTGTGTGTGTGTGTTTGTGTGTATTTTGTGGTTTTTTTAAATAGGTACTTTAAAATAATTAAATATGTATATAGGTAGTTGTAGAATTAGTTACGTAAATAGGTAGCTGCGTTTTTTTGAATAAAAATGATCGACTATACTATGCAAAATTTCAATTTTTTTTGTACTATAGTCAATCTAGATCGCAGGCACGGTTCAGGACTGACTTTGCCGACGAGCAACCTATATTTTACTAGCACACCAGGATTGATGGCGATGCTGAACATGGATGACTTGTCATCGCCGCTGTGGACACCCCGAGCTCGTGATTTGCTTCGGGATACATAATAAGAAGGGTTTTATCCTTCGATATACCTATTATCATTAACTTTTTTTTTTTGTTTCCCACGGTATCCCCCGGTCCGGAAGGGTAAGGACTAATCTGTCGCGGATCTGAGCTCCATTTAAGGTTTGCCGCTGGCCAATGAGTTGTTGCATACACAAGACGGAGATCGAATCCTCAACCCTTGCTTAAGCTGCGGACAAGTGAGCTAAGTAGCCAACCACTTGACCTACCCAAGTTGGTTCTATTATCATTAACTCTGAAGTTATGTGAAAATATTAGTAGTGGGATACATGACTCATTTTTAGCCATAAATAACTTAATTAAATGTATCATTATTCTTGAATTATATAGGGTACAAAAGAAATCCTGATCGAATAATAAGATAATATAGTCCAACTTATTTAATTTCTTCATGCTTATGAATTTCTATGTTTCCGACAGATAGAAAATTGTTTCTAGATTTGTCATTGCATATAGGATACTTATGAATATTACCCATCACTTGAATAAAAGATTGGAAAATCGAACTTCAATCGCCATAATATACAAATAGAAAGTTGACAATTGGAACTATAATATTGTAAACATTATAGTTCAGCTATATATATATATATATATATATATATATATTATATATATATATATATTATATATTATATATATACATAATACTTGAGGTACAACATAAATACGTCTAACTTGTATCCAACGTGTGCTATCCATGTTATAGGATATGTGCTATATGTATAGCACATATACGTATAGCACACATACTGTAACATGGATATCACACGTTGGATATAAGTTGGACGTATTTCTGTTGTTGTACGTCAAACATTATTATATATATATATATATATATATATGGCTTTGGTTTTGGTCAGATCTTATATATATTCTCTAAATAGGAAATTAATTAAACGCATGCATGGATGATGCATTCATATGCACCTCTCTCAAGTCTCAAATCAAAACCATACTAGGAGGACACTTACACTTTAGTTGCATTTCATTATCACAACCATTTGATTTTTGTGGATATTTATTTATTATATATTTTGAGACACATGATCAAAAGAGTAGTGCAATCTAGGCTGTAAAGAATTATCAATAGGTTAGTTTAGTACAACATGTACAATAATAATATCTTGGATTTTTATTTTCTTCTAATTTTTACGTACTTCTAGAAAAGTTTCTATGTGTTGTCGAAAGTCTCGGCACTCAAAAGAGAAAACCACCGTTAATTGAATATATATATAATACTAGAAGTACATTAAAAATGACACTAAATTAACCACCAATATATAAAAAATTAAAGAGTATTGCTAGTGGCACAACAAAAAATCAGTCAACACAGCCAACAAGTTATGCACAACATGTATAATATAAATTGCACAACGAATATTACATATTGTACACGCCATATATTACATGATGTGCACAATATATATCACATATTATAAAGAAAGATGATGCTACAACATGTGATATATGTTGTACACAATAGGTGAAATATGTTGTGCATTGCATGTGATATACATTGTGCATTTTATATTATATATGTTGTGCATAATTTGTTGACTGTTTTGGCTGGTTTTTTGTTGTGCCCCAAGTATTTCCCAAAATTAAATTGAGTAAATGTAAATATCTTGTGTCAGTATAGAATTTGTCATTGTTTCAATATAAAAATTTTAATATATAATGTTGGATTGAGTCAGAATATAAATAATTGAATAACATGTTGAATTATATTAAACTTGAATTAAGTGACCAATTTAATGTCAAATTTAACGTACATGAAGTATTTCATATATATATATATATATATATATATATATATATATATATATATATATATTCCACAAGTTTAGATATTAATTAGAAGAGAAACGTGCCAAGGTCCTAACAAACAATCAATCTTAATTAGTGAGAATTTACTGTCGCCTACCAAAAAGAAATTTTCAAGATTATTCGAACTTAAATTGTAGAAACTCATGGTATCTAGTCCAAGATCAAAGAGAATAAGAGAAATGATTACAAATAACGAGGCCTAATATAGACTAGCTAAAGTAACAAACTCTATACTCTAATTACTAATATACCCTCAAACACCCGCCCCGCAAGTCGGAGCATGTTGACACTAGCATATCCGACTTAGGATGAGAGTGTGATATAGTGATCAAAATCAAATGAAATACAAAAAAATATAATAATAGTGAAAATACAATGAAATGATTATGGAGTGAGTCGGTTTGTCGAAATAACATCATCGATCAAAAGTCGATCATTAGAGAAGATGAATGAATTAAAAGTCGTCTCACCGGAATAAAGATCATCCGTTAAAAGTACACTTTGAAATGGACTCAATGACCCATATCCGGATCGAGACAACTGCGATGGTTCCTCCTAGCTAGTTCGAAAAGTCTTCAACCTTCTTTAAGTCTCTTCGATCTATCCATCGACGTATCAACATAACTCATTATGAAAAAGAATAATATAAAATACTTTGTTGCTATTTTTTTTCTTTTTGCAAAAGCTCACAAAGCATTAATTAGACTATCCAAATATAATTAATTTTTATTTTGTTATCTACCCCTGTATATAAAGGGCAGAAGCTAAAAGATACCATTTACGAATTTTAAGAACTAATTTCTCTTCAATCTTGAACATAGAAGAACAATATCAACAAGTAAGTATTCAAAACCAAATCCTGAATGTTCAATATCCAATAACCAAATCGTAATCCAAATCAGAGAAATAAATCAAACAATCTTCAACCAAATTTAACCAAATGAACCGGCTAAAATTATCTAAAGTGCCTTCGATAAACTTGTCAAACACTTGACACATGCATTATCTTGAGTAAGAACAATAATTTTCAAAAGAATCACTTGCTCTGGGTACTATGCAGAAACTCATGCCCGGTATATATAGTTCAAGATAAAAAAGAATTAGAGAAATAATTATTGGAATAGAATGATAAAAGTGTGTATGATTATAAAATAATGAAGTCTGCTTATAATAGTTAATTATTAGAGTAACACACTTCAAACTCTAATTACAAATATACCCATTGATACAAACCACATGCAACGTATGAAGAAGATTAAATCAGATTTATCAACTCTCATAGTCACTTTTCAATATAGCATTGATAGATGTATAACAAAAAAACAACTAAAACAACCAACACGTTATGCATGCACACCAAATATTATATAATATATATGCACATATATTATATGTTGTGCACATTATACATCACATGTTATACACACTAAATATCACATGTTATACACACTAAATATCACATGTTATAAAAAAAGATGATGTTGTAACATGTGATATATAATGTACATAATTTATAATATTATATGATGTGCATATTATATAATATATGATATGTACAATATATATTGATTATTTTGACTAATTGTTATTGTATACCAATCATTTACCGAAATATAACTCATCATACGCATATCTATTATACATATAGTGCGTTCATGCTTTTGGCTTTCCATATCTATTATTGCTTCTACCTATGACTATGGTCATGGGTGAAGCTAGAGGACTTGTTCAGGAGAGACCAAAAAATACATGAGTTCTAATATTTTATTTTTAATAGTGATTTAGTTATTTTATTAGATTTTTATTTTTATAAAATAATTAAATTAATGTCAAAATTAAAAATATCAAAATCAAATTGATATTATATTAAAAATATTAGAACTAAAATAATTATTCATTCTAAATTTTACTATGAAAATTAAAAAAATTTTTACACTTATATATAACATATTATCAATTATAGTATATAAATAGCTAATTAAATATAAAATTGATAAATATTATTAAATAAAATATTTAAAAAATACTAAAATAAAATAATTAAAACTATTTTAAAAAAAAATAAAAAAGTCAGGGGCATCGCCTCCCTTCTCCCTCATGTGGCTTCGCCCCCGGCTATGGTGCTTCTTGTACACAGAACATGTACAAAAGTACGTACATGTATTATACAATTTATTTAGACCTATTTTGAAGAATAAAAAAAATTTAACTTTAATTTTTACTATTTTCGAAGAAAAAGTTGGATAAAAGGCATATATAATCCCTAATTAGTAATATAACTTATCTCTTAAGGTTTGTTTGAGTAAATTAAGTAATTTATTTAAGCATCACATAAAATTAAAGTAATTAATGCATAAATAATTATTTCATAAGAATAAATCTCATCAAAATATAGGGCTTAATAACTACTTTAATATTTTCATAGATAAAGCAAATAGCTGAACGGAACACATGAAAAATAAGTATGTACATTTTTTCTCTGTTTGTTTAAATCATTTGAGCTTTCTCTAATAACTTGAGCATATAGGAGTCCTTGACGATACACCTTTATCTTTGTAGCATGGAGCAAAGAAGGGATCCTTATTATTATGATCATGTATGTCTCTTAGTTAGTGTTTGATACCGGGAACATAAAAGACAGGGAACATAAAAGACAGGGACTGAGAGAGATTAAATATATTTGGTTGATGAGACTAGAATATAAAGAGGCTAAAATTTGTGTTCATGAATAAAAAAAACTCTAAATTGTTATAGATTTTTTATTTAAAAAATAAGGCAGAGCACATGAGAGAATAAAATGATAAAATTTTATTACTAATTAAGTTTCTCCCTGCTGGATTAAAAGATACCTTTAATTTGGAATTTTGGATGTAACACTTGAAACTTTCATGGAAACTTCTGTTCCCATGTGGTTGTTCAATCAGAATTCAAAACCTTAAATTAAGGATTGGAAAATGAAATTAGGTTGATATATATATATATAGTAGAGTTCAATTTTGATGTAGGAACATTATTATAGAAAAATAGTTTTGTGTTATCATCCAATTACATTTTTTTCATTTAAATATATTTTTTAAGTAATAAGTGAAAAATCTACTATTATAACTTAATATTAAAATATAATTATATGACTATATAAAAAAAAATTTACATGATAAAAATTAAACTTTGATATAATTTAAGGCAACAATTATAAAAGTGACAGGAGGCAAAGCAAATAATTAATAAAAGCGTTACCTTTGTGCACAATTTATTGGATTGAATAAACCTAAAAGCATAGGCAACTTGAACCACAATTCATGCAAATGTGCTTTGAACTTTAAAGGGAACCTTTTCCATAATTTTTTATACAATACTTTGTTAATAAAACCCTAATTTATAATAATAATATTTGTCGTATAACAGAAATATATTTAATTACTATTTAACTTGTACTATACATACATAGTACATAATATGTGTTATATATATAACACACGTACGTATAACATATATTCTTATTATATATAACACACATTGAATATATATTAATTGAACTTATTTATATTGTTTTATGACAATCGTTATTAATTTATAAATGCCGTAGTGTATAGCATTTGACAGCTTAGCTTAATTCACCCCTCAGTATTGTGTTTCATAGCCAAAAGTACCCTCTACCTGGTCAATGTTCTCCTGTATGTGATCACAGGACATACACAACTTGATCTTCAGAGCCACATATTTAATTATAATTATAATTATATATATTACCAAAATAAAATTACATTAAATTATGTATCATCAGAGCATAGTATGACCTATGGTCCTAGGCTTCATTGCCAACAGCTGGAACCTATTCTGTTTAATCATACAATAATATTTTCTGGTCTTGGTGTTTAGTTAGCCAAACTTCCTTTAATTTTCCTACAAATTTTGGATGACTAACTTATGATCAGCAGATTTTCTCCTGATTTTTTTTTCATGTTCAGGGTATTTAGTGTTGACTGCTAAGTGATTAATTTCTCAATGATTTATAGACACCTTGATGATTGAAACAGTATAGCTAGAAGCTCGTTAGGCAATCATTTGAATTTTTTATTGCTTATTTATTTATTTTGGCTTACATTTGAAAATCTTTTATTATTTAATTTTTGGACTTGGACATAATCTTTAATTTACCCCTATATCCAAAAGTGTCATCTCTCGTTCCAAATCTAAATTGTCACTCATCCGAGTTTATATGTTTCTATGCTAGCTCTGTATATTATATATATTTTATTGTATTATGTTTTTAATTCGTGCTTGCACTATTCCTTTTGAATGTGGATTTTGTCATGACATTTATAATTTATCTAAAACAATTTAATTATATTCTAGTTAGATGTTTTTTCTTTAGCAGATAATGAGTTGAAAATAGTAGGAAGAGATTGGAAAAGAAAATGAATACAATCCTGTTTATTGTTTAAAATAGGTTTAATTATGCTGGAGATTCATATAATATGATCAAATTTTGAATTTAGTGTTAGAATAATTTTGTGGACTAACATAAATCAATGTCACATTTTGTTGAACCCAGATTAATTAAATGTCAAAATCAAATAGGACATATTGTTTAAGTCCGAACATATTATTGTTGAGCCATTATTGAGCTCATATTGGGTATATTGTTGTAAAACACTGCTCATTGGTGGGTTTGTTATTAATCTCTGTGTATTAGCCTTGCTGTGATGGGTGGCTTGGCGTGCAATGTTATTGACACAGGGAGAGACCCCTCCTCCTAGCCTATATATAGGGCACCTTGAGGCCCATGAATAGGAGGAGCTCTTCTCTCCCTCCGACCTCTGTTGGCCGACCCAAAGAGCTACAGATCTGGGATCTTGTCCTCTAAATCGAGTAATCTCTATCCAATCTCATTTATAGCTTTGTTATTGAATTCATGCCATAATTGGAATCAAAATCTTTATAATATTTATTCAGCATTTAGTCCCTATAATTTAAAAATTTGAAATTGAGTTCCTATAATTAAAATTTTTTTCTAATTAAATTTCTAACACTAGTTTTTGTAAAAAAAAAATTATCTAATCACATACATTTTAGAAATGTGGTTATAGACAAAAAAAAATTATTAAATTCTAATTAAATATAATGTTATTTACTATTTTTTTACTTTTGTACCTTTATTTAGTTTCATACTATATTTTTAAATTTATTTTTTAATTAATTAACTTTTTGGTTATATTTTTTTATTTTTATTAAATTTTTATTTATATATTATGCTAAGTAAATTAAAATTAATTAAAAATAATATAAAAATCATTATAAATAAAATTAGAATAAAATTTAAAATAACACAAAATACTTTAAATTAGCTATCTTTTAAATCCTTATTTTTTAATTTTTCTTTTCTACTAATTTTTAGTTAATTTTTTTAGTTTACTTTATTTAACCACTAATATTGTGTCATATTTAATTTAATTTAAATTTTATTTCTAATTATTTTTAGGTTTTTCTTTTTTTCATTTATTTTAATTTACTTGTCATATCATATAAATAAAAATTAATCAAAATAAAAATAAATTTATTAAAATTAATTAAAAATATTAAATAAAATAAAATTATAAAAAAATAAAAGATGTATAATATATAATTATAATTTAATAATATTTTTTACTTTTGTTTTATCTTTAACCATATTTCTAAAGTGTGGTTAAATGAATTTTTTTTAACAAAAATCAATATTAGAGACTCAATTAGAAAAAAATTAAACTATAGGAACTCAATTTCAAACTTTTAAATTATAGAGACTAATTTAAAATTTGGCCAAAGAGACCTCCGGTATAATTAAAATTTTAAAATATTTATAAGAGAATTGAAACGTTAACTATATATGTTTAAATAAAAGTTATATTTTAAAATAATGGAACTTCTATAGTGATTAACTTAAATTTTTTGTAAGTTTTCAGCGCACTTCATTTACGTCCCCAATATATATCAGGAGAAAAATTTATTTTTGAGAGGAAAAAAATCATGAAACTATTTTATGACTTTCCTTTTCTTTTTATATCTATTATTAAAATTTCAAAGGAGACAAGAATTTTCTTTATCTTCATTTTTTTTCTTTCCTTTCCCTCCTTACTTGTCATCTAAACACATTGTTAGAGGTAGACAAAATATATTTATGAAGTTGGAATCCTTTCTTGTGAAGTTATAGGCCCTTTGTTCTTTCTTAGAATGTGAGGTACTAAACGTGTAGTACTTATTTGAGTACAAAACACTAATTAATAACTAAATAATTATTGAGGCCAAACAAATTATGTTATCCTTGATTCTTGAATTAGCTATCAAGTTTAATTTCTATGTGGCTGCAATATATGTTATCTTATTAAAAAAAGGGCAAGAACCTTCCACTACTAATCCAAAAGGAAGGGTTGTAGGGGAACATTGCCCTTATACTTAATTGTTTAAAGGCGATCCCTAAACACAAGGCTCCTAAGTGGAGTTTCACACCTAAATATATGAAAATAAATTTATATAGATTCACATACACCACATTTATTATAAAACGTAAAATGGTTCATATATAATCTAATAATATAGTTTATTTCGATTCACAATCATAATATTTATTATCGATCGATCTCTCGCTAACTTGTAGACACTTCAATAGATGAGATAACAGACTTAGAGTTTTCAAGTTTTTTCATATTCAATGCGAGAGTCAAACTTTATATATTTGGTTAATGGAGGATGAGTCTCTATCACTACCCCAGGTTTATATCCATCATATATATATATATATATATATATATATATATATATATATATATATATATATATATATATGACATATTTATTCAAATTTAATTTTGAATATGAAGACTTTCAATGTTAAAATAATTTCACATGTGATAAAAATATATACATATATCATTTCTCCTTATAGATATAATTGAGATATAGAAATATAATTGAGATATAAGAATGAAGGTTCCTTGTTTTGTGCCAATGACTAATAATGAATTTTCCGGTGATTGGAAAAAGACATAAAACAATGGGTCCCTTATTGTCCGTTGAGTGTTTTAGGCCAGATCATCATATTTGAGCCGTTGAATGAATATTTCTCCTATTGACAAATTCTTGGAAACACGGTGTGTTCTAGCTGTACTTTAATTCAAGCTCCATGGGTACTTCCAACTCATACAAACTATTACTTGGTATGTTCTGATTGGTTAAAAAATATAGGGTATTAAATTTTATAAATGATGACTAGGTATTGACATAGATTAGAGAATCAATCAGAACATGTCAAGTAATGATTTGTATGGATACTTCCAACTTATTGGAAGTGCCCAAGCTAACACCAAAACAATTGAATTAATTATTATTTTTTTAAATATGTTGGAGAATAAATTAGATATTTAGAATTTGAAAATCTCTAATTATTTTCTATCAGTTAGAAAAAACAAATTAGTCTCTTAAATTTAGAGTAATGCTAAATGCACAATGAAAAACCAGTCCAACCAGCCAATAAATGAGATTATGGGCCACAATTACTCAGCCCATTAATATTTCAATGATTATTTGGGTCCAAACCAAAGTCAAAATTGATCCATTGTCTACATTGGCGACTAATTTTTCATTGTGCATCTAGTATTATTATTATTATTATTATAATACGTAAATTTAAAAGCACTCAAGTAATTATTAATCATTCACACAAATAAATTAAATTATTCTCTCACAATTCAATAAAACAGTAAATACTTTCTTACATGGATTATGAAGGAGCCAATTTGTCATCTTTTTAATTGTCGGATCAACTTTTTTTAAAATTTAAGGTATAAGTTTATTTTATCTTTTAAAATTTAAAAATATAATTGGTCGATGATTCTCAATATTTAAAAGGTTAATTTATTATAAAGAAATGCTAAATATACAATAAAATATTTATCTATATTATTAAATTTTAATATAAATATATTATTACGCCCTTAAAATTTAACGGTAAAAATAATGTTATATAAATATTAGTTTTACAACTATACAAGTAAATCTTTTTATTTTATCACCTCTTAATATATTTTTAAAGTATTAAATTGAATATTCACTCTAAGATTTTGAAACGGATAGTATAATGGAATGCAAAGGGAGCGTTTGTTGGGTCTATTTGAAAGACAACACCTAATTGACTTCATGAATCATAAACCTTTTGCAACACTTAATCATCATTAGAATTAAAAAAAGATTTTCTTTTTTTTTAAAAGAAGAAACAAGCACTATATAATCCTCTTCTCTTCACCTTCCATTTTCTCACAATTGGGTTTTCTTTTCTTCTGCGAGGTCTCATTAGCCTCGCAGAAAACAAAGAAACCCACCACCAAATCAAACCAATATCCACAAAACAACCTTTTTTTTTGCTCTGTTTCTCTCTTTATTTTTCCATAATAAAATTACCATAATAACAATATTTTCAAAAATGGAGTTGCATTCCCCTGTTGTGGCAAAAAAGCTATGGAATGTGTTGAGGATCACCTTCTTCATGATAAGGAAAAAGGGTCTTATCTCAAAGAGGAAGATGATCATGGACATGAATCTCATGATGAAGAAAGGAAAAATACTCAGAAAATCTCTGAGCAATATAATCTCATTCCACCATCATCATCATCATCACAGTTCTAAGAGCATGGCTCAGTACTATGAATTCTCATGCAGCAATAGTCCAAACCCATTTTTTTTGCACATTCCAAAGCGAAGCAACAACAAGCACCACCATTTCAACTTCCCCTGTATCCAATCCCCTGAGGTTTTGGAACAAGAATCTGATCCTCAATTTTCATCACAACTTGATCAAGATGATGTTGAAAATGGTGAGATTGTGGCTAATAAGGCTGTGGTTTTTGTCCCTAAGACCCCAGAATACACATTCAATATTAGGCTAGATGGTTCTTCTGATTTTGCTCCTGGTGAGAAGAAGAGTCCTCTGTTATCACCATTCTCTGTTAGAGTTTCGAATTACTCTGCATTGGATGAGAGTGATGAGATTGGGAACTATGGTCAAGTTGATGATCAAGCTGAGGATTTCATCAGAAGGTTCTATGAACAATTAAGGACTCAGACCAGAATGCAATTGCTACATTACCAAGATTTGTAAAAAGATCGACAAGGGTTACATGATCATATATATATATATATATATAGATATAATAACCCCCCTTGTTAGAAAAGAAATGCTCTGCAATTTACTGAATTAAAATGTTTATCAATGAATTGGGAATATATGGTATCTAAATTTTTTTTTTTAATTCTATTTTGTTGTGTTGTGTTATGATCCATAGTTGTTTTTTTTTTGTCCTTGAACATTTCTCCATCCTGTAATTCTGTTCCTTTTCATAATACAAAATTCAATCTTTAATGTGCTTAACTCCCTTGTGTAATAATATATGGTACATTGAGTGTGAGTTTTGATGCAGTTTTCATGTAACGGTAAAATTGTTACCTTATAACCTTAGAGCTAAAGGTTATAGTTTTAAATTCTAAAAATAGTCTCTATAAAAGTAAAATTTCATATATCTATCTTTTTCATATATGATCAAGAGATCTGCTCTTTATAATAATATATGGTAGATCCATCGTATTATTATGTTTTGTAACAAAGGGTGTTGAGAACATTTTGTTGGGTATATCACCTTTCACTTTCAAATTATCTGCTATGGTGTTACATCATTGTGGTTATGTTGGCGGTGGTGGTGGACCTTAAGACTAAATATTTTTCTTCTGTTTTGTGCCTTTTTTTCATGATACATTGTTGCTTTCTCTTAGACCCCACACCCACCACAACCTATTTTTTTTTTTTCAAATGACATTAGCACTTTTACTTATTACACTATATTATAATTATCAATAATATTTGTCGTACAATAGAAATACGTCCAATTAGGACCCAACGTGTGCTACACATAAGACATAATGTGTGCTATATGTATAGCACACACTACATCTTATATATAACACACGTTGAATACTAATTGGACGTATTTCTGTTGAACAACAAATATTATTGTATAACCATAGGTCTAATTAATTGATCCATCACAAATCCCTATCAGGCAATGCATTATTCCTACTAGTCATAGCTGTAGCTATATAAGTTTTCAAAGTTCAAATTGTGAAATACAATAGTATGATCTGTATGTAGATGTAAAATTAATATATATGGTGTAAGGATGTGAAAGCAAGCTCGCTTATTTAATTTCTTAGTTGGTGTATTATTTTTGTTATATAGTATTGGTGATTGATTGCACGTTTGAACGTTTCAATATAGTAAAGAAAAGGATTGAATAATGGGTCATGTTTGGTAGGGATTTTATATATATGGTTGTAAAAAGAATTTATTTATTGATAAAGATCTAGGTTTGTTCAAGGGGAAATTGAAGCATTCAAAGTAATGTATGATGGAATAATGAAAGAGTTTTGGTGAGTTTCTTTATTCTGTGCACTCTCTAAAGTGGTAGCTTGTAAATTCAACTAGTTCAAATTGGATTTACTAAGTAAATAATTTTAGTGTATCACTAATATTGATATAGTGATATAGTTTCCATAGGAAAAAAAATACATAATTCTCCAATTAATTTTGGCCTCATTTGTTAGGGTTATGTTGCCTCTTCCTCTGCCAAATTGATGTATGTCATAGCTAGCATTTGCTTCAGGATATTTGATTGGTTCTTTTTGGACATTTTTAATACACTAAATTTCGAGTAGAAGTTATTTAAAGTCACAAAAATTAGTGAAGTTGCCAAATCTCAGACGATGCGTTTGTTTCTTTTACTCTGGGTCATAGAGTCAGGGAGTCAGTAAAAAATTAATAAATTGACTATGTCAAGTATTTAATGTGAGGGTCACAATGACTCAAACAAAATTGTCAATTTTTTGTTCACTTCAATTTTGAAGTCACTTTATATTGGAAGGGAAACACAAATATGTGACGATATATTCAGAGCCAATTTTGAAGTCACTGACTCCTTTGGTACTGACTTCATGACTCTCTTAACTCTTCAGAGTCACTGAAAACAAACACTACCGGATTGATTGCAATTTTTAATTCAATATAGGATATAAAGTACTTGTTATTAGGAAACTTCTTAAACATTATTGAATTCCTTGCGATTTAAATAAAAGTAGTTTTGTAATCATAAGTTTATCTTTTTATAAGAATTCACACTTTGAAAAAATTACCTATCCACATTGGATACATTTTAACAATTAAAAAATTATATATACAAGTCCATGATTCCATACTTGCAAGTACTTCAAGAGAATTAATAATGCTGAAGCTGTTTTATTATGTAGGAAAGTGTCTATTATTCTTAAACTTCACCTCAATTTTATTAAACCACTTTACCAGTTATAGAAATGTCAGATTCCTCCACTTCTCTCTTTTATAGGATAAGGATTGAAGAGACGAATTATTCAGTTTTGTCCTTGTAATTATTTCCATTATTTTATTTTATTTTATTGGGAATCTTGTGAGAATTATTGATAAGAACTTTAGCTCCATTTTGGAGAAGAAAATCAGGTAGTGAGACTAGAGGACAAATCCTCATAGTTTGTATGTTAATGTCATGGCAATGAAAATGATTCCTTTATAATTTGGTTCTTGGCTTTTGCTAGGACAACACAGGACAATGTGATGTATTATTGGTTCACCTAATTTTTCAATTTAGAGTTGATAAGTGTTAAATCCTGTGCTTGTTGATATTTCAATCTATTATTGGTCTGGCCACTATCCACTCTATCCCCAAACTTCACATAAACCTAATAATTCGGATGCTCTAATCACAATCTTTTATTGAAGTTTTAATGGTGATTTCTGCAGGGTCTTTTATGAGTAATGATTGTATGATTTTATGGTACATTTAGTTGTTTGGGAATGAGATTTTATTTCTAAGAATATTGAATAGTATTAACAAAAAAATTGTATTTATTAAAATGACTTTTTTGAGGATATAAAATAGAGCATTTGGTTCACATAGTAACATTTTTAAGAATATAAGTTTTAAAAAAAAAGTAATAATAAATAAACTCACATCTGCAATAATGTGCTAATAACTAACCGGTATAGGTAAAATATAAATATCATCCAACTTGTAATTATATTTAGATGAATCTATTAACAAACAAATTTTACAATTATATTTAATAAATTGAATATTAATTGAATTAATTTTTAAACATTTCTCAAAAGTAATAAGTCTTGACGGGCTAGTGAGCCTTGATGATTGGTCAGTGAACTCTAATGGAGGTATGATGAAGACCCATCTTTTATTTCTCATAGTTTCTATCATTCTCATATGGAAGATAGAAATAAAAATTGAGTATTTTCTATTTTAGAGAATATGGGTGTTATTGATTTGTCTATTTTTTATACACTAGCAATATAAATGTATTTTACATTGTTATCCAATCAAAACAATCTGTTTATATAATTTTTCAAATAGTGAGAGAGAAAAAACACAATCATAGCTAGTGTGATAGCACATAATTGGACGACTTTAAAAAAGTTATACACTGTAAGCTGATGAATTAAATTCATTTTTCTAATTGATAAGAGAAATGTTACACTATAAAATTAGTCATTATGTCTAATAATTTAATTTTTAAAATTATTAATTTAATATTTAAAATATTGAATTAATATATGATATTAAAATTTAAATTAATAATTTTAAAAAGTTTAATTGTTATATATGATAATTAATTTTGTGATACATAAAAAGTATGGATATTTCTCATTTGTTAA
Source organism: Aeschynomene evenia (assembly GCA_013621005.1). Classification (NCBI taxonomy): domain Eukaryota; kingdom Viridiplantae; phylum Streptophyta; class Magnoliopsida; order Fabales; family Fabaceae; genus Aeschynomene; species Aeschynomene evenia. The sequence goes on from CM024268.1 coordinate 12,378,485, forward strand.
TATATTATTTTTTAGAAAATTATTTGAGTAGTTCTTTTTGAAAAGTTAAAATTTTTTGCATCTCAAAAAATGGCTTTCAAATTATCTAAAATTAAATATAAAATAACTTATATGCTATTTTTCATAAATCATCTGAACTTAAATAAATTATTTATCTAAGGCCTTTAATAACACACTAGACAAATGTGTATGACAATAAAAAGATGAAATTATATTAAATAATAGTATACAGTCTCGAAAATAGTTTACAACAAATTCCACTCAATTAAAAATTATTCCTCAAAAGTTATGGGCTTCGACGAAAACGGAGTCACACCTTCACAAAGGCCCACTACTAATTCAGGCCCAGGTAATAAGCCCATCACTACGTACTTCTTACCACCGGTGTCCAAAACTCGGCCCAGAAGGCCACTGTTGGGCCTCAGACCCAAAAGGCGGGTAATACCTCACTCCCTGTACCACCGCAGGCGGAGGCGGGTATGGATACACCGGCGGCGGCGGAGGAGGCGGCGGATAACAATAACCACACTCTCCAAACGACGGAACGGGCGGCGCCACCACCGCACAGGGAGAATAGACTGGTGGTTCCTGAACAGAACCCACCGTCGGGTAACAACACGAACTCTCGATTCCCGTTCTATAAGGATACTGCACGAGAGAGTGATTAGGGTTACAATCCTCTGGATCCAGCACAGGGTAACCAGAAATTCTCCCTTCTAGAATCTGCGACGAATTTTTATTGTTCCAATTCGAATTCGAATTCCCATTCCCAATTCCATTCAATTTATACGAGAAATTGAAGATCCCGTTAGGTTTTCCCTCACCGGATCGAACCTCATAGCTAACGAACCTGGCCACGTCAGCAGCGGCGTCGTCGCGGAAAAGATCGGAGATCGGAACTCTGCACTCGCCGATAAGCTTGTCGCCGAGAAGAACGCCGTCGTGTCGGAACTCGAGCTTGAAGAAGAGATCTTCAGAAGCTTCTAGAACGGAAGGCTTAAGAAATCGAAGATCGAAGCGCGCATCGTGGTTCCACTCAGGGTTGGCTCCGTCGTCGTCGCTGTCTCGATCGGTTACGGTCCTCTGCTGCTGCTTCTGATCTTCGCTGAGTTCGCGGTTTGGGTCTTCGCTAGCGATGGAGACGAGGGCGTAGATTGTGAGTTTCTGGAAGAAGTTGAAGGCTCTGAGATCCTTGCAGGATATGATTTTGAGATCTATGGATGGATGTTTTGGATATTCCATCGTTCTGAGGTTATTATTATTACAGTGTTTGGTTGGAAATGTTTGATGTTTTATATAGTTTTGAATTTTGATGTTGGTTTTGGCTGCATTGTGATCTACGTCGAATTATTGAATGGTGGGGTACGCGGAGATGAGCTCGTGAGAAGAAAGGAGCAGGAACAAAACTACCATTCTACTGCTACCTAGTTTCCTTGTAACTAACGGTCTCTTTTGTCCATGCTTAAGAGTTAAGGATATTCTATGTGGTTCAAGGATGAAATCCGGGTAACCATCAAAATATAACGAGTCATGTTTCTGAAACCAATAATGTTAATGTTAAGTGTACAATGAAAAACCAGCTCATAGTTAATGGGTCTATTTTGGCTTTGATTTTGACCCAAATAATCATTGAAATTGTAATGGGCTGAGTAATTATAGCTAAAAATCTCATTTATTGACTCGTTGGACTGATTTTGTATTGTTCATTTAGCATCACCCTTTTGAAACCATAAAAGAAAAATAATAAAATTTATGGTGCAGGATACCATTAATATTAAAAAAAGGGTGAATGCTACCATGCCCTTATTAAATTTTGGGATAGTTTACCCCGAATCATATGGCAAGTAAATAAATATTGGACGAAGAATAGAAATAGGGTCCCACATAAATGATGCTAGACACAATTTTAGTTTCACCAATATATTTTATATTAATGCGGATTTGCATTTGGAAATTAGAAGTTGGATTTGGATTTTGAGGATTTAATGATCGTGGATTTTGAATATTTGGATTTTAAGAGAAGTTGGGATTTTGCAAATAATTGAAAAAATTGAATTGATTTGAATCCATTTTAACAAATAAAAAGAGAAATACAATTTTTGAAGAGATAGTCTAAAAGGTGTAAGCAAATTTGAGATGAATTGTGAAAATATTAGTATGAGAATGTTATTATTTATAGAGTAAAACTTAAGATGTAAAAAATAAAAAAGAAAATAAAAAAATACTATTAATAACAGCTATTTTATCCTAATGTTCAAATGCAAATCGTAAAATGCAATTGCTAATTTAACATTTCTAATTTAAAATTCTATCACATGCCACATGCCAAATCCTTATTTATTTTAGTCCACTAACTTCACATAAATTATGATTTTGGTCCACTATGTTTAGATTTACCACATTTAGTCCACTAGCTTTCAAATTGTGAGTACTTTTGATCCACTATTAGTCAATTGGTAAGTCAACAGGCACTCAGCAAAAGTCAACAGACACGTCAGCAAAGTCAACCGACACGTCAGCAAAATCAACTGTCACGTCAGCATCGTTAAGTCTACGTCAGCACAGTGGACTAAAATTGACAAATTTTTAAAGCTAGTGGACTAAATGTAACAATTCTAAAAATAGTGGACTAAAATCAGAATTTGTATAAAGCTAGTGGACCAAAATGATATTTAATCCAAAATTTATTTGTAAAAAACTTACTCTCTATTTTTGGAAGAATTAGAGTAGGAAAATTTTCCATTCCATTCCATTGTTGAGGCATATCAATTGAATGGAATAAAATAAAAATTACAGCTTTTGCTATAATACCCTTGAATTAAAATAGATTGTTACTTGTAATGAGAATATATAAATAATTTAAACAAAAAACATATTCCGTTTATTTCTCCTGATTTGAGAAGAAGAAGAAATAATGAAATTAATAGGTATAAACTCCATTAACTTTTACTTCATCCAATTAATTACCTGAACAATAGAGCTATTTAAGGATCCACTCTCCTTTACCCACTCTATTAAATTCTACCATTAAATTCTACCAATCCAAAGTCCAAACATATCAAAAAAAAAATTCCAAGATCAATTTGTAGTCTGGTGATTACAGTGGAAAGTGATTTTATTTCATTTTCTTTTCTTCAATCATACAAACAATTTACAATATACAACTTAGCAACATCTTTTTATGGGTCTGCTTTTTTTCTCTTGTGGGTTTTTACAAGAATGCTCAATAGAGCAAATAATTGAATTCTAATGGTTTCAGGTCTCAGTGCCTGCAACCATTACAACAAAATATGGCGAAGACATTCAAAAAAATGAATAACGTGGCCCTTTGGACATCCTATATCTACTACCACTATCAAGGAGTCTCCGGGACAACCCGGCTAGTTTCGGACAATTTCCCGGCATCTTCTTCCATGGGGACCACGCTCCAGCCAGAAGTTCTCATCGACAAAAACTTTGCTCGCTCGAGCCCCCCACCCCTGAACCCAGTCATTCTTGATGAAGACATTATTGGCATCGCAAGAACCGAAGATGCGTGAAGGGTATCCTCCCCTAATCCTAAAGACATTGCGCAAGTAGTCTGCAAAGAAAATAGAAGCTCCTTTTGTAACAACTTTGAAAAGATCATGAAGGTTATATAACAGACAAGAAACTATAGCTGAGGCGATTACTATTTATTACCTTTGCCTTGACTAGCATGTCTGAAATCTTCATCAGGGTTCTTTTTCCAACTGTTCTTGTCTCTGTGTTTTGTGTTTCATCAGGTGGCACTACTAGCCTGTAATAGACAAGATACGCATTGGTAAATGAAACACCAAGTAGGAAATTACAGAAAAAGCGTAACAATCATGGCTGAATCAAGGGAAAGAAAATACAGGGATGATACACAATCGTGTTAAAAAATTCCCAAGGGCATTCTGTTTAGGAAGATCGAAGCATAAACTAAAATGATAGACAATATGCTAAAAGCTGCCTAAATGTAAGATGATACAATCACGACTCAAGCTTCATTCATAGCGATCTTCCCAGACACCTTATCATATAAAATGGAAAGATAAACATGACTAATGGTTACCCCTACCCCTTCCTTAACAGAGTTAAAAGAGTTTTGGCTGGTACCTGTTTGTTTCTGTTGAATTTCCAGAAGATACCATGGAGCCTGAAGAACCATCTTTAGCCTCGGCACCTAAAAGATTTGGAATAAGTTATACATATTATACTCTGAATCCCTTGAATCAATGTAAAACCATAGAAAAATAATATTGTGATTACCCTTTGAATCATCAGGTGCCAGCAAAGAAATGCCAATGAAAACACACCCCATTCCTAGTACAAACATTGTCGTCCTTAATGCATCAAAAACCTGTTCTCAGGAAGAAGATAGAGTTTAGCATGAAACCTACATTTACTATCCAAACACATTCAGCACCCAGCAAATACTAGTCCACAAACTGCATAATACTTTGTCTCTAGAACACGTCAGTGACTATCTACATGTTATGACATATCAGATTAGTAAGCGATGGCAGGGAACATCTTTCAGGTTCATATCTCACCATTTGATGGAACTTTTCAAATTCGATTTTCAGAAGCATTTCAAACTGAATAATACATAGCAGCTGATGCTAAAAAATTAGGGACAATTTAGATACATCATCCCAGTTCATGAATAACCCAAAGCTGTTATATGATATGACTTGATTTGTTTTCCCATTATTTAAATTCCTATTTTCTAGGATAATTCAATGATGTTACTAAAGACAAAATTTGATAAGGACGGTCAACACTATTGGCCCATACTGTAGAAATAATCCATGGACATACCTGATATTCTTGAAAATATATAATTCCTGTACAGATGGAGAAGAAAGTCCACGCTATCTGAAACATGGGAACAATAAGCATTGCATCAAACAAGGACAGTCCTTCATTCAACCTGGTCATCTGCACACATAGGAAAAGACTGGGTTAGCATTCGTGTTGGTCTCAAATAATTCCAAAAGTTTCTGGGGGTAACATATGCAGATATTTATTAACCCTTACCCAAAATCCAGCTGTACTAAGAAATAAAAGAAGGACAGAATATGTGAACCAGCTGTGTAAGTAATAACCACCGGACATGGCCAGTCGTAGGAGGTTAGAACTGCCACAAAAATCAAGTGTCAATCTTAGACAAAAGCAAAAGCGCTCCTCAATCATAAAGCACAAAATCATGTTGAAGTTGCCAACTCACAGAGATTTTGCAAACAGCACTGAACACGAACCTATAGCACCAGAAACTATAGCATAGGAAAATGGCATCACCATGTGCCAATAAGATCTGAGGTTATGTGCACCCGACACAGCAAGCAGATGTTCTCCTCTCCTACAAAATTCCACAAGATAATTATAAAGATTCCCAATTGTTTGATCAACCTAATATAGCAAACACTGAAATTTGATTTATCACCTGTAAAGGAAGTGATGCAAGGCAATAACTAGGATCAAAACTACAAGGTACAGAAGGAATGCACCATTGGTATATTTATCTGCCAACTGCTCAGGTGTATAAACTGAAATGCAAGTAGTTAACTATGTATCAGCTCAAAGCATTGAAAGATCTAGATTAAACCAATGATTTGTTTATCATATGATCAGGGGATTCAGCAAAATTAAATAGTATTGATCAACAAGCAGTCAAGCACAGAGAATGTGTCAATCCAAATGAATATTATGCAAAACATTTGAAAAGTTAAGTATACTTAAAGTTAGCAATTTAATGAATGGGGCATGTTGGTACAGTTAATTCCAGTTATCCACTATCCAAATTTAGATATTAAGTGATACAGTCTAAAGCACTATCTAGCAGCAAGATAATTAGTCTTATGACTCTTATCCTTCCAAATACACAGTATCACAGAGATTTACTTGCACTGGGAAATAAATACATACCAGGTGACTGGTGATTGCCAAAAACAACTAGAAAAATGTTGCCAAGAACAATGAAGGCCGTGGCAACCATTACCCTGTTAAAAATTCAGAGAGTAAGTCCATGAAATTCACATCAACAGAATGGTGATGAGGCCAAAAAAGTGGAACAGTACTCTCAGTTAAGATTTAGCTTACTTGACTGTCACCACCTTGTTTAATACAAAGTACGCAAATGCAATGTTTGATACAAACTGAACAGATCCAAGGGCAGCAAGAAGTGACTGCACATAAGAGAGAAGAATAAGCAATGAGAAGGAAGGGAAATGCATCCATCAAACCAGCCAACCACGTATAAAACTACAGCATGCTATGACAAAACTACTTCAAATGTTTGGCCAAGTATCCTAATCAAATCATGGGAAAATGTACCTGAGCAGCATATCCAAAGGAAAGGAAATTAAGGCAATTTCCAAAGAAGAAAAATACGATACCTGCATATCAGGATCATGCATGCAAAACAAAAACCATAAATCAGTCACTTAGCCACCAGAGGTGTAATTCACAAAATCCATATATAAATGTAACTAGACTATACCAATTCTCCAAATCTGAAAGTATATAATAGGCTTTAGAGGCAGCTTTCCATTTACCCCATCACTTCCAGCTACTGAATGTTTCTCTCTCTGCAAAATATACACCCCAACCTCTTCATGCTTCCCAATTAATTTGATATTGTGAAAAATAGTATCAATAGACTTCTCTGATCAGTGATCACAGCCACATATTTTACAGTATGCAGGTCAATACAGATATTCAGAGAAGCCATACGTAATGAAACATAAACAAGCAATCAGATTGAATTATAAATCAGTTAAAACTCTCCAATTTAATACTACTCTAAGAGTATGTTTGTGTGTTTAGATTTTGGCGGGTGAGTGGAAGGAAGGGTTTATTGTGTAAACTTTTGAAATTTTACTCAATAAAGCCATCCTGCCCCGCCCAAACCCAAACTCGCAAATATACTCTTAAGTAAATGCGTAGTTATCGATCGCGGATAGCTGCGGAAGACTAGTGGCAGTGAGTGGTTGGGAGGAGATAAAGATGTTATTTCCCTAGATGATGATGATGTGTTGGTGCATAGTGATGATGACTTGACTTGGAGGGATGTTTCTCTTGCGGTTGGAGCGGATCAGCCTTCAAGAATCACTAGGCTTACCTCAAGTACCTCAAGAAAAGGGAAGGAGGTTATGCATCAAGAAGAACAATTTGAATATGAAGAGGAAGAGTCCGAAGATGAGCAACAAGGAGAACAATTTTTTAGAAGTGATACCGATGAAAGTGATCAAGAGATAGATGATGATGATGATGATTATTAGAGATATTTCTTAAATGCTTTCTAACTTTAGCCTTTTGGAGAATTACATTGATTCATTGAATTATGGTGCAATATTTTCTATTTTAATGACTTGTTTTTACTTTTTTAAACATTAAATCGTTTAATTGATGCTATATGGAATTGTTTTTTGGAGGATGGACTATGAAAACTCACTATATATAATCAATGATAAATAGATACATCAAATTGTGGATTATTTCTTTTATTTATAATTATTATTGTATATACATAAGTTGCGAAAGACCATTAATATATACATTCAAATAGCGGCTAGAACACTATCCGCTATACCGCTATAGCGTTTTGGGGGCCATCCGCTCCGCGCCGCTATCCGCGATTGATAACTATGAATGTCATAAAAGTTTAAGGAATATTATTCCCTAGTCAAACACTGCTTATCAACAGTTACAATCTAAGACCATTTATGTACAATGATATAGAATGGGCAAAAGAATTATAAATTATACATTATACATTATATAATATAACAACCAAACATGCCAAGGATTATTATGGTGGCTGAAACCTGAATTCAGGGTAAATTGGTAAAGTGAATTTCCCACCTCATTACGAAAAAAAAAAAAAGAAAAAAGGAAAGAAACATACACAAAATCATGTCACATACTGCTCCAGTTTGAGAAGAAAAGATTTACCATACCTCATTATGCCCTAATTTGAGAAGATTGGTGCCAAAGTTTATAGCAATGCTACCAATGAGGTTGATGAAAGCTCCGACAATCCACTCCCCCATGGATAAAAGATGTAGAACCTTGAAGGAGAACCCACATGCAGCAGAAATTGAGGGGTACTGTCTAGTAAATGCAGGTTCTCAAATTCTCTTTACAAAGTTAAGAAGTGAAACACTCTTTCTTGAGAGTTGTTGCACCAAGCAGGCCAGTTTCAGAACCTAACTTGGTGTAAGCTGTGGATACCACAATCAGAGTAACAGCAGTCTCTCATCAACTACACCACCAACACAAATCAAAGGGTTAAACCAAAATTCAACACTCAATGTTGAGTAGAGAATAATTGTTAAATGAGAACTTCATTTATTATGGGAATTATGAAGGAGATCTAAGAGCATAATTAGTGAAGCTGATGAAATGGATCAAAAAAGGTAGCAATCTATAGCTTCTAATTACATCTCGAAAGCTTTAAAAAACAAAACTATTTATGCTAACCCCATGAAATACCCCATTTTAACCAAATCATACCCTAAATTGTGCATTGAATCTCTCATATGCGAGTAAATTCAATCAGGGACACAAATTGGGAGAAGAATCAATGCAACGCTAATCCAAACAAACTTCAAAATCTCCAGATGCATAAAACAAGAAATTCTCAAACAAGAATGTTCCAAAATATACCCTAAAAACAAGTACCCGGTCATAAAAAATTAAAATTAAAATTAAAAAAGAGCTCGTAACTCCTAACCCAAACCGCTACCTTCAATAATCCAGATCTGCCCCAAATTCACAAGCAAATCGCACCCAAATGCCTATTCAACTCAATGGATCAATGGAGAACTCAAACAGGAAGAAAAATGGAACCGTAAAAAA